>JAKOGI010000114.1:797500-927500 GCA_029747015.1 Carnegiea gigantea
TTTCTCTAGTTGCTTATATTTCTCTATAAGCATACGATAATTGTCTGCTTATGAAGTGAGCTACCCCTCCAAGTTGGTTATTATACCCCTTAGATTATTCAACTCTACTTGAGATGACACATAAGCTCTAACTAAAAGACATTTTGATCAACTATAGATTAGTAAAAATAATTAAACTTAGCAAAAGTTGTGTTCAATTGCAATTTTAATTATTCAAGGAAAAAAAATTTCACTTTGTCTGCTCGTTGAGATGGACTAAAATTGGATGAAGCCCAATGTTGATGGCCTTATCTCAAATGCCTTAGACACCACACTTTTTGCTCAAGTTACCGCTCACCCCTAACTCATTTGAATTTGCAAATTATTGAGATTGATCTTACGAGTAGCCATTCAAGGACCCTTAAAAGTTGATAATGTTTTGAAACACTTGTTCAAAGAATTCCTACAATATCAAAACATTCGTAATAAATCAAATAGATTATACCTCATGAGTTTATATGAATGAAGATTAAAGCACTAGTTATGAATTAAGACTTTGCTTACACATGTTTGTTGTGGTTTCTGATCAAACCAAGGTCCATCTGCTTTGCATGAAGTTTCTGAGTGCACTTGGAAAACTCAACATTTGTCGAATTCATCCCAAGTTATTCCCTCTACGTGTAAAACAAATGTGAAAAACACATGAAACATCACATATTTTCATTAGGAAGGAATCTATTTGGAAGAGATACACATCTCAGTTGTTCTCTATTCACGTTAACTCAAACAAATAGTTAAAAACATTGTATGCATTAAAGGTATTTACCAAATGCCTGATGCTTGCGCATAGGATGGAGCCATGTATGTGTAGAGATGATCAAAGATTTTCTGGATCACCAAGCCTCTTTTTTTTAGGGCTCATTGACAAAATTTTTTGTAATCTTCATCGGCCAAATAATGTTATAGTTATTTCCAATGATTTTTATGGAGCGAATCATGATTTTGGTTGAACTTCATTACTTTGCCTAAGAAATTCCTCAAATGTGCTTTGTCTCTAGTTTTAAATTTCTTGCTGACTACTTGACCTATTCACAAAACTCTCATCTTTTATCAATTAGAATAATGAACTTCGCTTTTGGTTTAACCATATGACCATTCGGTTTCAACTGTAAATGTAATTCTTTTCTGTCACATATATCTGCAATATCCATCCTTGATTTGACACTATCTGATATCTCATATTTTTATATGATATTTTTCTTCGATATACATTCTTTTAAGTCTTTGAAATATATTTTTATAAGTAAATGATTCATATTTTATATAATTTTCAAGTGAAAAAGGAAGCATTGAATTTGGGAATGGACCGTAATAATTCGAACAATTTTATTAGAACCCCGAATAAAAACTCCAGTCCAATGCTTAAGGGCCCAAGAATTTGACCCAGAACCGTGTGCACTTATCCACGGCCTACCAGTAGCTAATCCTAGTGCTTCCTCAAGTCAAACCAGCCTGTTCTAGCTTTCTTCCATCTCTTCCTCCTCTGCCTAGCCCAAAGTGGGCTGGTCTCACAGCACTTACCGTGGCCTGGTAGGCTTCCTTCCTTGACACTCTCTCACTCTCTTTCTCTTACCAATCCTCCACGTGGGCTTCTTCAGCACGGCCAATGGCCCAACTAGACAACAGCATCCTTCCTACCTCCCAACTCCTTATGCCCCTCCGTTTAGGCTCGATTTAGCAACCCAAGGTCTTGCATCCAGTCAGCACTTCAGCACGACCCATTTTGCTGCCCATCGGCCACACTAGTGCTCCAGTGGCTCAGCCCACCCTTTCTCTTACTCCTTTATAGCTCCGTGTGGGATCTTGTTCACGCAGCCCATTCCCTAGCCCATCAGCTAGTGCCCCCTCTCCTCTCCTGAGTCACCTCAGTCACCTGTTTGGGCCTATCTGTCATGGCCTGTTTCGCTGTTGTCTCCCTCCAGTCGCCTAGGCTTGCATGGATCAGCGCAATTCTTATCCCTCCATTTGATTTTTATCTTGAGAGCAACTTTAATGTAACCAAGTCAAAGCTAATTAATCATGATTAATTTTTAGCTAAAGACTAGCCTTTTTCATGTAAGTCAACAATATAACAACCAAGGAATTAATTTAATTTAATTTTTCATTAATTTTTGGATACCAAAAGGGGCTGAATTTTCACTATAAAATGGGTCACGGTTGGAGCAAAAATAATTCATCCAGTCATCCAAGCATCCAAGCATTCTTCCACTCTCTCATCTTCCATCTTTCAATTTTATTTTTATAAACATTCTTTTGTAAGGCCAAACCATTTGGATTAAGGGGTTAGAAGAAGATAAGCTTTGCTGGCTATTTTTTCTCTTCCATTCTCATCTCATTTGTGAGTCAAATTGGGGAGTTTATACTTAATTATATAATGTTTGTGTAATTGAGTATTAAATTTTGGACATTGGAAGTGACATATGCCAATATTGAGCATATGACTAGGCCAACTTCAATGGTTTTTTCACTAACTATAGCCAACTAAGTTACTCTTCTAGGACTAAGATGGAACATTGAATAATAATATTGATTATTATTTCTTTTGGGGTTATTTTTGTGTCTTGTATTGCATAATTTTGAGTTTATGTTTGTTACTAGCTTATTTATGCATCTTAATACTATTGTTTATTCATATTAATTACGCTAGACCTTGTAGGCTAATATGATGAGATACAATGGAGCTTAAAATTATAATTATTAAAATTGAATAATTTACGCTAGAAATGAGATGAATTATGTCTAAAAAGAATGACTCATGCTAACTACTAGATAAATAGTATCACTTGATAATTATCATTCATCTTTCTAATTCATGACCTAATGTTTATAGTCAAGGTTGAACAAGAGGCTAATTGAACTCCTATTTGAGCTAGTAATTCAATCCTTATGCCATTGGTAAATTCCAAAATCCTAAATCTTTCTCTGATTTGATTTCTCTTTCTTTTCTTAACTCATTCGCTTTTCTTTTGTTTCTTTAATCCGAACTCCATTCTTGAATTATACTTTTTAATTGAAAAAGCTAAATTTAAAATTGCTATTGTTCCTCGTGGGATCGACACTATATACTCACTTGTGTACAATTGCTCTTGCGCACTTGTAAGTAAAAAAGATTTTAAAACTGAACATAAAATCCACACCACCACCCTTAGTTTTCCATGAACATCCAAAATAATTTTAATGATGTTTTCGAAGAAGTGCATCATATCTAACTTATTATGGAGTAACTGGCCCTATCAATAAGGCAACTCCAAGAGTATGCTCGTCTTTGCCTAATTATGCTAATTTTTATTAAATTCTGATATTTAAAAGTCACCGTCTGTGATTACCATTGGGCAGTGCTAGATCTCAGCATAAATTTTTGTCCCAAGCAAGCAGCAAGTAGGAACCCCATAGTAGTTTTGCTTTTCCGAAAGGCAGTTTTATTTCTTCTGAATGCATAATTCCTACGGAAGAAACACCGGTGACAATCAAACCATTAGAATTTATCTCCATTATTTAGCCTCAAAGCTTTTTTGTCATTTCATACATACTGGACAAGCCATTGACCATGAGTAATCCACCTAGATATCATTTCAGATGTTGGGAAATCTTAATAGTTCACATAAGTGCATCCTTCAGTTGGAAAGTCTGACTCGTAGAAATATCATACAATCTAATTTCAACATCCCATAGTTCCTTCAACTCATCAATAAGAGGTTGCAAATATGCATCTATTTTGTTCTTTGGATTATAAAAGTTAGGAACATAAATGCCGTGGTCATACACAATTTTGGGGGAAGATTATAAGATATCACCACCACTGACCAAATAGAATAAGATCTTAGACACAAAGTGCAAGGATTAAATCCATCATTGACTAAGTCAAACCTAATATTTTTAGGCTCTGTGACAAAATCACATAAGTACTTCTTGATGTATACAACCTCTGAAATCGAGGTTTCATCAGCAAGTAATGCATCCTTATGTATGGCAATAGGTTTTGATTTCTCTATCGTGACCTTGGCCTTTTCCATCTCAAATGCCCACAAAACTTGAAAGCATCAAAGTTTGAGTCCTCTTTGAAGAAGAACGTATAACCTTTACAGCAGCAATCACACATGTATCACATCACTTCCAATATCTTTAACAACTTTGTTCACATGATCATAACTCCTTGGCATATGGCTGTTAGGAGGGCATATCTCTTCATTGATTCAAAAACTTCATTGAAATAATTTTTTAACATGTTATAATTAAACTTGATGCTCAATGACCTTACAGCCGGAGAGAGCTCACTGTAGGTAGTACATCCATCATATAAAGGTTGTTTAGTAGCTTGAACTATATATATTATGGTAGGGTTCTTGACAAATGCTTAGTCCTTCATACATTATACTTTGATTCGCTAATGTAGCATCGTTGAACATGTACCCCATATGATCTACATAAGATTCATTGTAGTTATAATTAATGTGAATTGAACTACTAGTTTGAGGTATGTCACTAGTACAGTACTGAAAATCACATTGTTGAGGTTCTACTTCTCAATAACTTATCTAATGTCAATACCTTCTCACTAAACCCTTGTACATTAGGTGTAACTTTACCTCATCGGGTATTGTGGAAACTTTGTTTTTATATTTAGCACATGGACATGTGTACTTCCCTTCACTTTGAATCTTTGGCTGCCTATGCACAAATTCATCTAATTGATTAACTCCATTTAGAAATTCTTATGTATTACTATTATGTCTAGGCAGTTATCTGTTACACATCCACCAATTATATAGAAGGACATTCATTTCTATTCAAATAACAATATTTATGTAAGTTATTGGAGTAGTCGATCTTGCTTTTAATATATATGCTTATACTTTTCAAACATTATTCAACTGTGACCAATATTGCAATTGTCAAACATTAAGCAACCTACAAAAATATAAATAGATGGATTTGAATATAACATTTTAATTTACATTCTATAGGATCCCTTATAAATATATCAAGATATAAACTAATTTACATTAGGCTTCTTTAATTGACATGCTTCACTAACTACAATTTCTTTTATCACCTAAATATATGCAATTTCTATTCGCAATTTAAATTCGAACTAAATCTACTCGCAATTACTCTAGCTAATTCTATCCCTAACACTCAGACAAACATTTTACATCACATTTCCATACAGCATATATTTTTAACAAGTTTATGCCAACAAGCTCAACATACTAATCTACAAAATTATCTACTTCTAAGCATAGAAAATTTCACCATTCTTATACATTTCTACTCAAAAAACTTCTGCAACCATATTTCTTCTTATCACCAACAAAAATAGATTCAAACTTGAGCACGCAAATTTATCATTCACTTGCATCTCAAAACTTAACAAAATTCAACCCTAGAATATAATTGGGGCAGTGGAAGAAGCAAAGTTTAGGAACCATTCAACACAAGTTTCACTAATTTAACATAAATATGAATTAAAAATTGAGATTCAACACTTTAATTTCATAAATTTTAACAATTAAATCTTAAAAATAAAGTGGGGAAGAAAATTGATCAACATACATGAGAGTTACTAGAGCAAGAAAACACCAGTGACAGTGGGATGGCGGTAGCGTGATGGTGGCAGCGACGGCTCACGAGACAACTGGGTCGGCCTGCATCCTCGCTATCGCTCTTGCTCTCGCACTCGCTCTCTCTGTGGTTTTGGAGCGAAAATGAAGCATATTTAGTTCTTTTAAACAATATGGAGACAGACATAGCGACAGAATGATTTGCCTCTGTATTTAAAAAATTGTCATTCGGAGATGGAAACACCTATTAACGTCTAGTAAAATGCTTTTTTTAAATATTAGCAATGAGTAACTCAATTGCTAATTTTGAAAAAAATAATTTTTATTTCAGCAACGTATATTTCCATCGATGAACGACAAAATGTAGCAACAATGATTGGGTAATCCACAACTAAATATGTGGTTAAGTCATAAAACACGTCAACTAGCAACAGTTGTGGTTTCCATCACTGATGTCGGCTAATATATCAACTTTTTTTATGTAGTGTGAATCGGTCTTATGTTGAGCTCCAGTATGAAGTGGGGCTCATCGCTGTCTTGTCTGCATTAGCATGCAGTATTGGCTAATTCCAACATATAAAATGTCCAAAATTATTTATCTTAATTAAATTTATTCTTTTTTTTTTGGTGGGACTTCTATAGACCTAGTAAATGGGTCATTCAGTTCGGATACAGGTCGGGTTATGTTTGGGTTGCGTCATGTTTTGAGTTAAGTGGCGTTTCGGGTTGGTACAGTTTAAGATAAGTGAACTTTGGTTCGGTCGACTTCAGGTCAACCGATTTTTGGTCCAAGACGATTGTCATGCAAACATATGCAACTTTGCCAAGAATTTCGCGTTGGGTATGGCTCGGTTTGGTCAATTCTTATAATTCATATTTTATAAATAATTTTTTCTTCATTTTATTTACTTTTAAGTCTTTGAAATATATTTTTATAAGTAAATAATGCATATTTTATGTGATTTTCAAGTAGAAATAAATATAGAAGAATTTGGGTGGAATTGATCAATTCTACTCGGATCTCTCATATGTGCAATGCCTAAAGTCTCAGCTCAAGCCTAGGAAGAAAAAAGGAAAAGAGAGATGCAGCTGTGTGGGCCTTGTCTGACCACAGTGTGTGGTAGCCTAGTCTGCCTCCTCTGTCTCCTACCCAAGCAGAGCAAACCTGAAGCCTCAGAGGCCCAACACCTCTCTCTCCTTCCTCTCTTCCTCTCTGACTGGGCCTAGCCTAATCACCCCACATGCCTCCATCCTCCTCTTTCCTCTTTATCTCCTCTTGTTGGGCCTGTCCTGCCGGCCAAATCTGCCAGGCCCCCCTCTTTTCTCTTCCTCACCCACTCTTTTCTCCTGGCCTGTGGCCCACTTCCCAGCTCCCCAACCACTTTCTTCCGCCTAGGCTTTTCTGCGGCCCAATTGTGCTTTCTCCCAGATATCAACCCAGCTCCTTGAACTTACCAAGGTGCTTGCTTCCCACATTGCTAATTATTAACCTAGTCAAATGCACTCAGTCAAAAATTAATGGTTAGCTTAATACTAGCCATTTTTCTTGCACTATAACCACCAATTAATTAATTAAAATTAATTTTCATTCATTTTTGAGCGCCAAAAGGGGTTGGATTTCCTCCATGAAAAGGGAGAAAAATCATTCATTCATCCATTCTCTCATTCACTCATCCATCATTCCATCTATTCAACCAATCTTCTACCACCTTTATTCTTCTTTTATGTAATAAAATACAAAGTCTTTTGTAAGACAAAACATTTGAGTTGAGGGGTTAAGAAGAAAATAAGCTTGTCAAGCTATTTTTCTCTTTCCCCCTCACCTCATTTATGAGTCTAGTTCGAGAGCTTAGTTTCACAATTCTTACTTTTGTAACCAAACGTCAAGGTTTGATTATAGTGAGCAAAATATACTGTTAATATGATATTATGACTCATCTAATTTCGTTGGTATTTTCCCTTTCTATGATCGGCTAAGCCGTTAATTTAGGACTACGATGGATCCATGACTAATAATATTTGCCTTTGTTATATTTTTTGAGTTAATTGTATCTCTTATATTGCATGATTTTGAGTTTATATTTGATTGTAATTTATTTATATGAATTAATTCTATTGTCTATACCTGTTTTTTAGGGGGTAAATTTGCTTTCTTATTTCTATGTTAGACCTTGTAAGCTAATATAAGAATTATGCAATTGCGCTTAAAATTGTAATTATTAATTGAATAGATTATGCTAGAAAATAGATGGATTACGTCAAGATTGAATAATATTCATGCTAACCACTAGATAGTTTATGTCGAAAATGATAATTATAATTCATCGTTTAGACTATTAACCTAATGCTTACAGCTAGGTTGAATGAGAGAGTAATTAACCCCCTAATTGGATGCAGTAAAACAATATTAAGTCAATGGTGAAGCCCAAGTCCTAAATCTCTCTAATTTGATCTCTGTTGTTTACTTCATTTTTTAAATTTTTTTTAGTTTCCTTATTTTAGTTTTAATTGATGAACTCCTCAATCTAAAATCATTCTTTTAATTAATTGGAGAAAAGTTAAATTTAAAATTACTATTATTCTTCGTGGGATCAACACCCTATACTCACTAGTCTACCATTAACCTTGTACACTTGGAAACAAAAAGGGTTTTAAAAGTAAACATAAAATCCACATCAAGTTTTTAGCGTCGTTGCTAGGGAACGATTAGTGATTTCTAATTACACTTTTGCTTTTACTTTCTATTATTTTTCATTCTTTTATTATCTTATTTTTCTTTCGTTTTTTTAATTTTAAAAAATCAAAAAAATTTGAATCCGAATGGCGAAAAGTGATAATTTTTGGGGTTATATTCTTAATGGTGTATTCCACTATGTTTCTTATATACACCATATGCTTTGTACAACTTGTTGTAGTCCTTGGTGTTCTCTTCATGATTGTCCTGCTGAACATTGGTATTTTGAATACTTACATGAATAGGCCTGCATGGTTATTTATAGCGGATGGTGTGACCCTAATCATAATTTCAATTATTCTAATGGTTGGACCTATCCTGACCTTATGACCAATATGCTAGTCATGAACCTCCTTATCAACCTCCTTATCTCCACCCTCCTTCTAGGTTAGATGCTATAGAGGCCTTGCAAGCTTCTTTAATAGATTTGCAAGCTAGTATAGTAAGAAGTGACTCTAGGTGGGAGACTCCTATCTTGGAAACCACACCGCAACCTAGCTTTGATCACCAAGAGCATGAATTAAATTCTCAAATTTGGTGTCTAGCTAATTCAATCATGATTAATGAGGAGTTTTCAAACTATTTTATTGAGTGTTTAATGACCATCGAAGAAGCTGGAGTGGCCAATGATTTTAGGAGTAATAAGGGGAAGGATAATGCAATGATTGAGTGTCTACTACAAGAAGAGGAAGTTAATCCCTTAAACTACTATTGAGAGATCACTCGATGGCACAATGATGATGATACCACCTTCTTTGACAGTGATGATGAACTAGAGGATCCTTTAGTGGGTGACTTGGGAGAAAAGGTGGTTAGTAGACCCGACCAAATGAATGAATCGATAGGGATTTCTTCTCCTAAGGCCTTACTGGAGTCCACTTTCTCAAAGTGCATTATTCCAAATCCCTATGATTTAACTTCCTTGCCATTTAAGTCTATTCATCCACCCATTGTGTCTGAGTCATTTGACTTCTCTTGGAAACCTAACCCTTATTTCTTTAAGCCTAACGTTGAATGGGTTAGTATGGAGTCTTTTGATGACCAAACTGAATGGAGTGATAGGTTATACAATGAGAGTAAAGATTATTTATGATGCAAAGTAAAAACGAAAATATTCTATGGTTGTGAATTTTTACTGCATAAGTCTCTAATTGCCACAGAGATGGTCTTAGCTATTGTGGTCCATCTAAGTGGTCAAGTTTGAGTTCTTTTCAAAAACAATAAGTCTGGCTAAAGACATAAAACTTAGCGCTAGTTTGGAGGCAACCTAATCTTTCTAGGTGAGTTTGAACTTTTTTTGAATTTATTTTTCTTTTTGATCAAGGAGTGCTTGCGTTTTTGGGTGTGATTCTTCAGTTGTTTTCTAGCTTTTGTGGTTGGTGATGGTTGTGAAGATACTTTAGGAGTTTGATTGTTGCACTTATATGGAAATTATTTCTTCATGCTATCAGGTTATCTTGTTCTCTTCTCCATTTCCCTCTTTCTTGTTGTGTTCTACATTGAGGACAATGTAAGGTATAGGTGCGGGGCAGGGCAAAATGATAATTTTGAGGAAAATTTAAATTCAAAAATATGTGGCTGAATTTGATTTTGGAAAGAGTTTGAGTTTTGTTATTGTGTATGTTGTGCTCTTTTATGTGGATTTAGTTCATGTGACTCATGCTCAATAGAGATTATTTCTAGATTTGACTAGTCAAAGGCCAAAATTTTTGCTGTGCTAATGTCACTATGCAACTGATTTTGAGTTTGAAGTATAACGCCACTTACAATGTCATGATGAGCATTCGATAAGCATTGAGTTCCCTATTGAATTTTCAATTAACAAATAACAAATAAAACAAATTGAATTAATCAAGTTCTTATTTCGGTACCATTGTTCAGGTTCTATCTCTATCCATATCTTTAATTGTCTGAATATGTACTAAGTCCTTCGGTGAGTGTCATTTTTATTCATATCCTTATCCACTCAGGAGAGTGTATGGAATCAAGTAACTTTTGAAACAAATCCAAAGTTTTAAAAAAATCAAGAAAAGGAGAATAATAAATTGATTTGGCATTGGTGACTTGATTTTAAAGATGCTCTTGTAATTTTTATTATGTGGGGTGAAATTTTGTACGTACGGTTCACTACATCATTTCATTATGTGCTTCATTTACTTGAATCTTGGCCTATTGACTTAGTTGAAGTTGAGAATATTTGATAATGAGTTATGGGTTCGTAGTGAATTAATATATGTGACTTGGAGTAGACATTCATAGTTGGATCGCTTGATTTTCTTCCCTAATCTTATTCTTATTCTTCTTGATTGTTTAAATTAATATATGCATTAATGATATTCTTCGCTCTAGGACTAGTGAAGTTTTGCAGTGGAGAAGTTGATAATTCATATTTTGTACATAATTTTCTTCTTCATTTTACCTATTTTTAAGTTTTTGAAATACATTTTTATAGGTAAATGATGCATATTTATTATGATTTTAGGTAAAAATAAATATAGAAGAATTTGGGCATAATTGATCAATTCTATTCGGATCTCCCACATGTGCAATGCCTAAAGTCCAAGCTGAAGCCATAAAAAAGAAAGGATAGAAAAGAGAGATCCAGCTGTGTGGGCCTTGTGCGACCCGCAGTGTGTGGCAGCCCAATCTGCCTCCTCTCTCTCCTACCCAGGCGGAGCCAATCCGAAGCCCCAGAGAGCCAACACCTATCTTTCCCTCCTCTCTTTCTCTCCAACTGGGCCTGGCCCAGTTGCGCCACATGACCCCAGCCTCCTCCTCCTTCTTCATCTCCTCCAATTGGGCCTGTCCCGCCGGCCCAATCTGCCAGGCCACCCTTTTTTCTCTTCCTCACTCACTCTTTTCTCCTGGCCTGCGGCCCACTGCCTGGCTCCCTAGCCTCTCTCTTCCACCCGGGCTTCTCCGCGGCCTAATCGTGCTTTCTCCTAGACATCAACCCAGCTCCTTTAACTTACCAAAGTACTTATTTCCCACAAGGCTAATTGTTAACCTAGTCAAATTCAATTAATTAAAAATTAATTGTTAACTTAAGACTAGCCATTTTTCTTGCACTATAACCACCAATTAATTAGTTGAAATTAATTTTCATTAGTTTTTAGGCACCAAAAGGGGTTGGATTTTCCCTATAAAAAGAGGGAAAAACTCATTCATTCATCCATTCTCTCATTCACTCATCCATCAATCCATGCATCCATCCAATCTTCTACCACTTTTATTCTTCTTTTATGTAATAAAATAAAGAGTCCTTTGTGAGGCAGAACATTGGGTTGAGAGGTTAAGAAGAAAATAAGCTTGTCAAGCTATTTTTCTCTTTCCTTCTCACCTCATTTGTGGGTCCAGTTCGAGAGTTTAGTTTGACGATTCTTAATTTTGTAACCAAACATCAAAGTTTGATTATAGTGAGCAAAATATACTGTTAATATAATATTATGACTCGTCTAATTTCGTTAGTGTTTTCTCTTTCTATAATCAGCTAAGCCGTTAATTTAGGACTATGATGGATCCACGACTAATAATATTTGCTTTTGTTATATTTTTTTGAGTTAATTTTATCTCTTATAATGCATAATTTTGAGTTTATACTTGATTCTAATTTATTTATGTGAATTAATTCTATTGTTTATACATGTTGTTTGTACATTTCTATGTTATACTGTGTAGGCTAATGTAAGAATTATGCAATTGTGCTTAAAATTGTAACTATTAATTTAATAGACTAAGTTAGAAAATAGATGGATTGCATCAAGACTGAATAATTTAGGCTAACCACTAGATAGTTGATCTCAGAAATGATAACTATAATTCAACTTTTATACTATTGACCTAATGCTTGTAGCTAGATTGAATAAGAGATTAATTAACCCCCTAATGTGATGTAGTAAAACAATATTAAGTCAATGGTGAAGTTCAAGTCCTAAATCTCTCTAATTTGATCTCTCTTGTTTTCTTTACTTTTTTTTTTTTAAGTTTCCTTCTTTTAATTTTAATTGATGAAGTCCTCAATCTACAATCATTCGTTTAATTAATTGGAGAAAAGTTAAATTTAAAATTACTATTGTTCCTCATAAGATCAACACCCTATACTCGCTAGTCTACAATTAAGCTTGTACACTTGCAAGTAAAAAGGGTTTTAAAACTAAACATAAAATCTACATCAAGTTTTTGGCGTCGTTGGCAGGGAATGATTAGTGATTTCTAATTATATTTTTGCTTTTATTTTCTTTTGCTTTTCTTTCTTTTATTATCTTATTTTACTTTTCCCTTTTTAATTTAAAAAATAAAAAAATTTGAATCCAAATGGCGAAAAGTGATAGTTTTTAGGGTTATAATCTTAATGATGCATTCCGCTACGTTTCTTCTATATACCATATGCTTTGTACGACTTGTTGTAGTCCTTGGCATCCTCTTCACAATTGTCCTGCTGAACATTGGTATTTTGAATACTTACATGAACATCCCTGCATGGTTACTTATAGCAAATGGTGTGACCCTAATCATAATTTCAATTATTCTAAGGGTTAGACATATCCTGATCCTTGTGACCAATATGCTAGTCATGAACCTCCTTATCAACCTCCTTATCCTTGCCCACCTTGTAGGTTAAACAATGTAAAGGCCTTACAAGCTTCTTTAGTAGACCTACAAGCTAGTATAGCAAGAAGTGACTCTAGGTGGGAGACTCCTATTTTGGAAACCACACTAAAACGTAGGTTCGATAACCAAGAACATGAATTAAACCTAGCGCTAGTTTAGAAGTAACCTTATCTTTCTAGGTGAGATTGAACTTTTTTTTAATTTATCTTTCTTTTTGATCAAGGTGTGCTTGCATTTTTGGGTGTCATTCTTCAGTTGTTTTCTAGCTTTTGAGGTTGGCGATGGTTGTGAAGGTACTTTGGGAGTTTGATTATAGCGCTTTGATAGGAAGAATTCGAGTTTTAAATTTATAACCCTAAATGCAAAGTTTATTATGAAGTACTCGGGGTGTCGTCTACTGGGAGTTGGGTTTCAAGTACCGGGATTCATTTAAGTAGTTCAGGCTAGGCTAACCAAAAGGGAAGGAGGGTAAACTAAACTACGCTGCCAAACATAGAAAAAGCGACTTGGAGTTGTGATTTGACCAATGGACAAATCAACTAATTAAGATGAGTCCTAACCTAACCAGACTACATTATGAACGAGAGATGGTCGGTTGCACCATCGAAGGCCACCCAAGCCCTCTCTCAAGGGTCATGACTAGTCTAATTAGCTTAAATACCTATTTTCATGGGGTTAGCCCAATTAGACCACAAATTTAGCAACCCCCGGACCTAGCTCGAATCAGATACTATTTTCATGTCCCAAACTCGGCTATTCCCTCTCCTACGCTAGCTAATTGACCTCACCTCTCAGCATAAGTCAATCGCTAGAAAATATGTATGAAAGCTCTTTCAAGCATTTCATTAAACACTTGGCGAGCGTGAGAGAAAACTCTAAGTTCTAGGCGTAGATTGGGTATGGTTAGGACTAATACATGACTAATTAGCCATCAAGAGGCTAATCACAATTTAAGCCAACAAAATCTACCAACTAACTAACAACAAAACACAAAAACCCAAATTCAAACCTAAACTGACAGAGAACATAACAAGCATCAAAATGGAGGAAAGAGAATAAAAATAATCAAATCTAATGGCCTAATAAAACAAGGATTAACAATGAAAACTAAGCATTAAAACTAAATACAATCTAAATTAACATAATCATAACAAGAACAAACAAGAACAAAACTGAAATATAAAGGCTGAGAGAGGGAAGAAAACTTATAGATTGATAGGAAGAACTTCAAATCCCAGTGTTTGAATCCAAAATTAATCCAATACAACCCTAATCTAATCCTCTCAATGGAGTTTTTATTCCCTAAAACCTAAACTAAACTACCCTAAAAATCACATGGAAGAACCCCAGAGTGATCCCCCCGCGAGCAAAAACGCCGAAGAACGATTAAATAGAATTGCACGACCAAACAGCGTCCCCAGGGGAGGGCATGACCGTGCCATTTTTCTGGCGCGATGGTTCGGCCCCCTACTGTTCCTTCTTGCCTGTTTTTGTTGTTTTTCTTCGCTTTGTCTCCTCTTTGCTCCTTTTTAGGGTACTTGCTCCATTTGAACTTATTTCTTACAAAACGTAAATAAAACAAGTGAAAATCCTAAAGATTAAGTTATTATACGAGTTAAAAGTGGGTGAAAGAGGAACGTAAAATAGGACAATTTATCACCTAATAAATATCCCCACACCTATGTTTTCCTCCTCCTCAAGCAAAATAAAAGAAAAACTAACTTAAGAACCTAACTCACTTTCGTAGGAATCACAATTGCATTTAACGCATGTAACAAGCCCTTTAAACCCCTTGGTTCCCCCAAGTGGACGAGTGGGGTCTTGTGAGGGTTTGCAGAAGATATACCCACAAAATCTCAAAAAGAAAAACAAAGAACAAAGAAAAAAATCGAAAAATAAAAATGACAAAACATAAAATATACATCGGGGTAAATTGTACACAATCGGATCAACCAAAACCCCTTAGTAACTTAAATATTAGTCTGCACACAAGCATTATATGCATTTCAGGACATCATCCCAAAGAATGGCATCCAGATATCAGCTTTTCACCCCACGACGCATGAGAACATTGAATCCATCCTGGTGCTTGGTGTGTAAGTATATCATCACCCTAAGACTTTGGTTTACCAAAATCAAACTCAATCCCACTTAACTGACACAAGCTACCTTATTGATTTGCTAGCATGGAAAACAAGCTTCTCCAGTAACAGTATTGCCTCAAAGGGTAGCATCCAGTATTGCAGGCCTCAAAAGGATACTTGTCATTCCAAACTCTTTTCTTTCCACCCCTTTTTTCTTTTTCTTCTTCTTTGTCATTCCAAACTATTGTCACGCCTCAAAGGGATACACCCAGTAGCGCATGAGTTTCTTTGTTTTTATTTTTGTTTTTGTTTTTGGAAAAGGGGTGCAAGCATATACAAAGGTAACTGTGCAGTAGACAAGTGAGAGAGCCGATCATGGAAAGATAAGAATGCAAGATAATGATAATATATAAATTAGGACTGGATTGCAAAATTACAATGGACTATTGGGGTTAGAACTGAGTTCTAATATTGCAGACTTGGGATGAATATCTATCATGCACATTATATTTATATACGAGCTAATAGCCAAGGTACCAGAGACCGAGGCTGATCAAATAGTGCAAAACTCCCCTAAAGCCAACAAAAAGAGAACTATACGGGAAAAAAAAAATAAGAATTGAAGAATTTGCACAAAAATGAAAAATTTTCACAGAAGTAAGAATAAAAGGGGTTAATCACCCCACCCCTACACCTAAATCTCACAATGTCTTCATTGAGAGCTGAGAGTCATCACCAACCACAAAACACACAAAACCCAATATCAAACAAAATATACATAGACACATGTTCACTTACTCAACCAAAACACAAAAAACACACAAAAGTGATCATTGCCATCAATTGGCTCCACAGATTCCCAAGTATCACCTCCAAATAATCACCATAAAAGTACAACCTAATATCTACAACTAAGCAACCTAATATCCACAAGTAAACAAAAAGTAAAAGAAAGAAAATAAAAAGAAGGGAGAAGAGTGAGAACGATTATACCAGGTCGAGTATGAAATGTACCCGAACTATTCCACAGGGGCGCAAGAAGCATCAGCCACTCCTTGTCTCTTAAGATACGAGTTGTCAATTCGGATGCGATCAACGCTCGTAAGAGCTTGTCGTGTACTGCTACGTACATCTCAGAATGGTGTGAATAAGAGAACACTAGTAAAGTTGGAGCAAACAGAGTTAGTGCCCTCTTAAACTCATCAAATGCCATAGAAAAATCGAAATAATAATCCAAGAAAGTGATTCACTCAATTTTCCTAGCCATGTCCTCTAGGTATGCACAATAAGGGTCCAAGGAGGGATTATGCCCTCGACTGTTACCTAGGGACTCGTGGAATGCTTACAAGTGAGAGGGTGTGGTGGGGAGTAAGGGGGATGAAATGGGGGTCAAGTCAAGTGGCTCGGTGCAAATTGGGTTGATATGCTCAATGCTAGGAGCGGCACCAACTACTAAACTATCATCACACAACTCCTCGAAAGGAGCCTCCTCAAGATATGGCTCAACCAATGTAAGTCCTCCTGACCAAGAAAGCAACATCCTCTACAGAACTAGCATCACCTCGAGAAGTCTCACCCATCTCTAACCCCGTGTATTGAGCTAAAGGAAAGGGAGAAGCAAGCAAGATCGAGTCACTAACGCTAGTGTCCGTAGGTGTGCTAGAAAAGGATGGAGCAACAAATGTCAATGGCGTCAAGGGAGGGTCAAACACTTCCCTTGGGTTGGTCAAAGGTGCATCATCAACAACATTAGACTCTGGGGGAAGGGAAGACTCATAATCATCATAGAGATGAGCCTCAAGTCTAGGGCAAGGTAGACTAGAGTCGATCTCATACAATAAACCACACTCATCCTACTAACAAAACGCTCATGTTGCTCATTCATTGTCCTTATCATGGCATAAAGTCTAACATGACATTCGTCGGAAACATCATAATAAGGACAAGGATTCATATCGTGGTCAAAAGATGAACAACAAGAGCACACAAGAGGAGAATAGGCGTGCAAATCATAGGAAATGGGGGGAGGGTGCTCCAAAGACTCATTGGCAATCTCATGGTGCCATTGATACCAAGCCAAGGACTCAAATAAGTACCATATATCATCAACACCTAAAAAGCACATACCACCATAACACATGGACTCAAGGATGGCTCAGGTCTCATGTATTATCCCCTCAAGCACAACATTGCATATTTCCCATGTTTCATATTCAAAAAGCACATATTGATCACGATAATCATTTAATCGAGGCAAATATTGTCAAAAAGGTTCATACTCAAATTGAGGTAAATGGAAAACAACCATTTTGATTTTTTTTCAAATTTTTTTGATTTAAAATTTTTTTCTCTTTTTTTTTGAATTTTCTAAAAGGCCTAGTCTCGAATGCTCAAGTAAACCCCGATATTGAAAAATGCCAACACCCTGGCAACGGTGCCAAAAACTTGATAGGAAGAATTCGAGTTTTAAATTTATAACCCCAAGGGCAAGGTTTATTGTTGAGCACTCAGAGTGCCATCTACTAAGAGTTGGGTTTCAAGTACCGAGATTCGTTTAAGTGGTTCAAGCTAGGCTAACCGAAAGGGAAGGAGGATAAACTAAACTACGCCAACATACATAGAAAAAACGACTTGGAGTTGTGATTTAACCAATGGACGAACCAACTAATTTAGACGAGTCCTAACCTACCCAAACTACATTATGAATGAGAGATGGTCGGTTGCACCATCGAAGACCACCCAAGCTCTCTCTCAAGGGTCATGAGCTAGTCTAATTAGCCTAACCATCTATTTTCATGGGATTAGCCCAATTAAACTACAAAATTAGCAACCCCTGGACCTAGCTCAAATCGGATACTATTTTCATGTCCCGAACTTGGCTATTCCCTCTCCCACACTAGCTAATTGACCTCACCTCTTAGTATAAGTCAATCGCCAGAAAATATGGATGAAAGCTCTTTGAAGCATTACATCGAACATTTGGTGGGCGTGAGAGAAAACTCTAAGTTCTAAGCATAGATTGGGTATGGTGAGGCCTAATAGATGACTAATTAGCCATCAAGAGGCTAATCACAATTCAAGCCAACAAAATCTACCAACTAATCAACAATAAAACACGAAAACCCAAATTTAAACCTAAACTGACAAAGAACACAACAAGCATAAAGATGGTGGAAAGAGAATAAAACTAATCAAGTCTAAAGGCCTAATAAAACAAGGATGAACAATGAAAACTAAGCATTAAAACTAAATACAATCTAAACTAACATAATAATAACAAGAACAAACAAGAATGAAACAAAAATATAAAGGTAGAGAGAGAGAAGAAAACTTACAGATTGATAGGAAGAACTTCAAATCCCTGTGCTTGAATCCAAAATTAATCCAATACAACCCTAATCTAATCTGCTCAATGGGGTTTTTATTCCCTAAAACCTAAACTAAACCATCCTAAAATCGCATGGAAGAACTCCCGAGCAACTTCCAGGGAGCAAAAATGCTGAAGGAGGATTAAATAGAATTGCGCAATCAAACAGCGGCTCGGGGGGAAGGCATCACCGTGCCACATAGCACGGCCCCACTGTGCCATTTTTCTGGCCCTGTGGTTCGGCCCCTCTGCTGTTCCTTCTTGCCTGTTTTTGCGGTTTTTCTTCGCTTTGTCCCCTCTTCGCTCCTTTTCGGGGTACTTGCTCCATTTGAACTTATTTCCTACAAAACGTAAATAAAACAAGTAAAAATTCTAAAGATTAAGTTATTATACGAGCTAAAAGTTGGTGAAAGAGGCATGTAAAATAGGACAATTTATCGCCTAACACGCTTACATGGAAATGATTTCTTCGCAGTTAGATCGCTTAATTTTCTTCCATGATCTTATTCTTATTCTTCTTGATGGTTTAAATGAACATATGCATTAATGAAATTCTTTGCTCGAGGACTAGCAAAGTTTTGGTATGGGGGAGTTGATAATTCATATTTTATACATAATTTTCTTCTTTATTTTACTTATTTTTAAGTCTTTGAAATGTATTTTTACAGGTAAATGATGCATATTTATTGTGATTTTAGGTAGAAATAAATATAGAAGAATTTAGGCAAAATTAATCAATTCTACTCGGATCTCCCACATGTGCAATGCCTAAAGTTCAAGCTCAAGCATAGGAAAATAAGAAAAGAAAAGAGAGATGCAGCTGTATGGGCCTTATGTGACCTGCAGTGCATGGTTGCCCAATCTGCCTCCTCTCTCTCCTACCTAGGCGAAGCCAACCCAAAGCCCTAGAAGCCCAGCACCTCTCTCCCCCTTCTCTCTTCCTCTCTGATTGGGCCTGGCCAATTGCCCCACATGCCCTCATCCTCCTCCTCCTTCTTTATCCCCTCCGGTTGGGCCTATCCCGCTGACCCAATCTGCAAGGCCCCCTGTTTTTCTCTTCCTCACTCACTCTTTTCTGGTGGCCCTCGGCCCACTGCCTAGCTCCCCAGCCTCTCTCTTCCACCTCGGCTTCTCCGTGACCTAATCGTGCTTTCTCCCAGACATCAACCCAGCTACTTTAAGTTACCAAAGTGCTTATTTCCCACATGGCTAATTGTTCTTCTAGTCAAATGCAATTAATCAAAAATTAATTGTTAGCTTATAGCCAATTTTCTTGCACTATAACTACCAATTAATTAGTTGAAATTAATTTTCATTAATTTTTGGGCACTAAAAGGGGTTGGACTTCCACTATAAAAAGGGGGAAAAACTCATTCATTCATCCATTCACTCATCCATCCTTCCATCCATTCATCCAATCTTCTAACACTTTTATTCTTCATTTGTGTAATAAAATAGAGAGACTTTTGTAGGACAAAACATTTGGGTTGAGGAGTTAAGAAGAAAATACGCTTGTCAATCTATTTTTCTCTTTCCTCCTCACCTCATTTGTGAGTCTAGTTTGAGAGTTTTGTTCCACTATTCTTAATTTTTTAACCAAATGTCAAAGTTTGATTATAGTGAGCGAAATATACTGTTAATTCGATATTATGACTCGTCTAATTTCATTGGTATTTTCTCTTTCCATGATTGGCTAAGCCGTTAATTTAGGACTATGATGGATCCATGACTAATAATATTTGCTTTTGTTATGTT
Source organism: Carnegiea gigantea (assembly GCA_029747015.1). Lineage (NCBI taxonomy): Eukaryota > Viridiplantae > Streptophyta > Magnoliopsida > Caryophyllales > Cactaceae > Carnegiea > Carnegiea gigantea. The sequence continues at coordinate 817,652 of JAKOGI010000114.1, forward strand.
TTTTTGAGCTACAGGTATCTCTTATATTGCATAATTTTGAGTTTATATTTGATTCTAATTTATTTATGTGAATTAATTCTATTGTCTATACATGTTGTTTTTCTGCGGATTAATTTCATTTCTCATTTATATGTTAAACCGTGTAGGCTAATGTGAGAATTATGCAATTGTGCTTAAAATTATAATTATTAATTTAACAGACTATGTTAGAAAATAGATGGATTACGTCATGATTGAATAATTCGAGCTAACCACTAGATAGTTTATGTCAGAAATGATAATTATAATTCACCTTTTATACTATTGAACTAATGCATGTGGCTAGGTTGCATAAGAGACTAATTAACCCCCTAATTGGATGTAGTCAAATAGTATTAAGTCAATGGCGAAGCCTAGGTCCTAAATCTCTCTAATTTGATCCCTCTTGTTTTCTTCATTTTTAAAATTTTTTTAGTTCCCTTATTTTAATTTGAATTCATGAACTCCTTAATCTAAAATCATTCTTTTCATTAATTGGAGAAAAGGTAAATTTAAAATCACCTTTGTTCCTCGTGGGATTGACACCCTATACTTGCTAGTCTACAATTAACCTTGTACATTTTCAAGTAAAAGGGTTGTAAAGCGAAACATAAAATTTATGTCAAGTTTTTGGCGTCATTGCCAGGGATCGATTAGTGATTTCTGATTACACTTTTGCTTTTATTTTCTATTGTTTTCTTTATTTTATTGTCTTATTTTTCTTTTCTTTTTTAATTTAAAAAAATCAAAAAACTTTGAATCCAAATGGCGAAAGGTGATAGTTTTTGGGATTACATTCTTAATGATGCATTCCACTATGTTTCTCCTGTACACCATATGCTTTGTACGACTTGTTGTAGCCCTTGGAATTCTCCTCACGATTGTCCTCCTGAACATTGGTATTTTGAATACTTACATGAACAGGCCTGCATGGTTACTTATAGCGGATGGTGTGGCCCTTATCATAATTTCAATTATTCTAATGGTTAGACCTATCCTGACCTTGTGACCAATATGCTAGTCATAAGCCTTCTTATCAACCTGCTTATTCCCACCCACTTTCTAGGCTAGATGTTGTAGAGTCCTTGGAAGCTTCTTTAGTAGACCCACAAGCTAGTATAGCAAGAAGTGACTCTAGGTGGGAGACTCCTATCTTGGAAACCACACCAAAACCTAGCTTCAATAACCAACAACATGAATTAAATTCTCAAATTGGGTGTCTAGCCAATGCAATCAAGATTGATGAGGAGTTTTCAAACTATTTTGTTCAGGGTTCAATGACCATTAAAGAAGCTATAGTGGGCGATGATTTTAGGAGTAGTAAGGAGAAGGATAATGAAATGACTGAGTTTCTAGTACATGGAGAGGAAGATGAACCCTTAAACTACTATGGAGAAATCCCTAGGTGGCACAATGACGACAATACCTCTTTCTATGACAGTGATGATGAACTAGGGGATCCTTTAGTGGGTGGCTTGAGAGAAAAGGTGGTTAGTAGACCCGACCAAATGAATGAATCGATAGGGATTTCTTTTCCTAAGGCCTTAGTTGAGTCTACTTTCTCAAAGTGCATTATTACAAATCCCTACGATTTATCTTCCTTGCCATTTGAGTCTATTCATCCACCCATTGTGTATGAGTCATTTGACTTCTGTTGTAAACCTGACCCTTATTTCTTTAAGCCTAACATTGAATGGGTTAATATGGAGTTTTTGTATGGCCAAACTAAACAAAGTGAGACGTTATACAATGAGAGTAAAGCTTATTTACGATGCAAAGTGAAAATGAAAATATTCTATGGTTGTGCAATTTTACTGCATAAGCCTCTAACTGCCACAGAGATGGCCTTAGCTATTAAGGCCTATCTAAGTGGTCAAGTTTGAGTTCTTTTCAAAAATAATAAGTCTGGCTCAAGACATAAAACTTAACGCTGGTTTGAAGGCAACCCAATCTTTCTAGGTGAGTTTGAACTTTTTTTGAATTTATTTTTCTTTTTGATCAAGGTGTGCTTGTGTTTTTGGGTGTGATTCTTCAGTTGTTTTCTGGCTTTTGTGGTTGGTGATGGTTGTGAAGATACTTTGGGAGTTTGATTGTTGCACTTATAAGGAAATGATTTCTTTATGCTATCAGGTTGTGTTGTTCTTTTCTTCATTTCCATCTTTCTTCTTACATTCTCCATTGAGGACAATGTAAGGTTTAGGTTTTGGGAGAAGGCAAAATGAAAATTTTGAGGAAAATTTAACTTGAAAATATGTTGCTTAATTTGATTTTGGAAAGACTTTGAGTTTCTTGATTATGCATGTTCTGCCCTTTTATGTGGATTTGATTCATGTGACACATGCTCAATAGGGATTATTTCTAGATTTGACTAATCGAAGGCAAAAATTTTTGATGTGCTAATGTCACTATATAACTGATTTTGAGTTTGAGACGTTATCCCATTTGCAATGTCATGATGAGTATTCGATAAGCATTAAGTTCCCCATTGAATTTTCAATTAACAAATAAAATAAATTGAATTCATTGAGTTCTTATTTCGGTATCAATGTTCTGGTTCTATCTCTATCCATATCTTTAATTGCTTGAATATGTACTAAGTACTTCTCCGAGTGTTATTTTTATTCATAACCTTATCCACTAAAGATAGCGTATGAAATCAAGTAACTTTTGAACAGAATTCATAGTCTAAAAAAAATCAAGAAAGAGAGAATAATAAGTTGATTTGGCATTGGGGACTTGATTTTAAAGATGCTCTTGTGATTTTTGTTATGTGGGGTAAACTTTTGTACTTACGGTTTACCACATCGTTTCATTGTGTGTGCTTAATTTTCTTGAATCTTGGCCTGTTGACTTAGCTGAAGTTGGGAATCTTTGATAACAAGTTGTGGTTTTGTAGTGAATTAATATATGTGACTTGGAGTAGGCATTCGTAGTTGGATTACTTGATTTTCTTCACTGATCTTATTCTTATTCTTCTTGATGGCTTCAATGAATATGTGAGTTAATGATATTCTTTGCTCGAGTACTAGCAAAGTTTCGGTGCGGGGGAGTTGATAATTCATATTTTATATATAATTTTTTCCTCATTTTACCTATTTTTATGTCTTTGAAACATATTTTTATAGGTAAATGCTGCATATTTATAGTGATTTCAGGTAGAAATAAATATAGAAGAATTGCAATTCTTCTCGAATCACCCACATTTTCAATGCCTGAAGTCCAAGCTCAAGCACAGGCAAAAAAAAAAAGAAAACAAAAAAGAGATGCAGCTGTGTAATAACCCAACCCTAACCCATATTTATTTATATAAATTATATTTATTTATTTAATTAATCATGTTTATTCATTTAATTTATCATGTTTATGGATTTAATCAGCCATGGTTATTTGTTTAACCAAATCATGTTTATTAATTCAATTGCACTCAATTTATATTTACCGAATTACCCTATGTCATTTAAATTTTTCGCTTTTATTTATCGTATTTAATCATCCCGGTTGGGGGATATTTTATTTGGGTCCTATTTTGCAATTCAAGTTTCATTGATTGTTAAGTCAAGTTTTGTTGATTAATTAAATATCGGATGAATCGATAATAGGCTTTGATAATTATGGTTTAAAAAATTATTATTATTATCATTGTTGTTATTATTATTATTATTATTATTATTATTATTATTATTATTATTATTATTATTATTATTGTTGTTGTTGTTGTTGTTGTTGTTGTTGTTGTTGTTGTTATTGTCATTATTATTTTTTTTAATAACCTTGCAAAAATTTAATTTTAAGTTATGCAAAAACATTACCGTTGCAAAGTGTTTTATTCCCGAATCTAACTTTTTTTGGCCCAATTTGAAGCCCAACAAGTTTGCTTATTAACCTAACTAATTACCATGATTAAGCGTAGCCATGGTTAGCCCAAAGAGGTTACTTTACTAGTTAAAATCAGCCAAGTATTTGCCAAGTACTTATGTGCAAGCAAAGCAATCTCAACCAAGTAAATACACACACACCCATCTTCCTCTTTTTTCTCTCCTAACGGCCAGCCAGCACAGTAGCAGCTCTTGGGTGTCTCTGGCCAACTTTTTACCAGCCCTAGTGGTTTCTGACCCCCCCAACATCCTAGTACCTCAAGCTACCATTCTCTATCATCAAAACCACTAAACAACACCTCCATCTCTACTTATCTTCAAGCAAAGTAAGTAATCTTGAAACTTAATTTTGTTGGTTTTGATTTTTATTTTAGTTTTGATTCTTGTTTTGATGTTTGTAATCATTGATCATGATGTTTTGATAAGAAATAAGAGTTATTTTGGTGTTGATCATGGTGAAGTTGAGCTTGAGTCATGCTAGGATTTAGGGATGATCATGTTCATGTAAGCTTAAGTTAAAACCATATTTATGGACGGATTTGCATTTGATTTTATAATGTTTAGTTTCATTGACGATTATGATGATGTTTTTGGTGATTTTGAATGATTTCAAGTGAGTATTTATAAGAAAAAGGAAGAGAAAACTAAAATAGTGAAGGCTAGAAATTTTAGGAAAATAGGGTAGACTTCAGGATTAAACTGGTAATGATCTGCCTTTGGGAAAATTATGATTTTTGGTGGGTAGATAGTTTAGTATGTTATCTTTCAAATGGATTTTGAATTGCCTTAATCCGAGATCTGTGAAAAAAGTTATGGTCGTTTTACCAAAACTGTGCAGAATGGACTAAAAACTGACACACTTGTGTTTTACCCCCATTTTGGGAACCCTTTGCGGGAATCATATTTTCTGTTGTAAATGAAAGTTTTTTGGGATTTCTCAATCTTTTCATATTGGGATTTTAGGTCTTCATTTGAGGTCTTGGGTGAAAGTTATGAATTTTTGAAGTGGACTAACCTGCTTTGGTGCAAATTGGGCCTTTATTGCAATTTCTACGTAGCATATACTTGGAGGAAAATTTAGAAAATTGTACTATAGATTTCCCATATTATTTTTTAATTTCCTATAAGATTTCATGTATTTTGGTTGAGTATTTTGAGTCTGATGATTTTTGAAAGCATTTTGAGTAATTGTATAAAGAGCAATACTAAAGATTAAGTGAGATTGATCGTGCACTCATTTTGTGTATTTTGGGCCAAGTAAGGTTATCTAAGGGGAAAATGAATATTCATGGACTTTCATGGGGCTTTTACTTGATTAATGAGAAAGAAGAAGGCAAGTATACAATTTGGAAGCTTGTTTATGAGCTTTGAATCATATATGGATTTTACAAAGAAAATACCAAGTTTAGTGGGCTTAATAGCTTCTATTGAGTTCTATCATTCATTTGGGGTGGAATTCTATATCTAATAGATTCATGAATGAAATATGAGAAGTGGGAGAGTTGTGACTCAGAAACCATATTTATCAGGTCAAGTTATTGCTGTTTATGCTATTTTGAACCAAGATATATCTCTCTTGGCCTCAAACCTTTGTTACTTACTCAATTTAGAATATATCAAATGTATTTGTTAAGCCAATCTAGTATACTCGTTATTATCTTGAACCAAGCTATACATCAGCGGGCCTTAAACCCGTATCAGCAACCTATTTCAGAAAATGTCACAACTACTCTCTCAATTGTCACCATCAAGACCTTTTCCTGTGTAATCTCAATTATCTCATTGTGGACTATTTTACTTTTATTTACTTTATATCAAATTTAATTACTTTCACCAATTTAGTTTGGAAGTTATAATGAAATACCCAAGTTATGTATACTATTTAATTACTCAATTTCTATTACACATACTTTTACTTACTCAATTATGTGAGTAAAGATCAGTTACTAAATACACATACTTACAATGACATTTATGAAACAGAGTTGAGGCCTAGTTATCGTTCCCCGTTATGCATAAGTGTTATTAAGTCAGAACATATTTTTCAAGTTAGATGATATTTATGAAACAGCTGACTTTTATCAAATCAGATGATATTTTTTTAAAGACTCAAAGTACGCCCATTGCCTGTATCTTCAGAAAGCAGAACATGTTTATTAAGTTACAACTCTTAATGAGTTTATCAATGAATCAGTTTATACAGTGATTGGCCATTTAACTTGTGACCCCATCAGTTATCACATATAGGGCATCAGCCCATCATTTAGCCGCGCGGCTTCAGGCCAACTCTTGATCGGATTGGCAGGTGTACACCTATGTATATATCATATCATTGCAAGGAGTTCATATCCAGATAATAATGAGCAATTCAGTTTTATATTACTTTCATTTTTGTTGTTATTGCGAACTAAATGAATTGCAAAGGTGGGTACCCATCAACAGTGTTTCTACGCTCATTTTACAAGACTAGAATGCATACACTGACTTTTTGCTCACATTTTTGAATTGTTTTCATGCTTTCCATTTTAGGTGATGAAGTATCACATGTTTCTCCTTTTAGCAAACCCTTTTGGAAGTCATCAGATGCTCACAGTGGATTCAGAATAGCATGAATGTTGGAATTGACCTCAGGGTCAAGTTAGGTCTATATTCAATTTACGACTATGATGGATTGATGACTAATATTTGCTTTTGTTATATTTTTTTGAGTTAATTGTATCTCTTATATTGCATAATTTTAAGTTTATATTTGATTCTAATTTATTTATGTGAATTAGTTCTATTGTCCATACATGTTTTTAAGCGAATTAATTTACTTTTTCATTTCTATGTTAGACCTTACAAGCTAATGTAAAAAAAAGGGCAGCCCAGTGCACAAGCATCATGCATTTCACATAGGGTTCGGGGAAGAGCCGCACCCCAAGGGGTGAATTGTAGGCAGCTTAACCTGACTTTGTCAGTGGCTGATTCCATGACTCGAACTCGTGACCTTTTGGTCACACGGAGACAACCTTACCGTTGCTCCAAGGCTCCCTTTCTTGTAGGTTAATGTAAGAATTATACAATTCTTCTTAAAATTGTAATTATTAATTTAGTTGACTATGTTAGAAAATAGATGAATTACTTCAAGATTGAATAATTCAAGCCAACCACTGGACAGTTTATGTCAGAAATTATAATTATAATTCATCTTTTATACTATTGACCTAATGCTTGTAGCTAGGTTGAATAAGAGTCAAATCAACCCCCTAATTGGATGTAGTAAAATAATATAAAGTTAATGGTGAAGCCCAAGCCCTAAATCTCTCTAATTTGATCTCTCTTGTTTTCTTTATTTTTTTAATTTTTTTAGTTTCCTTATTTTAATTTTAGTTAATGAACTCCTCAATCTAAAATCATTCTCTTAATTAATTGGAGAAAAGTTAGATATAAAATCACTATTGTTTCTCATGGGATCGATACCCTATACTCGCTAGTCTATAATTAACCTTGTACATTTGCAAGTAAAAAGGGTTCTAAAACTAAACATAAAATTTACAATAAGTTTTTGGCATCGTTGCTAGGGAATAATTAGTGATTTCTAATTACACTTTTGCTTTTATTTTCGACGGCTTTCTTTGTTTTATTATCTTATGTTTCTTTTCTTCTTTTAATATAAAAAAATAAAAAAATTTGAATCCAAATGGTGAAAGGTGATAGTTTTTGGGTTACATTCTTAATTATGCATTCCATTATGCTTCTCTTATACACCATATGCTTTGTACAACTTGTTGTAGTCCTTGGCATTCTCCTCGCGATTGTCCTGCTGAACGTTAGTATTTTGAATACTTACATGAATAGGCCTGCATGGTTACTTATAGCGGATGGTGTGACCTCAATCATAATTTCAATTATTCTAATGGCTGGACCTCTCCTGACCTTGTGACCAATATGCTAGTCATGAACCTCCTTATACGTTAGATGCTGTAGAGGCCTTGCAAGCTTCTTTACTAGACCTATAAGCTAGTATAGCATGAAGTGACTGTAGGTGGGAGACTCCTATCCTAGAAACCACACCAAAACCTAGCTTCGATAACCAAGAACGTGAAATAAATTCTTAAATTGGGTGTCTAGCTAATGCAATCAAGATTGATGAGGAATTTTCAAACTATTTTGTTGAGTGTTCAATGACCATTCAAGAAGCTGAAGTGGCCAATGATTTTAGGAGCAACAAGGAGAAGGATAATGAAATGATTGAGTTTCTAGTAAACAGAGAGGAAGATGAACCCTTAAACTACTACGGGAAGATCCCTAGGTGGCACGATGATGACGATACCGCCTTTGATGGTGATGATGAACTTGAGGATCCTTTAATGGGTGACTTGAGAGAAATGGTGGTTAGTAAACTCGACCAAATGAATGAATCGATAGGGATTTCTTTCCCTAAGGCCTTAGTTTCAATCCACTTTCTTAGATGCATTATTCCAATTCCCTACGACTTATCTTCCGTGCCATTTGAGTCTATTCATCCACCCATTGTGTCTGAGTCATTTGGCTTCTCTTGTAAACCCGACCCTTATTTCTTTAAGCCCAACGTTGAATGGGTTAATATGGAGGCTTTTTATGACTAAACTGAACAGAGTGAGAGGTTATACAATGAGAGTGAAGCTTATTTATGACACAAAGTGAAAATGAAAATATTCTATAGTTGTGAAATAATAAGCCTAGCTGAAGACATAAAACTTAGCTCTAGTTTAAAGGCAACCCAATCTCTCTAGGCGAGTTTGAACTTCTTTTGAATTTATTTTTCTGTTTGATCAAGGTGTGTTTGTGTTTTTGGGTGTGATTCTTCAGTTGTTTTCTAGCTTTTGTAGTTGGTGATGCTTGTGAAGATACTTTGGGAGTTTGATTGTTGCACTTATATGGAAATGATTTCTTCGTGCTGTCAGGTTGTGTTGTTCTTTTCTCCATTTCCCTCTTTCTTATTGTATTCTCCATAGAGGACAATGTAAGGTTTAGGTGTGGGGGGGAAGGCAAAATGAAAATTTTGAGGAAAATTTAAACTTGAAAATATGTGGCTGAATTTGATTTTGGAAAGAGTTTGAGTTTTCTGATTACGCTTGTTCTGCTCTTTTATGTGGATTTAATTCATGTGACACATACTCAATAGAGATTATTTCTGAATTTGGCTAGTCGAAGGCCAAAATTTTTAATGTGCTAATGTCACTATGTAACTGATTTTGAGTTTGAGATGTAACCTCATTTACAATGTCATGATGAGTGTTTGATAAGCATTGAGTTCCCCATTGAATTTTCAATTAACAAATAAAATTAATTGAATTAATTGAGTTCTTATTTGGGTACCAATATTTAGATTCTATCTCTATCCATATCTTTAATTGCCTGAATATGTACTAAGTACTTCTCTGAGTATTATTTTTATTCATGTCCTTATCCACTCAAGAGAGCGCATGGAATCAAGTAACTTTTGAAAAAAATTCAAAGTCTAAAAAAAATTCAAGAAAAAGAGAATAATAAGTTGATTTGGCATTCGGGACTTGATTTTAAAGATGCTCTTGTGATTTTTGTTCTGTGGGATGAAATTTTGTGCTTACGGTTTACTACATCGTCTTATTATGTGCTTAACTTACTTGAATCTTTAGGAATCTTTAGTAATTAGTTGTGGGTTCATGGTGAATTAATATATGTGATTGGGAGTAGGCATTCATAGTTGGATTGCTTGGTTTTCTTCCCTGATCTTATTCTTATTCTTCTTGATGGTTTAAATGAATATATGCATTAATGATATTTTTTGCTCAAGGACTAGCAAAGTTTTGGTTTGGGGGAGTTCATAATTCATATTTCATACATAATTTTCTTCTTCATTTTACCTATTTTTAAGTCTTTGAAATATATTTTTATAGATAAATATTGCATATTTATTCTAATTTCAAGTAGAAATAAATATAGAAGAATTTGGGGGAATTGATCAATTCTACTCAGATCTGCCACATGGACAGTGCCCCAAGTCCAAGCTCAAGCCCAGGAAAAAAAGAAAAGAAAAGAAAAAAGAGATGCAGCCGTGTGGGCCTTGTGTGACCCGCAGTGCACAGCAGCCCAATCTGCCTCCTCTCTCTCCTACCCAGGCGGAGCCAACCTGAATCCCCATAGGCGCATCACCTCTCTATCCCTTCTCTCTTCCTCTCCGATTGGGCCTCATCCAATCGACCCACAAGCCCCCATCTTCCTCCTACTTCTTCATCCCCTCCGGCTGGGCCTGTCCCGCCGGCCCAATCTGCCAGGCCCCCATTTTTTCTCTTCCTCACTCACTCTTTTCTCCTGGCCCGTGGCTCACCGCCTAGCTCCCCAGCATCTTCTTTCTGCCTGGGCTTCTTCGCGGCCCAATCGTGCTCTCCCAAGCAGAAACCCAGCACCTTTAACTTACCAAAGTGCTTATTTTGCACATGCTAATTGTTCACCTAGTCAAATGCAGTTAATCATAAATTAATTGTTAGCTTAAAACTAGCCATTTTTCCTGCACTATAACCACCAATTAATTAGTTGTAATTAATTTTCATTAAATTTTGGGCGCCAAAAGGGGTTGGATTTCCACTATAAAAGGGGGGGAACTCATTGATTCATCCATTCTCTCATTCACTCATCCATCGTTCCATCCATTCATCCAATCTTCTGCAACTTTTATTCTTCTTTTATGTAATAAAATAAAGAGTCTTTTGTAAGACAAAACATCTGGGTTTAGAGGTTAAGAAGATAATAAGCTTGCCAAGCTATTTTTCTCTTCTCTCCTCACCTCATTTGCGCGTCTAGTTCGAGAGGTTAGTTACACGATTCTCAATTTTGTAACCAAACGCCAAAGTTTGATTATAGGAAGCAAAATATATTGTTAATCCGATATTATGACTCGTCTAATTTTGTTGGCATTTTCTCTTTCTATGATTGGCTAAGCCGTTAATTTATGACTATGATGGATCCATGACTAATAATATTTGCTTTTGTTATATTTTTTTAGTTAATTGTATCCCTTATATTGCATAATTTTGGGTTTATATTTGATTCTAACTTATTTATGTGAATTCATTGTATTATCTATAGGTGTGTTTTTTCAGCGGATTAATTTGCTTTCTCATTTCTATGTTAGACTTTACAGGCTAATGTAAGAATTATGCAATTTGGCTTAAAATTGTAATTATTAATTGAATAGACTATGCGAGAAAATAGATGGATTACGTCAAGATTGAATAATTCATGGTAACCACTAGATAGTTTATGTCAGAAATGATAATTCATCTTTTAGACTATTGACCTAATGCTTATAACTGGGTTGAATAAGAGAAATTAACCCCCCAATTGGATTTAGTAAACAATATTAAGTCAATCGTGAAGCGCAAGTCCTAAATCTCTCTAATTTGATCTCTCTTGTTTTCTTTATTTTTTTATTTTTTTTAGCTTCCTCATTTTAATTCTAATTCATGAACTCCTCGATCTAAAATCATTCTTTTAATTAATTGGAGAGAAGTTAAATTTAAAATCACTATTGTTCCTTGCGGGATCGACACTCTATGCTCGCTAGTCTACAATTAACCTTGTACATTTGCAAGTAAAAATGGTTTTAAAATTAAACATAAAATCTGCATCAAGTTTTTGGCGTCGTTGCCAAGGAACGATTAGTGATTTCTAATTACAATTTTGCTTTTATTTCCTACTATTTTTCTTTCTTCTATTATCTTATTTTAGTTTTCTTTTTTTTATTTAAAAAAATCAAAAAAATTGAATCCAAATGGTGAAAGGTGATAGTTTTTGAGGTTATATTCTTAATGATGCACTCCACTATGTTTCGCCTATACACCAGATGCTTTGTACGACTTGTTGTAGTCCTCGGCATTCTCTTCACGATTGTCATGCTGAAAATTGGTTATTTGAATACTTACATGAACAGGCCTGCATGGTTACTTATAGTGGATGGTGTGACCGCAATCATAATTTCAATTATTATCCTGACCCTTGTGGCCAATATGCTAGTCATGAACCTCCTTATCCTCACCCACCTTCTAGGTTAGATGCCGTAGAGGCTTTACAAGCTTCTTTCCTAGACCTATAAGCTAGTATAGCAAGAAGTGACTCTAGGTGGGAGACTCCTATTCTAGAAACCACACCAAAACCTAGCTTCGATAACCAAGAACATGAATTAAATTCTCAAATTGGGTGTCTAGCTATTGCAATCAAGATTGATGAGGAGTTTTCAAGCTATTTTGTTGAGCGTTGAATGACCATTGAAGAAGCTGGAGTAGCCGATGATTTTAGGAGTAATAAGGAGAAGGATAATGAAATGATTGAGTGTCTAGTACGAGGAGAGGAAGATGAACGCTTAAACTACTACGGAGAGATCCCTAGGTGACACGATGATGATGATACCTCCTTCTTTGATGGTGATGATGAACTAGAGGATCCTCTAGTGGGTGACTTGGGAGAAAAGATGGTTAGCAGACCCGACCAATTGAATGAATCAATAAGGATTTCTTTTCCTAAGGGCTTAGCCCACTTTCTCAAAGTGCATTATTCCAAATCCCTACTATTTACCTTCCTTGCCATTTGCGTCTATTCATCCGCCCATTATGCCTGAGTCATTTGGCTTCTCTTGTAAACCTGACCCCTATTTCTTTGAGCCTAATGTTGAATGGGTTAATATGGAGTCTTTTTATAACCAAACTGAATGGAGTGAGAGGTTATATAATGAGTGTGAAGCTTATTTACAACCCAAAGTAAAAATGAAAATATTCTATGGTTGAGCGACCAACTGCCATAGAGATAGCCTTAGCTATTGAAGCCTATCTTAGTGGTCAAGTTTGAGTTCTTTTCAAAAATAATAAGTCTGGCTAAAGACATAAAACTTAACGCTAGTTTGGACGCAACCCAATCTTTCTAGATGAGTTTGAACTTTTTTTGAATTTATTTTTCTTTTTAATCAAGGTGTGCTTGTGTTTTTGGGTGTGATTCTTCGGTCATTTTCTAGCTTTTGTGGTTAGTGATGGTTGTGAAGGTACTTTGAGAGTTTGATTGTTGCGCTTATAAGGAAATGATTTTTACGTGCTATAAGGTTGTACTGTTCTTTTCTTCATTTCCCTCTTTCTTATTGCGTTCTACATTGAGGACAGTGTAAGGTTTAGGTGTAGGAGGAAGGCAAAATGAAAATTTTGAGGGAAATTTAAACTTGAAAATATGTGGCTGATTTTGATTTTGGAAAGAGTTTGAGTTTTCTAATTATGGATGCTCTACTCTTTTATGTGTATTTGACTCATGTGACACATGCTCAATAGAGATTATTTCTAGATTTGACTAGTCGAACGTCAAATGTTTGCTGTGCCAATGTCACTATGTAACTGATTTTGAGTTTGAAATGTAACTCCATTTACAATGTTATGATGAGTATTCGATCAGCATTGAGCTCCGTATTGAATTTTCCATTTACAAATAAAATTAATTGAATTAATTGACTTCTTGTTTTGGTACCAATGTTTAGGTTCTATCTCTATCCATATCCAGAATTGCCTGAATATATACTAAGTACTTCTCTGAGTGTTATTTTTGTTCATATCCTTATCCACTCAAGAGAGTGCATGAAATCAAGTAACTTTTGAAAAAAATTCAAATTCTAAAAAAATCAAGAAAAAGAGAATAATAAATTGATTTGGCATTGAGGACTTGATTTTAAAGATGCTCTTGTGATTTTTGTTATGCGGGGTGAAATTTTATGCTTACAGTTTGTTACATTGGTTCGCTGTGTGCTTAATTTGCTTGAATCATGGCCTGTTGACTTTGTTGAAGTTGGGAATCTTTGATAATGAGTTGTGGGCTCGTAGTGAATTAATATATGTGACTTAGAGTAGACATTCGTAGTTGGATCGCTTGATTTTCTTTCCTAATCTTATTCTTATTCTTCTTGATGATTTAAATGAATATATGCATTACTAATATTCTTTGCTCGAGGACTTGCAAAGTTTTGGTGTGGGAGAGTTGATAATTCATATTTTATACATAATTTTCTTCTGCATTTTACCTATTTTTAAGTGTTTGAAATATATTTTTATAAATAAATGACGCATATATATTGTGGTTTTAGGTAGAAATAAATGTCGAGGAATTTGGGGGGAATTGCCCAGTTCTACTCGGATCTTCCATATGTGCAATGCCTAAAGTCCAAGCTCAAGCCTAGGAAAAAAAAGAAAAGAAAAGAGAGATGCACTTGTGTGGGCCTTGTGCGACCCGCAGCACGTGGCAGCCCAATCTGCCTCCTCTCTCTCCTACCCAGGTCGAGCCAACCCAAAGCCCCAGAGGCGCAGCACCTCTCTATCCCTCCTCTCTTCCTCTCCGACTGGGCCTGGCCCAATCGCCTTACACGCCACCATCCTCCTCTTGCTTCTTCATCCCCTCCAGTTGGGGCTGTCCGGTCGGTCCAATCTGCTATCACCCCCTTTTTTCTCTTCCTCACTCACTCTTTTCTCCTGGTCCGCGGCCCACTGCCTGCCTCCCCAGCATCTCTCTTCCACCTGGGCTTCTCCACGGCCCAATTGTGCTTTCTCCCAAACATCAACCCAGCACCTTTAACTTACCAAAGTGCTTATTTCTCACATGGCTAATTGTTAACTTAGTCAAATGTCATTAATCAAAATTTAATTATTAGCTTAGGACTAGCCATTTTTCTTGCACTATAACCACCAATTAATTAGTTGAAATTAATTTTCATTAATTTTTGGGCACCAAAAGGGGTTGGATTTCCACTATAAAATGGGGGGAACTCATTCATTCATCCATTCTCTTATTCACTCATCCATCATTCCATCCAATCATCCAATCTTCTACCACGTTTACTCTCTTTTGTGTAATAAAATACAGAGTCTTTTGTAAGATAAAATATTTGGGTTGAGGGGTTAAGAAGAAAATAAGCTTGTCAAGCTATTTTTCTATTTCATCCTCACCTCATTTGTGAGTCTAGTTCGAGAGTTTAGTTTCACGATTCTTAATTTTGTAACCAAACGTCAAAGTTTGATTATAGTAAGCGAAATATTCTATTAATCCAATGTTATGACTCGTCTAATTTTGATGATATTTTCTCTTTCTATGATCGGCTAAACCGTTAATTTAGGACTATGATGGATATGTGACCAATAATATTTGCTTTTGTTATATTTTTTTGAGTTAATTGTATCTCTTATATTGCATAATTTTGAGTTTATATTTGATTCTAACTTATTTATGTGAATTAATTCTATTGTGTATACATGTTGTTTTTTAGTGGATTAATATACCATCTCATTTCTATGTTAGACCTTGTAGGCTAATGAAAGAATTATGTAATTCTGCTTGAAACTGTAATTATTAATTGAATAGACTGTGCTAGAAAATAGATGGATTATGTCAAAATTGAATAATTCATGCTAACCACTAGATAGCTTATGTAAGAAATGATAATTATAATTTATCTTTTAGACTGATGACCTAATGCTTATAGCCAGGTTGAATAAGAGACTAATAAACCTCCTAATTGGATGTAGTTAAACAATATTTAGTCAATGGTGCAGCCGACGTCCTAAATCTCTCTAATTTGATCTCTCTTGTTTACTTTATTTTTTTTATTTTGTTTAGTTTTTTAATTTTAATTTTAATTGATGAACTCCTCAATCTAAAATCATTCTTTTAATTAATTGGGAAAAAGTTAAATTTAAAATCACTATTGTTCCTCATAGGATCGACACCCGATACTCGCTAGTTAGTGTTAACCTGGCGCACTTGCACGTAAAAAGGGTTTTAAAACTAAATATAAATTCTACATCAAGGGGAACGATTAACGATTTCTAATTTCACTTTTCCTTTTATTTTCTACTATTTTTCTCTCTTTTATTGTCTTATTTTTCTTTTCTTTTCTTAATTTAAAAAAATTAAAAAAACTTGAATCCAAATGCAAAAGGTGATAGTGTTTGGGATTATATTCTTAATGATGCATTCCACTATGTTTCTCCTAATCCTCTTCCTATACAACATATGCCTTGTATGACTTTTTGTAGTCCTTGGCATTCTCTTCATGATTGTCCTATTAGACATTGGTATTTTGAATACTTACATGAACAGGCCAATATGGTTACTTATAGGGGATGGTGTGACGCTAATCATAATTTCAATTATTCTAATGGTTGGACCTGTCCTAACCCTTGTGACCAATATGCTAGTCACGAACCTCCTTATCAACATCCTTATCCTAGCACACCTACTAGGTTAGATGCTTTAGAGGCCTTCCAAGCTTCTTTAGTAGACCTACGAGCTAGTATAGCAAGAAGTGACTCTAGGTAGGAGACTACTATCTTAGAAACCACACCAAAACCTAGCTTTGATAACCAAGAACGTGAATTAAGTGTCAAGCTAATGCACTCAAGATTGATGAGGAGTTTTCAAACTATTTGGTTGAGAGTTCAATGACCATTGAAGAAGCTAGATTGTGTGATGATTTTTGGTGTAATAAGGAGAAGGATAATGAAATAATTAAGTGTTTAGTACAAGGAGAGGAAGATGAACCCTTGAACTACTATGTAGAGATCCCTAGGTGGTAAGATGATGATGATACCTCCTTCTTTGATAGTAAGGATGAACTAGAGGATCCTTTAGTGGGTGACTTGGGAGAAAAGGTAGTTAGTAGACCCGACCAAATGAATAAATTGGTAGGGATTCCTTTTCCTAAGGCCTTAGTTGAGTCCACTTTCTCAAAGTGCATTATTCCAAATCTCTACGATTTATCTTCCTTGCCATTTGAGTCTATCTATCCGCCCATTGTGTCTGATTCGTTTGACGTCTCTTGTAAACTTGACCCTTATTTCTTTGGGCCTAACATTGAATGGGTTAATATGGAGTCTTTTTATGATCAAACTGAATGGAGTGAGAGGTTATACAATGAGGGTGAAGCTTATTTAAGACCCATAGTGAAAATAAAAATATTCTATGGTTGTGAATTGTTACTGCATAACCCTCTAACTGCCACAGAGATGGCATTAGCTATTGAGGCCTATCTAAGTGGTCAAATTTGAGTTCTTTTTGAAAATAATAAGTCTGGCTGAAAACATAAAACTTAGCGCTAGTGGGAAGACAATCCAATCTTTCTGGGTGAGTTTGAATTTTTTTAATTTATTTTTCTTTTTGATCAAGGTGTGCTTCTGTTTTTAGGTGTGATTCTTCAGCTGTTTTTTAGCTTTTGTGGTTGGTGATGGTTGTGAAGTTACTTTGGGAGTTTGATTATTGGCCTTATATGAAAATAATTTCCTCGTGTTGTCAGGTTGTGTTGTTCTTTTTTCATTTCCCTCTTTCTTGTTGTTTTCTACATTGAGGATAATGTAAAGTTTAGTGTGGGGGTGAGGCAAAATGAAAATTTTGAAGAAAATTTATACTTGAAAATATATGGCTGATTTTGATTTTGGAAAGAGTTTGAGTTTTTTGATTATGCATGTTCTGCTCTTTTTATATGGATTTGATTCATATGACACATTCTCAATGGACATTATTTCTAGATTTGACGAGTCGAAGGCCAAAAGTTTTGTTGTGCTAATGTCACTATGTAACTGATTTTGAGTTTGAGATGTAACCCCTTATAATCTCATGATGAGTATTTGATAAGCATCGAGTTTCCCATTGAATTTTCAATTAATGAATAAAAAAATTGAATAAACTGAGTTCTGATTTCGGTACCAATGTTCAGGCTCTATCTCTATCCATATCTTTAACTGCTTGAATATGTACTAAGTGCTTCTTTGAGTGTTATTTTTATTCATATCCTTATTCACTACATGGTTTCGTTGTGTGCATAATTAGCTTGAATCTTGGCCTATTGACTAAGTTGAAGTTGGGAATCTTTGATAATGTGTTGTGGGTTGGTAGTTAATTATTATATGTGATTTGGAGTAGACATTCATAGTTAGATCACTTGATTTTCTTCTCTAATCTTATTGTTATTCTTCTTGATGGTTTAAATGAATATATGCATCAATGATATTCTTTGCTCGAGGACTAGCAAAGTTTTGGTGTGGGGGAGTTGATAATCCATATTTTATATATAATTTTCTCCTTCATTTTACTTACTTTTAAGTCTTTGGAATATATTTTTATGGGTAAATAATGCATATTTTATGTGATTTTCAGGTAAATAATGCATATTTTATGTGATTTTTAAGAGTAAATATTACATATTTTATATGATTTTTAGGTAGAAATAAATATAAAAGAATTTGGGCAGGAATTGATCAATTCTACTCGGATCTCCCACATGTGCAACGCCTAAAGTCCAAGCTCAAGCCCATAAAAAAAAAAGAAAAGAAAAGAGAGATGCTGCTGTGTGGGCCTTGTGTGACCCACAGTGTGTGGCAGCCCAATCTGCCTCCCCTCTCTCCTATCCAGACGGAGCCCAATCTAAAGCCCCAAAGGATCAGTGCCTCTCTCTCCCTCCTCTCTTCCTCTCGGATTAGGCTTAGCCTAATCGGCCTAATGTCCTCACCCTTCTCTTTCCTCTTCATATCCTCCAATTGGGTCTATCCCGCTGGCCCAATCCGCTAGACCCCCTCTTTTCTCTTCCTCACTCACTCTTTTCTCTTCGCCCGCTGCCTACTGCCCTGACTCCCCAGCCTCTCTCTTCCACCAAGGCTTCTCTGCAGTCCACTCATGCGTTCTCCCAGACATCAACCCAACTGCTTTAACTTACCGAAATGCCTATTTCCCACATGGCTAATTGTTAACCTAATCAAATGCAATTAATCAAAAATTAATTGTTAACTTAAGACCAGCCATTTTTCTTGCACTGCAACCACCAATTAATTATTTGAAATTAATTTTCGTTAATTTTTGGACACCAAAAGGGTTTGGATTTCCACTATGAAAAGGGGAGAAGACACATTCATTCATCCATTCTCTCAATCACTCATCCATCATTCCATTCATTCATCCAATCTTCTACCACTTTTATTCTTCTTTTATGTAATAAAATAGAGAGTCTTTTGTAAGACAAAATATTTGGGTTAAGGGGTTAAGAAGAAAATAAGCTTAGCAAGCTTGTTTTCTCTTTCCTTCTCACTTCATTTGTGAGTCTAGTTAGAGAATTTAGTTTTGCAATTTCTTAATTTTTTAACTAAACGTCAAAGATTGATTATAGTGGCAAAATATACTATTAATCCGATATTATGACTCGTCTAGTTTTGATGGTATTTTCTCTTTCTATGATCGGCTAAGCCATTAATTTAGGATTACGATGGATCCGTGACTAATAATATTTACTTTTCTTATTTTTTTTTGAGTTAATTATATCTCTTATATTGCATAATTTTGAGTTTATATTTGATTTTACTTTATTTATATAAATTAATTCTATTGTCTATACATGTTGTTTTTCAGTGAATTAATTCACTATCTCATTTCCAAGTTAGACCTTGTAAGCTAATATAAGAATTATGCAATTGTGCTTAAAATTGTAATTATTAATTGAATAGACTATGCTAGAAAATATATGGATTATGTCAAAATTGAATAATTCATGCTAACCACTGGATAGTTTATGTTAGAAATGATCATTGTAATTCATCTTTTAGACTATTGACCTAATGCTTGTAGTTAGGTTGAATAAGAGACTAATTAATCTCCTAATTGGATGTAGTAAAACAATATTAAGTCAATGGTGAAGCCCAAGTCCTAAATCTCTCTAATTTGATCTCTCTTGTTTACTTTATTTTTTTTAATTTTTTTGGTTTCTTTATTTTAATTTTAATTGATGAACTCCTCAATCTAAAATCATTCTTTTGATTAATTGGGGAAAAGTTAAATCTAAAATCACTATTGTTTCTCATGAGATCGACACCTTACTCGCTAGTCTACAATTAACCATGTGCACTTGCAGGTAAAAATGATTTTAAAACTAAACATAAAATCTACATCAAATTCGGGTTTCAAATTCACTTTCGAGTGAGCCTATTTCAAGTGCCGGGTCGAATATGGGTACTGATCATTTGGTTCGCTTTTTATGTCTCTGATCAGTTTTGTCAGGCCTGGACTCCTATATGACCCAGAGGCATTTTCTTATACCGCATCATACGACTTTCCTAGCCCAAGACAAACTCTTTGGTGGTTTTTTGTCTGTAGAATGGAGGGCAATATTCGACTTACTGTATATGTTGTTTGAAGTTCGACTGCACATTTATCATGACATTATCTATCAGTATTTGTATACGTTGTTTGAAGTTTAACTGCACCTTTATAATGATACTAACTCTTTGTATCTGGCACAGGCACTTAGATTTTGATAACATCGATTTTATTGGGATTATGACTACGGAGAAAACCACCAAGTTGTTAGCCAAAACTTTCTTCTAATTCCTTACACAGTGCTGCGAACGGAATAGGGCTTAGTAGGATTGGATACCCGGTTCATTTTCGTGGAACCGGTCCCAGTTCGATTGGAACCGAGTTCAAGATTTTTTGAACCGGTTGGGACCGGGTCTCGAACCAGGTACTTAGTTCCTATTTTTTTTCTATTTTGTTTTATTTCATTTCATTTAAATTTTAGGCTTGTGGTTGTGTTTCTATGAGACTACGCCCAGCAAATTCGCTAATTTATCATTCAAAATCAAATTTAATGGACTAACAGCTGGGGATCTACCATGCATTAAACTCCAACTGATTGGCTAATAAATAGCATTTCATTTCATCCAAGTACAAAAATAATGTCATCTTCTCATAGTATTATACATTAACAAAAAGATTTAGTCATATTAATGTAGAGCCGGAAATGATTACGGCATCAGGAAAACAACACCTGATGTCAATGAATAACTGGTTAACTCAAATATTTTTTTTAAAAAAATGATTGGACCATTACAAGAAAAGATCTCATTTACGAAAGAAAAAACTATCATAAATGATTCCAAATCCCATCATAAAAGCTTTTTATGATAGGCAAATGTCCCGTCATAGATGTGGCTGATGCAAAAGATCTTTTGCGACAACACTATTGTAAAAGATCATCGTATATTTTTTGATGGACCTTGTTTCCTGTCATAAGTAGTGAATACTTCTATGATAGAACATTTTTCCTATCGTAAACAACAATTACATGTACAGCTATTTCTTCTGTCGTAGTAAACTATTAAATCCAAATTGTTAAAACTGTGGTATTTGTGGCTATAATGTGGTATCCCTTGTGATATTATATTTCACAAATCCATGCTCTGAATAACATAGTCCACCAAAAGAAAAAAACTGTACATATATAGCATACTCCACGAAAAGAAAAAATTGTGCAAATTGAACATAAAATCAACGAGGCATAAAAGGAAATCGAATCGTATGAGGTCTTAACTTCTAGATTGATTAGTTTCAATACAGGCCCCAAAAGTTCCTATATATGCATATGAGGCTGTGAAATATTAGCCTGTAAACTGATTAGTTGCCATACAAAATCAAAAAGTTCAAGTGTATGTGCTAGATAGTGATAACTTCTACATTGATTAGTTTTTGTATAAGACCTCAAAAGTTTTATTGCATATGAGGCTTACCTTAAAGAATATATGCATTTTTCAAAAAACAAAATGAACCGCCCTGCTTCATATTCCAAATCCTGCCACCTACAACAGACAATTATAAGGGAAACCAAGGTCAGTCACAAAAACTTTAACGTATATGACTCATATCTATTAGAATATATATCATTTACTATAGTGAATTACTTCAATCATTAAATATAATAGGGAAATATGTGAGAACACTACGTCTAATTGCTCAAGGTGGCAATATAGAAAAAATGTTGCTTGCAATACTTACTCGAGACAAAATAAATGTTGTTATAGCTGTAGCTGATAGCTATTATAGTTACACCGTTATTCAGTGTTATGAGTCTCCTTACCTTGCCCGTCAAAATGTATCCTAAATTAGAACACATCCAAGTATTTCATAGTATATGATTACAGTCTAAATCATATGGTGATATATCACCATGCAAAAAGTAGTTCGTTCCAAGAACGCCAAAAATAGTCTGACATTTCAATAAACTACCACAAATGAAGCTTTTGGTCCTTCTCCCACACAAAATTCATAAATGCAAATCAATAACATAACCTTGAGAGTATATTCCATCCAAGTAGTCAAATGCATACCTAATCATTGACCTTAAGAATCATCAATATAAAAATCCCAAATAGTCAATATAATGCTTGTGCACCAAAGATATGCTTTTCTTATGGGCCATCTGTAATGAATCATGCATTCTGTCTGGAAATAATGATGAAACAAGAAATTAGTTTTTTTATGTGACTACGGTCAGTATGTTTTCCGTGCTACATGTCGATGACCTAGATGACATTAGAACTTGGAGTCCTATGTTAGATAGCTACTGAAGATAAGCGGATATGATCCACAAAGATGAAATGCTGAACCCAACTGAAACAAGCATAAATAGTTGAGTGGCATATACTCAGAAATCACAATGATACCATCCATAAATAGCTGAGTGGCATGTACTCGGAAATCACAATGATACCATTCCCAATTGTGTATAATCCAAATACTACCAAACACAACAAAAACAAAGATTGCATTCACGTGTGTTATAGAATGGTCCCATAAACTAAAAAAAGGGAAAATTAAGTATGGAGGAGAAGAGGATGCCAAAGAAAAATAACAAAAGCATAGAGAAGATCAGAAGGAGTTCACAAAGAAGAAAGAAGTAGAAACTAATAAAGAAGACTAACACCAAAAAGAGAAAAATACATTGATGGTACATACCAAACGAGTGCATCTCATAAGACCTCTATTGAAGAACTAATTTGGTGAGTAATTCAAATATTTCACCTTTAGTAGTCATGTCCTTGTGATGAGCATCTTCCATTTTAGCCAAATCTTACTAATGAGATTCTTTCATTTCAGCCATATGCCTCTCATGAGCAGCTTGCATCACCTTAATTTTCTTTTGATGGTTTGACTCTAAAGCATCCACACGACTAGTTAATGAGTTAATTTACTCATTGTTTTCCTGAATTTCTGCCATCAACTCAACTTCACTAAGTTGTAATCCCCAAACATTGATAATTTGAATTTTGTTACCCGAAATTCTGGATCTGAATAGTGCTCTGTAACAAGCCATTCCCTATCCTCCACAAGCAGACCTCTTGTTTTCGTTTTAGAGCACCTTGAAGACTATTTGCCTTCTTAATATTATTATGTTGCATATTACCTCACCAACGCCTCCAAAGTTTCCTCATCTGTTTCATTACCTGAACTTTGTGATTTTCAATACCACTACCTTTAAACTTTCCTAAAGTAAAACATAGCCACATTAGATTATAGATAAAAGTTAGAAGCATATAAACAACAATCATGGTCCAAGTACATTACCACAACTACGGTCCACATGGTTTCTAAATACTCAGGTCGGATCTCATCCCAAGAATGCACTCTAATGGGGCACATAGCACCATCGCAAACAGTTTTACCTAGATGCCTTGAAAAGGCTTCAGAATTATCACCAATAACACCATTGTTATAGAAATTCACTCCAAGTTTTTCACCATCTTTTAGCCTAGCTACCTCTTTCACTAAATTCATGCCTCGCGGTCTAGTACTGGAATTCCTTTTTCTTTTCTTTGTCGGTGAAGATGTGTCACCTTCATCTTTCCTAACACCAACAACCAAAATTACTAAATTAATAAAACAATAAATTGATAATCATTTAAATGAAATGTGAATTTCTATTGTTAAGTATCTCTTACGATTTGGAGTGTTCTTATTAACAATTGTCTCCATCTGAGTGTGAGAAAGAGCATTGTTTTCAGCTAATAAGAAAGTAGGCTTATGATTACAGCATATTTGCCTTTTCCATTCCCTAAAACTTGGTCTTTTCCATTATTAAAACCTTGGTATTTGCCATTGCTAGAACCAGAACCAATTGATGCAAGTGGCTGGTGTGTGTTTTTCTCATCGTGAACACTTTCAAAGTCACCCATTTTGGACGGAGTTGTAGTGTGACTTGCATAGCACTTTTCACCTTCTTAGTCGCACTTCTTGTTTGATCATCTTTTTCATGACATTCAGCTACATACATTTCCCTTAAGGTATAACAAAAAGATCATAAGTCTAAGTATATTGTTAAATATAAAAGAAAATTACTCTAATTTATATCACAGTTGAATATGAAAGCATGAATCATATCAATTTCATTCCATTAGGAAAAGCTTAAAGAACAAAGTTATATATGTAAAGGTTATTGTAAAGAAAACCTTGGAGTCAGTGTTGATGCTGGAGTGCGATTACCACGTAGTGCCCCAGGTGCTACGAATCTTCACCCCAAAGTTTTGCCATCTCCACATGCCATTTTACCTAAACATTTAAATAGACCAAAATCAATGAGTATTGTAATATTTAGCACTATTATAATAGCTTAAAAAAAATCATAAAAATATCACCAGGAACACCCAAAATATGAACAAAAAATGAAATATAGCTTTACAATACCGCTTTATAGAACATTTCTTTTTTTTTTTTCCTTTCTCCAATGAAGGTATATCAACTATCTCAACTTCTAGATCAGTCCTTGGGTGAGAAATAGGATACTGTATGTCTGCAGATGAGATGCATGTAAGTAAGCAAGTATTAAATGACTCATTTTCTTGGAAAGCTCCATTAGGCACGTCCATCATCATTACCATTACTATCTATGTTTCTTCCCTCCACTCTCATGTCATATACATCTCGAGGTTTTGATCTCACTACAACGCACCAGCCCTTATTTATAATATCAGAGGCATAAAACTTGTGATGCTTAGCCAGCCAATACGAATGGGTTATTTTAAATGTTGTTTGTTATTAACACTAACAAAACCAAATCTGTCTTCTTTAACCCCTTTTAGAACATCCCACCAATTATAACCAGAAAAGATCATATGGTTGCCCCTAAGATATTCTAACATCACTTCATCAATTAACTTACCATAGTACTCAACATCACCAGACCCATCATCAGCATTACCCATGACAAGAACCCCCACTATATTTTTTTATCATGCATTTGCCACGGTCTACAGTGTAAAACCTAAACCTATTGGTAACGTAACCATTGAATGATTTGACATAGGGAATAGGACCATGAGCTAATGACAACATATCATCACCAAGGGCACACTTGCCTTCCTCGCGCAACTTTGCAACCTAAGAATCATATCAATTGAGTTAGACATTTTATCAGCGAAATTGACACTAATATGGGTAGTTGCACTTTATTTTGTAAATATGCTCACCTTTTCTTTGAACCATTGCATGAAATGCCTCTCTTGTTCATCATCAAATACTTGTATACCACTTTGTGCCATTAAATCAGAATACTCACTAGAAAATAAAAGGTATGATGCTATTATTGAATGTTTAAAAAACAATGCTAAAGTCCTTATAATAAAATTGAACATTAAAACCTGAGAAATGATTGGACTTCCTCCCAGTTCTTCAATGCATACATTTGAGCTCATTCCCTATCAAGTGTAGCTAAATCAATATATTTTACGGCTGCTACTAATCTTCAAGCATGTACGAAGATGGACAGATTTCTGTCAGAGTTTAAACCTCCATTATAGTTCCTCTCAGGTCAATTGAATTTCATTTCAATACTATACAAATATCTAGACTATAGAGTCATGCATTCATTTGCAATATAACCCTCAGTAATAGAACCCTCAAGGTGAGCTCTATTTTCCATAAGTAACTTATACACATAAAGATGTTGTTCTCTTGAATACATCCAATGGTATTGCATGGGCCCATTAATCAAGGCTTAATCAACTAAATGCATGACCAAATGCAACATTGCATTCCACCATGCAAGAGGTAACAACTGCTCTAATATGGAGAGATTTTTTTGAGCTTGAGCTTTGATCTGTTCCAAGTCTCCAACTCTCAATATCTTAGCACACAATACTTTGAAAAATGTGCGTAGCTCAATAGGTGCTTCACTTACTTCCTTGTTTGGCATATCTGTATGTAACACTAAAGGAAGTAATTGTTGCAAGAGGATATGACAATCGTGACTCTTTAAGCTTGAAATTTTAAGCTCTTTCAAATTAATGCACCTGGAGATGTTCGATAAGAATCCATCTGTGACTTTTACCCCTATCAAAAACTCATATAACACTTGCTTTTGTATTGAAGATAAAGTGTAAGGAGCATAAGGCAACTCAAGTTTATTCCCCTTCTAGCAAGGGTGCAATTCTGGCCTTACGTTTAAAGCTTGCAAATCTAAATGAGACTTCACGTTGTTTTTTGTCTTTCCCTTCATGTTCATGATAGTCCAAAGAAATGATATCACACATATTTTTTTTCCGAGTTTTCCAGCAAGGTAATTTAAAAAATATACTCTTGTTATTCCAATTATCTCCCCTCTGTTCATAAGAGACTTTCACCTTTACGTGTGCAGTTTTGGATAGGGGAATACCTTCTAGATCTTTGACTTGCTCAAGAACATCATTCCCAGATAATGGGACTGGAACTTCTCTCATTTCTTTCACTACAAACCAATCCTTCTTTTTCCACCAATCATGCTTCTTAGGAAGAAACCTTTGATGGCCTAGATAAGCCTACTTAGAAGAATTTGGCAATCTAATGGCATAAGTGAACTTATGATAGGAAGGGCATGCCAATTTTCCTTTTGGACTCTAACCAAATAAGATTCCATAAGCTGAAAAATCGTTGATTGTGCCAATCAAAGCAACATGCATGTTGAAATTTTGACCTATTGACACATTATATGTCTACATATAAAATTCCCATAGTTCATTCAGATCTTCGATTAAAGGTTGGAGATAAATATAAATGACATCTCTAGGACCATCTGGACCAGGGATGATCATATATAAAGTAAAATTTGATTGCTTCAACAAATCAAAGGAGGCATATTGTATGGAATAAGCATCATCGACCTAATGTTATATGGGATAGCTGCATTTGAAAAAGACCGGAAACCATCAGCTACGAGACTGAGCCTTATATTACAAGGCTCTGAAGTAAAGATCTCATGAATCTCATCAAAGTGTTTCCATCCCTTAGCATCAGCTAGATGCCTCAAAATGTCATCCTTTACATGGCATCCATGATGTCATCGCATGTTAGATGTCGTCTTTGAAGACCTAAACAATCTTTGAAGTTTGGGCTTTAGTGGAAATAACGCAACATTTTTACTGGTATATTTTTGCCATTTTCTTTCTCTTGGTTTCTTCAGTATGCTTATCATCCTTCAACCTAAAGGTATGGCACCACTTACAAGCATCTCATGTCTCATCATCCTTCCAAAATAGCATACAATCATTCACACATGTATCAATTTTGGTATAAGAAAACCAACATCCTTGATGAAATTTTTTTGCTTCATAATAAGAATTAGGCAACACTAAGTCCATTGATAACAACTTATTCTTTAATAACTCCAACAACATTGTAAATGATTTATTACTTTGTCTACCAAGAGATTTAATGTGAAGTAACTTAACAACTGTGGGTAGTTTAGAACCTTTATATCCTTCATATAAAGGTTGTTACATGTCTTCTAATAACCTATAGAATTTCTTTACTTCATCATTAAGCTCTTTTTCAAACTCTATGCATCTGGACAAGTCTAGACCAAGTTCATTCGCAAACAAATCATTGAACATATGAAAGTATGAAACCCCTCCATTAACATGGCATCAACCTCATCATCTATCTTATTTTCTTATTTTCTTTTGCCTCCATTTCGTTAAACTCATCTTCATTTCCATCATGAAACTCTAATGATTCAGCTGAAATTTGATATGCAATTCGGTGATCTTTAACAATTCAGCTGAATATTGATGTTCACTAGTGTTTTTACATCTTACACTTGATAACCGCAATATCATTCCCTAACCAGCAAAATGCAAGTGTTATGCACTCCCTGATGCCTTTCTTATACTCTTGATTAAGGCGATCATTAACGAGGCTCATCCAATGCTTGCTAGGTGCAATTCACTAGTGGACATATTAGGAAAAAAATCATATTAGCATCTTAAAGCCACCTACTTATTGTCATATGGATACATTTGCAGAACATAATTCACAATCAAATATGATAATTAACTAATGCATTAAATTAAATGACCAACTTTGTTATCTATTAACTACAAATATGTGACAAAAAAAAATGGAAACATCCAAATGTGCATCAGTTAAACACAGGATGCCTAAGAAAGCATTCAAGTCACTTCTTGAACGAAATTGAAACATATGCACAACATCAAAGTAGATCAAATCTCGCACAAAAAGAAAACACGGAAACCTAGAAATAGAAATATAACTTCTTTTGTTTAAATTTATTTTACCATTTCCACTATGAACTGGAGTTGATAAACTTGAATTTTGTCCTCTATTATCTATAATTTTAGGTAAATAAAGCCTTCCAGTAAACAATGATCGTTGCATTGGCTGTTTTCTTACAGGTTGGGTCATAGGTGCAGGCCAGTCAACAAATTGTCGAGTCACTAATATAAGACCATCAAGGACCTAATCAATGTATGTATGTATGTATGTGTGTGTATATATATATATATATATATATATATATATATATATATATATATGTATGTATGTATATATATATGGGTTCTAGATGCCCAATCTCGATACCACATCCACCACCTCTTTGTCTCCTTTTATTCTCCTTAACTCATCTCTCTTTTGAGAACTTTGCCACCAAAACTCCATTACAGCACCTTCATACTTACAATCTTCATTTGAGATGCTTTCTAACTCAAGCAAAGACAACTTATCACAATCATGTTCAATCTGCTTGTAGCCAGTCTCCCAGATTTTGTATAGAGTTGTCAATTTCTTCAAATTTCCACCCATAGTGCAAGTAAAGTGTAATATGAAAATCTAAACCCATCTGCATTTAATAGATAAAGTAACTCATATATTAAATCGATTTCAACAATATTTAACACAAGAAAGACAAATGTTGCGTTGTAGTCTGGTGCAATAATTGTCATACTTGAGCTTAGCCTAGTAATTGTGATAAAAGTAGTGAATTTTGAATGATTTCATGGGACTGGGGCAACATGATAACGACTTTGTAGGACTTAGGCAACATGATAGCTATTCGAGTTTTCTAATTGGCTATCAGAATCTTCATTCAATAAGGCCCCCCTCTGCCCCCAAAAATAAGAAAAGAAAACTTCAAGTGATTCTTTTCTCGACTAAGCCCTCTAATACTCTATAACTGCTGTAATTGTCCCATGACATATCAAGATCAAATTTCAAGAAGATTTGTAAATGACAAACATGGGATGTAATTGAAAATTTTGAGATCAACATAAAAAGATAGCAGATATGCATACATTTTTAAATGAGCATCCGGCAATAGCAACAAACAAGCATAGTATAGTGTAAGTAGAAGGCAATTTATGATCAAGTACTGCATTGTGTCGTACTAAAAATTAGAATGGCTTGGTGGGATAGAGAACGTAGCAAGTGTGAGAAAATCTAAAATAAAGAGTTGATTAGTCAGAAGGCAAAAGAATAAATAGATAAAAAAAATATATTTGGAATGACTGATGTGATAATATTACAAAACACAGTTGCTAAGGTGCCCAGGACAAAAGACAAGTCAGACTAGATTGTCTGTCACCATTAGAAAATTCGTTACACCAAGCATTTTCTAGTTGATTATTGTCATTGTTTTGGCTAAATTAATTCAATACACTTTTCTAGGGTAGAGAACTAATGATGCTAAAAGAAGAGACCAAGCAAAAAGTGCCCACCTAAACTTAAATATAGAGCATACCCCTTCATTTAGTTTCAAAATCAGTCCTTGAATTACAAAGAGAGTACAAATTAAAATGTTTCGGTTACACAGGCTCAACAAATTCATCATAGTTTAGAACTGGGTACACATAAGAATGCATTTCGAAAGCATGGACCAATTTAGAGTCTATAAGGGTTCAGCTTTGAAAGAATCCAATATCAATGTTGCAAAAGTTTTAGCTAGGGAGGGGATAAAGGGACTCTTGGTTTAGTTGAAAGCCCAACACATAGACCACCCAACATTTTCCCCGCCTATAGAAAAATGTGCATCCTAAGAATGACAAGCTGTGACAGCTCATAAATGTTATACATTGAACACTCTTTGGCATGAAATGCTAGTCACTAAAACTGATGTGCAAGTTACAATAATCCAAATGTGAAATGCAATATCTCTTTTGATTAAGTATGGTTGAGCTACAATTCTGACAATTCTATATAATAAGGTACTTCAATGATTTTCAAGGAAAATCAAATGCATAATTAACTTCCAAGCATTCTAAAGCCTATGACACATCTTGACGTGTCTCTCTCTCTAAATTATAACCCATTTTCTACCAGATCACATAAAAGAAACATCAAAACAAAGAACAATTAATTCTAATTTATGATCCTTGGAAAGGGTGCAGATTGCCCTGTCGAACTTAGTCATTATCAAAGAATTCCCTGTACATTGTCTAAAATGAAAGTTCAAAATACCCTAGTGATGTCAGAGGGTCATGCTTCCAATAGTCCAACTCAAAGCCAAAGGGAAATTAAGATTTTAAGTAATAGATCTCAATAATTTTATTGGATCACATAATATATCCTAAGTTGAATTCGAATGTCCCATGCCAGATCCTTAAACTTGTAGGAGGCCAGTAGGCAGCATCAAGACAACCGACTTTACACTGTGTCATACAAGACCACTAATACAGGCAACCTACAATTAGAACATAGGTAGGAGAAATTTTGGTGAAGTTGTTTGCTCAGATGGTTTTCAAACAACAATAATAAACCCTAACTAAAAGACTTCACATAACATCAATCAACTTTTCGAAAACAACTTTCAAAATTAATTCGTAGGCCCAAACTAATAGTTTTCAAACAGACACTAAAAAACCATACCTATATCAATGACTAAACCATATCAATTGACAACAACCCAGCAACTCAAACTCCTTGAAATGAAACTCATGATTAGCAATGTAAACTCAAGCAAATCAACCCCCCGGGTGCGAAAAAATGTTAACATGGGAAAAATTATAATATCATGACTAAACCATAATTGAGACCCAAAATCAGAACTTAAATAATTACAAAATTTAACCAAGTAAGAGATTTTGACTTAGCAGATAATTGGTATAACCAGAATCAATTATGCATAAGGGTTTTAGTACAACTTAAAACAAAATGAAAAAGATAAAAAGAAGGCCAGATTAACTAAATGTCAATTGACATTACATCAAAGCCAGCATTATGTATTATCATTATCGAACCCATTGAAGCTAATAGGGGCCTCCGATTCGAGCTCTCGAATTCTAGGTTAAATGAGACTTCACAACACAAGAATGGAATCACACAAACCAATGCAAGCAACAAATTAATTGACAAAGAGAGAGAGCAAGATTGATTAACCCCAATAACATTATACTTTAATTTAGGGCAACAACATTAGTTACTTTTCAATCCTAATAGCATAGTCTGAAACAAAAACTCAGAATTATGGAGATAGAGAGTATATCGCAAGAGACATATGACTAAATGAAGTTTTGCTCGGAAATTATAGCCAATTGAGTAATTAGGGCTACCATAATTCGCAAGGGTTGCTGAGTGCGTGAAAATTTCCTCTTAAATTTGAAGGAAGATGAAATTTGGATGAAACCGAAAGACAAGTAGGGAGAAGTCACTACAGTTTTGGTCACAACTGAAGAAACCATGATTTTAATTAAAGAAGTCATGGTTGAGAAATTTCACAGGAAGAATAGGAAGGAGGAGAGAGAATTTCGGGTGGTGAAAATGTCGAGGTTCAGCAACCCCTTTTGGGTTTTATTACAATTATTTTTCCTTTTTTTATTTACAATTTTAAGAATATATGTTGCTATTGAAAAATTCGCTACTTTTGAAGTCCAGCTCAATTCTCCCACCAATTTTTCTGGGCTCACTCCCCAATACATCTAGGCTAGTTTCAGAGTTTTTACTACGGGCATCACAAACTAATTATAATGGGATTTTTTACCTGTTGTAAATAAGTTAACTTCTCATAATAAATTATGACAGGTGCATATTCTGATCGTACTTAGTAAGCAACAATAACAATATTTTCGCACCATCGCAATTAGGTTGTTGTAATTGTACCTTTTTCTTGTAGTGGACCGTGTAATGGATCCGATTCCAGTTCCAAGTTTTCAGGACAAGGCTCCGGACCTGATTACAACCAATTTCAGGATTTTGAAACCAATCCTCCATTCAACTAGGTCGGGGTATGGACATGGCGGATCCGAATCGGATCCGAGTTCGGGTCCAGAACCGGGTATGCGGATTTTTGAAAGAGTCAATGAGAGTAACTACTCTCATTTTAGTTTGAAAAAGAAGAGATATTTAAGAGCAATTCACACAATTGTCAATAATCTAGCCCACTAATGTTTTCTTATACTCTTAATTAGTTGCAGTAGTATGTTTTAACCAAGTAGAGTAAGCTATCTATGTACGTCATTTCCGGCAACCCTCTCTTAACTCTCTTTTGCATTTATTAAGCAACCAAAAAATAACGTGCGTGCGATTATTTTTGCCTGACTTACTTTGCTGTTTTCTTTCTTGACATGACTCATATATTTCTTGCATGTAATCTTTCAAACAAAGATTTAAGCATGCAGGACAATGCCATGGTGATAAAATCCCATGAAAAGGAAAGGATCAAAGAGACAAGTTGGCAAAACATAAAATTACAGACCACAAAAGTTAGACATTGTGATTATCAAAAGCTCATAAAAAACACAAGCTCTTGACATATTGAAACCTGCTGACTTGCTTCTATGTATATGACAATAACAACTAAAACCATATAGCCTTGGCTTCAATAAGCATGTCTCTAAGAGAGCCATTAAGGTGAGCAGCAAGTACATCCCTAGCAGACCCCACGTACTTGCCACCTATGAACACGGCAGGGACGGTAGGGTTGCAACCTAGCCTCTGTAAGGCCCACTCCATCTCCCTCCCACTAGCCTCACCGTCTAGCTCATAGACCACGGGACTAGCCCCTAGGTCATAAAAGAGGCTCTTGATACTGTGGCACATGCAACATGAGCTCTTGGTGAAGATCACTGCGGCCTTTGTCTTTGCTAACTCGTTGACTCTATCCATTGTACTCCGCAACTCACTCAGTTTGCCCACTTTTGTAGTAGTATATATGTGTTTCAGGACTTGTTGGGATGAAGCTTGCATTCATGGCTTGTTCAATTTATAGGGGGAGGGAACAACATTTAAGGGATAAGGATAACCTGCAAAAATACTTTAATTTGGCTTGAAAATGACCTCCTCTCACCTTCTGGAATGGTCAACTTGCATTCAGCATCAACTAGAAACCAATGATCTATGGGTCTCACGAATTTCCGTACTATCTGAGAATTATTGGGGCAGGTTTAACCATTCTTTAAGTTCATACTGAAGATCTTTAGACGGTTAAGTTGGTTAAGTTCCCACGCATAGTTTAATACGGCGATCCATTGAGGATATATTCCTCTTATGTTTAGGCTAGTCTTTCTGGTTAAATAAGGGAGTATATGTCACAAGGATCTTCTTTAATTATTTATGTTATCCAGATAAATGACATGCAAATATACCATGTTGATTACCTTTTCAAAAGTTGAATATTTTTTGAAGACATATCAATTGTCGGGTTGTCGTGTAATTTGGAAGAATTTTCTTTTGAAGTAAAGTATTAGGATATTATATTGTGATAATATTTTGATTTGTGCATTATTGTATTTGCCAAATTAAGGTGTTGTATATATTTAGAATTCTATCTTTGTAAACCAAGAAGATCTCGGCTTCCTGTAACCTAGTGTGTTTGTGTATACAAAATCTTTTGGCCGGGGGGAGCAAGCAGGTAGAAAAAGTTTTCTTCCATCCTTCAAACTTTACAAGGTATCAGAGCCAAAATTTTAAAAAAAAAGAAAAAAAAAGGGCTTAAATCACGTGAATTCAACAATGACAGAAAACAAAGAAAACCAAATCGTTTTGAGTTACAATGACCCTTTATCACCAAACTACCTCAATAGCTCTCACCATCCTAGATACATCATCAGCCTTGTGACTCTCAATGGGGACAACTATGGGAATTGGTCACAATTGATTGTCAATGCCCTCAAATCCAAAAACAAACTCGGATTTGTGGATGGAACTTTGACAAAACCGACTTGCACAACCTCATATGCTCATGCTTGGGGAAAGTACGATTCAATGGTTACAGCTTGGTTATACAACATGATAGAGTTCCATTACATATGCAAACACAGCTAGGGCAATTTGGATTGATCTCGAAGAGAGGTATTCACAAGCTAATGGAATTCGGGTTCACCAGTTAAAACGAGAGATGACTCTGGTTGCACAAGAAAATCTCACAGTAACTGAGTACTTCACAAAACTAAAGTCAATGTGGATGAACTTAGAACGTACCAGATGCTGCCAGCTTGCACATGTGACTGCAAGTGTGGGAAGGCCATGAGTTCCATGCTTGAACAAGAAAGAGTCCATCAGCTCTTGATGGGACTTGATCACAAAAAATACAACACAGTGAGGTTAAATATTTTGTCCCAAGAACCCCTGTCAAATCTGAATAAGGCATACGCTGCTATCATTTGAGAAGAGCGGTAGCTGCAATTCACTCAAACTGCTGAACCTAGGTCTGCCATGGAAGGGGCAGCCTTCAAAGTAACACAGCAAACTCGTCAGAGTCTGAATCGTCCCTAGTGCTCTCATTGTCAGAAATTGGGGCATGAGTGACATCAGTGCTACGAACTAATCGGATATTCCGCCAATTGGGGAACTCTTATTCTAACTGGCAAAGTTTCGGTGGTGGAATGGGAAACATCAGATCGATCGTGAACCTTAGAATTTGGGGCACTAGCGAGAAGACTCGTGGACAAGAAGCAAGAGAAGCGATGATGTTCGTCGGAAATGGAGGAGCAGGATACTGTGGTGGAAGCTCGAATTTCACCACTGAGTTAATGGAACTGGGTGTCGGGTGCCTGAGTGTGGAAAATTTCAGGGGCAATCGTGGCAGAGAGAATGGGCATGGTGATGGCCTTGAAACAGGTTTTGCTGTGTTCACACAATCCCAAGTGGACAACTTATTTGCTCTTTTTAAAGAAAGGCAAAATCAGGAAAAGGTTGAACAAAAGAGTGGTAAGTTTTCTCATTTTGGTTCTTTGCAATGGGTTCTAGATTCCGGTGCATCACATCACATGACGTCAAACTTTGTTGCCCTTACAAATGTATATAAATTGTCAGAACCTATTATTATTTCGCAACCCGATGGTCGACGGGTTAAGGTCAAATAGGCTAGTATGGTACAACCTGTACCCAAAATTTGGTTGAAAGATGTGCTATACACTCCAACATTTAAATGCAACCTTGTTTCCACTCAAAAGTTAGCACAAGATGAAAATTGTGTTGTTTCTTATGGGCCTAATTTTTGGGTTATACAGGACCTCACATCGAAAATGCTGATTGGAGTGGGTGATCTGGGGAACGGGGTGCACTACTTAAGAAGTATGCACAGTGGATCGGCTTTTACCGCAACAAATGTCGATCCCATGAGATGGCATCAATGATTGAGACATTCTTCGCATGGCAGCTTAACTTCATTATCTACCCTTTGTGATTTTAAGTTGAATAAAAACTTTCTGGACTACTGTGATGTGTGCCATAAGGCGAAACAAACAAGAAATAGTTTTTTTCTGAGTGAAAATAGAGCACGTAATCCATTTGATTTGATACACTGTGACTTGTGGGGGTGTTATCATACCCCGTCTTTATCTGGTTGCCAATATTTTTTATGCATCGTGGATGATTTTGGTCGTGCTACTTGGATTTATTTGCTAAGAGAAAAATCAGAAGCTTACGAGCACATTATACAGTTTTGTTATATGGTCAAAACTCAATTTGGGACTCATGTTAAAAGGATCCAAAGTTACAATGGGACGGAATTTACTAAAGCAGAATTACAGGATTACTTTCTTAAATTAGGAATGCTCCATGAGACCTCATGTGTTGACACACCTCAACAAAACGGTTGTGTTGAATGGAAAAACCGTCATCTCCTTAATGTTGCTAGGGCTCTTATTTTCCAAGCATCCTTACCTATCCGTTTTTGGGGTGACTGTGTCCTTACGGCTACTTATCTCATTAATTACACACCCACCAAATTACATAAGCTCAAAAGTCCTTATGAGGTTTTGTTTGGAAAAAGTCCCTCGTATACACAGTTCCTAGTTTTTGGTTGCTTGTGTTATATCCACACTCATGACCGCATTCAAGATAAGTTTGATGGTCCTGCCACTCATTGTATATTTCTTGGGTATCCTCAAGGAAAAAAAGGGTGGCGTGTGTTTGACCTTGCTAGTCAGCACATTTTTGTCTCTCAGGATGTTATTTTCTATTCAAACATTTATCCCTTTACTTCGTCGCATCCATCATCTCATGACCCATCTCCAAATTTCCCTTCTAACCCACAACATCATCCCACTAATCTTACACCTCAGCCTTGCCCATTTCCCAGTCTAGCCACATACATCGAGCCCACTACTCAGCTAACCACGTCAAATCCACTAGATGTCTCATCTCCTTCTCCAACTGAGCCCATTACCCCATTTAACCCTACTGATGCTTCCTCTTCTCCTCATGATGAGCCCACTATCACTAGTCCAATGCCTTCTCATCTATCTGATGTCCCAAGTTCTTATATTTTGGAGTCGCTGACCCATGAACCTAGTGGCATTACTGAAACCGAGCAACCTGATGCACAAGGGGAGCCTTCGGCTAGTCCCAGTCCCGTCTTACCATCTCGACCACAGCATGATCGTCATCCACCCGCACATCTATGTGATTATGTGTGTCATGCTATTGAATATAACACCCCCAGCCCATCACTGCTCCATGATGCTTCTTTAGGTACTCCTCACCCCTTGTCACATTTTGTTGCCTATGATAAGTTCTCTACTTCTCATCGTGCCTATTTAGTGTCCATCACCTCCGGAGATGAGCCTCGTCATTTTTCTCATCCAGTCCAAGATCCCCGTTGGTGTGAGGCCATGGCTAATGAAATTTCCGCCCTTGAGGCCAGTAATACTTGGGAGCTGCAGCCACTTCCACCTGGTAAAAAGGCACTCGGGTGTAAATGGGTGTATAAAATCAAGTATCATGCTGATGGGTCTGTCGAATGCTTTAAAGCCTGACTTGTGACCTTGGGCTATCATCAAGTTGAGGGGGAGGATTACAATGAGACTTTTGCCCCGGTAGGCAAAATGATCACAGTTCGCACTCTCTTGACTCTCACATGTACCAAAGGTTGGACTCTTCATCAGATGGACGTTCATAACGCCTTTCTTCATAGCGATCTTCATGAGGACATCCATATGAAAATTCTGTCTAGGTCTCATACCACTCAAACCAATATGGTTTGTAAGCTCAAAAAATCTCTTTATGGTCATTGCCAGGCACCTCGTCAATGGTTTTTCAAATTTATATCAGCACTGTGCGAA
Organism: Carnegiea gigantea; assembly: GCA_029747015.1. Classification (NCBI taxonomy): domain Eukaryota; kingdom Viridiplantae; phylum Streptophyta; class Magnoliopsida; order Caryophyllales; family Cactaceae; genus Carnegiea; species Carnegiea gigantea. Next base: position 855,147 of record JAKOGI010000114.1, read on the forward strand.
TATGGGTTTGAGCAATCTCCATTGGATGATTCCTTATTTATTTTTGCTTGTGGTGATTTTTTTTGGCTATTCTAATTTACATGGATGATTTAGTTCTTACAGGGAATGATCCACACCAATGTGCTCCCTTCAAAGACTATTTACATAAGTGTTTTAAATTGAAGGACTTGGATCCATTAAAGTACTTCCTTGGAATTGAGGTGGCGCGCTCTCTTACGTGGTTGTTTTTATGTTAGAGGAAGTACACCCTTGACATCTTGATAGAAACAGGCATGCTAGGGTGTAAACCTAGTTCTTTTCTGATGAAGCAGCAACATAAGCTTTCCTCTGACACAGGCGATCCCATTCCTGATCCTAATCAATATCAATGGCTAATTGGTCGTCTTATATATCTTATGATTACCCACCCAGATATCACTTATGCCATTCATATCTTGAGTCAATTTATGCAAGATCCATGACAAGGCCATTGGGATGCAGTCATGCTACTTCTTCGCTATCTCATGTCTTCACCTGGGCAAGGACTCTTGTTATCTACCTCTAGTGATCTCAGTCTTCATCTTTATTGCGATTCTAATTGGGCTAGTTGTCCTATGACTTGAAAATCTGTTATCGATTACTTTGTGCTGCTTGGTTCTGCGCCTATCTAGTGGAAAACGAAGAAATAGCCTACTGTGTCTCGATCATCTACCAAAGCTGAATATCATGCTATAGCTAACGCCACTAGTGAAGCCATTTGGCTTCGCAACTTGCTAAAGTCACTCGACATCTCGGCTCCACCGACCCAACTATATTGTGACAATCAAGCTGCCTTGTATATTGCAGCCAATCCAGTGTTCCATGAGCGTACCAAATACATTGAGATTGACTATCATTTTGTTCATGAACGACTCTTGTCTGGGGAGGTTGTCACTCGGTATGTCCCTAGGAGCAACTTGCCGACCTTTTCACTAAAGCTTTGGGGCATCGTCAGTTTCATCATTTGCTTGGCAAGTTGGGTGTTTCAAATCTTCACGCTCCAACTTGAGGGGGAATATTTGGATATTATATTGTGATAATATTCTGATTTGTGCAATATTGTATTTGCCAAATTAAGGTGTTGTATATATTTAGAAATCTATCTTTGTAAATCGAGAAGATCTCAGCTTCCTGTTACCTAGTGTGTTTGTGTATATAAAATCATGAGGCCAAGAGGAGCAAACAGGCAGAAAAAGTTTTCTCCCATCCTTCAAACTTTACAGAAAGAATAGCATTTGACGAATTGTTGATCGAAGTGTTTAAACTAAGGTACGTATGTGACATACCTACTCTTGTAGATTTTATCAATTTGTTGGTTTACATTTTTTGTAACGTTAGAACGTGTCTGCCATACCTTTTTTGTGACTAAAAGTACTAGATGCTTTTAATTTATGATCAAAAGGAAATAACATCCATACAATTTAGAAATATGATGGTGACATGTACTCAATCCCTCACATCATCTATGTAGGTGTGACTCAAAAGTATAGATTTGAACTGAAGCAACCTAAAATGGAAAACCCATTGCAACGTGGATTGAATAATCTCAATTAAGTTGTCCATTAGTCTGCTAAAATCTGGGAGTTAACTTCTAGAGATCAGATTTATTTTTTGTGCATTTTGTTTCTTCTTTTGTACTATGACTAGTCCTCACCTAGAGTAGTGAAGGTAGTGCACTGGCATAGGGGATGGGGATACCGGACCTACGCATGCTTGGTGCCTAGCTAGAAACCCCCATAAGATAGGTACGTCCCCTGATTTGAACTCGGGTGATGCACTTGGCAATTTCCTTGGCAAATGGAATCTCCAAATTATGCAAAGTGAGGTTGAAGGTGCCCTTTCGGAAGCTAGAGTAGTCCATATGAATGCTCACATATGCGTGGATGTTATTGGTCAATTTGGAAAAGTTTCGATCTCAAATATAGAATCATTAATGGATGTGGTTATACATGGCCGCTCTTCTTCCCATTAGCTACCCATTGAATTATTTTCAATCAAATGCTTTGGGTCCTCAAATGTAATTTATTATTTTGGGGTTTCTTTTCTGTATGAATTACACATGTAGTATAGGTCGTGCAGCAACTGTATTTGTAGTAGCCATAGTGTAATAGGGATTCAAGGAATGTCAAAACAGTATAAGATAAATAGAAGGAGATGCCACTTCATGTTGATTGCACTTTGGACAAAATTCCAAATCCCAATTGTAATGGAGAAGTTCCCGTTCACTTTCTTTTTGGCCATCATGAAAAGATCACTGGGAATATGTTGGGCATTTGGGTAGGGACTGAGGGATCTATGCACTTGCATAATGCTCTAGATGGCTCCTAGTCTTTTTTGTTTTTGGTTTTTTTTTTTTTTTGGAGAAAGGGGGCGCGGTGGCACCCGGCATGTTGGAGGAGCAAGAAACTTAGGCTCTATCTATGCTATCAAGTGTTAATTACAAACTAATTGCATTTAGGCCTGTCAATTCAAGCGGGTGGGTCAAATACGGGTTGGGTGTATACGGATTCAGGTAAAATACGAGCTTGGTGTATTTCGGGTTCGGGTAAAATACGGGCGGGCGTATTTCGATTTTACGGGTTTCGGATCAACCCAACGGGTTTGAAGCACCTTTTTCATGAATTATTCCCTTTTTTGTCAAAACCAAAAATTCGACATATTTATTACTTAAAATTGTCTGCATTTAATGAACAAGTATTATAATTGTAATTTTTTCAAAGAATATTAAAAATATCCAAACTTTTCAACATGAAATTCATGTACAGGTGGACAATGAGTCACGTTTGGATGGGTTGACCCGTATCTTAAAATATTAACAATTGATTGGGTCATTCATGGTTCAACCCATCTAAAGCATGCTAACGAGTCGGAGCGGTTTGACCCGTTAATAGCCCGTTTAATAATTTGATGTTTCGTTAATTAACCGAGCATTACCTAATCAGGCATACTTTATTAGTACGTCGATCCTAGCACGAACATAAGTTGGTCTATTACCCAACATTGCATTAGATTTGAGACCAATTAGAAGAAATTCAAACGAAAGAATATTATATATGCACAGGATATTATAATTATCTACTAATTATAAAATCAAAATTTTAGATTATTATAGAATAATCTTATTTAAAATGCGATGATATGTATTCGTTTTACGAAGAATATAATAATATGACTCACACATTTTCAATATTTATCTAATTCTAAATTATTTTTCTTAATATTAGAGTTGTTTCATGGCTATTTTCAAAAATTGTACCATTTATAAGTTATATATGACGTTGTTTTATGGAAAAAAACGGGAACCATTGCTTAATTTGTGAAGGAATGTGGTAATTGTATAACATCTTTCTAAACGATTTGTTATAATGAAAAACTATTATTGTTAAGAGGAAAAATTAAAGAAAATAAAAAGTAAGTATATAATATTCGGATCAAGCAGGCGGGCTCGGGTTCAGATTAGGTTTGACCCAAAACTTTACAGGTTTTTCGAGTTCGGTTTTTTTGAGGTTCGGGACGAGAAAATTGTGTTCAAAACCTAAAACTTTCAGGCGGGTTTGAATCGGGTTTTCGGATCGGATCAATTTTTGCCAGGTCTAATTACATTAGATATTAACAGTTAGCTAATTTTATGATCCTTTTGACTTATCCAATTCTGTGAGTTGTGTCCAAAGAAAGTATTTGGTAAAATTAGTTGTATATAATAAGGCCATTTTGTAAAATTTCAATGATGCCTTTGACTCGATTTTTTTGAACATAACAAGTTTTTTAAGAACGTATTTATTTTTCTTCCCAACATGAATCAACAATTATGTGATATATAAAAATATATTTTTTTTAAAACCTAATTTTGGCTATGATAATACTTTTGTTCAATTGTTATCTTAATTTCCTTTTTATTCATACAGAGTATTCAAGCTTTATGTGGCATAAAACTATTTTTCTACTGTGTTAGGGTCATTAACATAAATTTTTTGTTAAGCTTTAGAAAATATTAAAATAAAAAGCATTAACTTAAACATCATGACTACCCACAACTCTTATCCAAAGAGAGGAAGAACTTCAACAAAAAACCTAAAACGTAAGCATTAAACATTTCGGATTACATTGATCATAATTTTTTTTTTTTAATTATGAGTGGCATTTGAAGTAGTATTGTTAAAGTTGTTCTGGTCAATATGGTCATTTTTCATTGTAAAATCTAAAAACTAATTGGAAAAGCTCTTCCAAATAACTTTCACAAAAGAACTTTTCGGCCATTAAAAGTTCACACATAAGGATAATCAATGAAGCAATGCAAATGGTTATTTGACTAAAATCAAGTACAGAAAGAGCTTTTTCTAGGCTCTGCCTAGAAAAAGTCTTTGTCAAACACCTCCGTAGTCTTGTTTGGGATTAAGAGAGTAGGGATCAGGAGAAATACCTCCCATACGTGTGGGCATACAACTCTATATGTATCACTTTAGGTGCGCATTACTTTTCACATTTAAACATTTAGAGGATGCTTAAGTTTCAAATAATCAAGCAAGGGCTATGCATTTTGTAGGCAAGGTAGTTTTCACGAGCAAATAGAAGCATAGTAAGAAACGTTCATTCATTGCTGATTTGGACAAGAAAGCATTATACAAGAAAAATTACATATTTTCTGCCTGTATATTATCCTCTATTACATCCCCACTCAATTTGGATGGGAGAGTCCACCGATGTATTGCATTTCAAAAGCAAAAATCTTTTTATAGGAAGCAATTTGATAAAGATATCTCCTATAGTTGAAGTTGAGTAGGAACGTAGCGAACTGCTGATTAACCATGAGAAACCCATTCACGAACAAAGTGATAGTGAACCTTGATGTGTTTATTGCAATCATGAAGAACTTGCACAAGATTACGTAAGATAATGCCCAACTCTGCCAAGGCATAACGAATCTAAAGAGTCTCAATGATGATGCAAGCAATGACATGATACTCAGCTTCAGTGGAATACTTTAAAACAATGGGCCGCTTCTTGGAATGGCAAGAGATAATACTATGACCTAGGAAAATAGGATACTCTGTAGTAGAACGAGAACTATTTGGACAGTCGGTCCAATCGACATTAGAATAAGCTAACATCATAGACAACTGCTTAGCTTTTTTGAGTGTAAGGCCATGATCAATAGTTCCCTGCAAACAATGGAAAATGCACTGGACAATAAACAGCTAAGTGGTATAAGGAGCATGCATAGATTGAGAAACAAGATTCACTACATAGGATATATCAGGTCTAGTCATATCAAGTATTACAAAGCTCCAACCATACTCTGATATCATGAGGGATCAGAGATTAAGTCTCATCCATCAATAAGTGATAATGTGGTCCTAGAAGGAAGTGGAGTGCGAACAGGTTTAAATTTGAGAATTTAAAATTTAGTAAGAAGATCTTGAACATATTTAGATTGGGAAAGAAATAGCATGTTTGAAGTCCATACAACCAAAACCCCCAAAAAATAGTGAAGGTCACCAAAATCCTTCATGAGAAACTGAGTGGAAAGGAAACAAATAATATGATGTGGAAGAGATGCTAAATTACTAATGAAGATAATGTCATCCACTTAAAGAAAGAGAATGAGAAGGGCATTAGACTGATGCAAAATGAACTCATAAGACTTAGTGTGACTGCATGTCAAGCCCAAGGAAAGAAGACAACCACTGAACTTATGAAACCAGGTTTGACGGGACCTGTTTCAAACCATAAAAATACTTGTTCATTTTGAAATCAGGGTGAACAAGGCCCTGTGGTTGGATCGTGTATACGTCTTCATGAAGATCACCGTGAAGGATGATGTTCTTTACATCAAGTTGGGTAATAACCCAACTAAAAGTGACAGCAAGCATAAGGACACTGCGAATAGTGGCAGGCTTCATAATAGGACTAAAAGTCCAATTATAGTCTAGCCCAACAGGCTTATCGAAATCCCTAACAATCAAATGCATCTTCCAGCAATCAATAGATCCATCAGAATTATACTTTGTTTGATAAATTCACTTACAACTTAACAAGTTCATGTCATCACGGCAAGGAAGTAGGCGTCAAGTGTCATTTTGAACAAGTGAATTAAACTCTTCTACCATGGCCGATTTCCATCTTTCTTCATTAGAGGGTTATCTATATAAGCATGGCTTAGACTCACGACATAGAGCATGTAAGGACAGAATGTTACAAGGAATGACAATGCCAAAACAAGATCATGTTTGCATGGGATAGCGAGGTATATGTATGGTCAAAGAAGAAGAGGAAGGGGGACTATATCATGAGCATAAGAGGAGACATGAGACTCAAAAATTGAGGATGAACTAGGTGAAGAAAAGGATAGAGTAGAGGAAGGACACGAGCTAGGCTTTGGAGAAGAAGACAGGACCGCCCCCTGCGTTGGATGCTGCAAAGAGCCTGGAAAGACTAGATCTGAGGATGTGGTTACGAAGTGGACTAACTCGAGTAATTATTGGAACGAAGCAAGAGGAAGTATAGTTTGAGCTGGGGGGACATAGGAGTAAAGGTGAAACTAAGTCCAATTGGCCCGGTGGAACGAGGGGAGCTCGTGAAGACTGAGACTGAGTTAAGGTGGTGGGATGACTAAGAATAACGAATTCTAGGGGAGAAATGTTATGGGACTTAGATGCAGAGATTAGAGTATGGGAAGAGATCCTTATGGAGCAAAACATGACGACTAATGCAGACTCAACCTGCTGGGTCTAAACACTGATACCCTTTATAATGAGAAGCATTACTAATGAAAACACACCTTTTTTTACCATGAAGCCAATTTATGTTGTTGGGTAAGAAGTGTGGGAAAACATTCACATCCAAACACACCCAAAAAAGAATAATCAAGCACCCTATGAAATACTTTTTTTCAAAAGGGGAGAGATTATCTAAGAGGAGGGAGAGATTATCTAAGAGGAGGGTGCGAAGGCAATTAATAACATTAGTGGCCGTATAAGCTGCATCAACCTAGATTGACCGACATGATCAGCATCAAGAAGAAACATGCGGGTCATTTCAGTAATATGATGGTGTTTTCACTCTGTCAGCCTCATTTTGCTCAGGAGTGTGAGGATATGATTTTTAAAAGTAGGTGCTATGTTGCATAAAATTATTTTTAATGCATCATTATCAAATTCTTTCACCACAGCACTTTGAAAAAAATTTATTCAACTAAATAGATTTCAACCAACCTTTGAAAAACAAGAAAAATATCATAGACATCAGACTTATGCTTCATTGGGTAAATCCACGTGAAATGTATGTAGTCATCAATGAAATAAACATAATAGCGATAATTTAAGTTAGAGAGTACTGGAGACTACCAAACATCTGAATGTGTTAAATAAAAAGGTGTTCTATAACAATGTTCTGCTTCAGAAAAGCGTAATCAGTGGGCTTTGCCTAACTTACATGACCCAGATTTATTTCTAAATTTAGGATCATAAGTTGCTTTTGCTTAAGAGACACAAAGACTCAAGAACCACAATGACCCCGATAGCGATGCCAAACATCACCTGAAGCTCAAAAGTGTAGCAATAGTAGAGACTTATGAGGAAGACGATAGGGTATAAATGCCACCATCACTAGAACCCCGTAGCAAAGTTGCCCTCATTTGTTTGTCCTTAATGTAAACAGAATATGAGTGAAAATCAACTTCACAATTATTATCACAACACAATTTTGCACAGAACGCAAGTTATATTTCAAAACTAAAAAACTTGCAACACATTGTTCAGTTTTAAAGGCTTGGCAGAAGTAGATAAAGATACTTGACCTACATGATGAATTGGTAGCTAAGTCCCGTTACCAATAAAAACACTACTAGTTCCATTATACGGGAGCTTGTTTGATAAAATACCTTCTGACAGAATCATATGTGACGCAGCGGTGGAATCAAAATACCAGAGGACAATGTTAGCTTCACTAGTTTGGACCGTAGCGAGAGCAGGTGGTCCTGAAGAAAAGGTTGAAGAGGCCATAAAAGGGAAGTATTGAGGAAAATAAAGAGCCATCTAACCCAGACTAAAAAAAGACTTGTCAAATGAATTGGGAAGGGGGGAACACGTCAACACATATAGTAGGAAGTCTAAAGTAGGTAAGAAAGCTGAGGCAACGTAAGAACTACGAGTAGAGGATATACCTAATGCAGGTGTACTCTGTTCCCCAGCAAAGCGATGCTACTACCCTTGGTGGTTACTGCATCAACCACCATGCTATCCATGGCCACGCCCCCCTCCTTGGTCCTAATTATTACGTACACCCTCCAATTGTTATTGCAACCTCACCAGTTGCTGCCTTGGGGTCCGCTAGAGGGTGGAGTATTATGAGACGAGCCACTAGATTGGGAATTGGAAGAAGTAGTAGTGACAAAGGCCTAATGAGTGGTCATAAAAGAAGTGTCCTCATGAAGATACAGAACTTGAGGTTCGTACAAAATTTATTTAGTACGAAGATCATCAAGGTAAATTACCCCCAAATTAAGTAGCAGTAGTAATTAGTATCTCATAATCATCTTCCAAAACCATCAACTGTGTATTAAATTAATTCTTAGTCCGTCAAAGGGGAGTTAATGGTAGCTAAAGAATCGGCAACTGTTGAGTTAAAAATACTGCAAGTGCATGGTGCTAATTGTAGTTAGCAACAGTAAGTATGGGTCATATTCCACGAGGAACTTAGTTTTAATCACTAGATTGACTGTAACATTTAATTCAGGCAAGATCAAAGGGAGAGTTGTTGAATATGTAAAGCAATAATAACGAAGCTCTTAGGTTGGAGTTCACCACACTATTATGCTTCTTGGGTTGTTGTCTAGGTTATGCAAATACGCCCACATGTTTGATTGAATTAGATTAATTACAAATTTTGGTCCATCTACACCTACTATCAAAGGTCATTAGACTGACTAAGTAATCCTAGTTATCTATTTTCATGAAACTAGGGTTAACAAAGTCACAGAATCGAGCAATCTTTAATCCCGTATTGAAACCCTAACTATTTTCATGCTAAGGCATCAATCGCTCACTAAGTCGCTCTAAGTTAAGGATTCAACTTTCATTGACTTCCTAAACCCTAATTAAGAACATGGATCCATCCCTCTCAGGCAATCTATCGAACACTTGGCATACAAAGTGAGAATTCAATAACAACCATGGGTTCGCATTCACAAAAACTAGAACACAATCCCAATTCACATAATAGCGCCTAATCCCAATCTAAGATGAGGAATTTAACCTCTAAACATCGAAAAAACTACAAATCTAAGTGAAGAATTGAAGAACATATTTAGGGTACGAACCTTGATGGAAATCGCAATGGAAGATGAATAGAAACGAGCTTCAATTGAATTTCAAGCATCTTGGCACAATCTCCCAATCAAATTCAAAACAACTACTAAATCTAGATTAAAGTATAGGAACACTCAAAGAAGACCTAAAAATCACCCCAGAGGGAGAGCTTTCTAAAAACTAAAGGATCCCTCTCCAACCGCCCCTGAAGAAAACAATTAAAACGTGGAAAAACGAGGGACGCACGACCGTGCAAAAGAGCACGGCTAGCCGTGCATTTCTGCAGGAATGTTTCTGCCTCCAGCGCACGGTCGTGCTAAGTCTGCACACCAAGCCGGGCACTTTTCGGGCTTCAAATCCTTCTTGCATGGTCATGCTTACATGCACGGTTACCCATGCAAGAGCCTTCCCCTAGGTTCTTCAAATCTTTGACCCTTCTAGTTGATCCACAAACCTTGTTCCTCCTATAGTGCTGCTCCTTGCCCACTTTTAGTCCGATAAGTGCCAAAATTCTTCAATTTGAGAGCAACAAACCTACAAAAAGGAGAATTAGTCAAGATGAGATAATTGTGGGCAAAAACGAGCAATTCTTACCAAGTATTCTGCAAATCTCAGGAAATATGTGGAAAAAGTCAGTGAAATTGAAGTGTCAAAATGGTAAAAATAAAGGTTCATCAGCAACATCCTTAATTTCACGAATGTATGATTTCATAAACTAGGATATCTATTTCTTAAGGTTCATGAGTTTACATTTTAATTCCATTTCCTTTGCTAAACTAGCAGTTAGAAATCTCCTATGAAGGCGGTCCGAAAATTTTGATAGGAATGGTTTAAATACCGCACCTTAACTGAGAGGTCACCAGAAACACTAGTAAGCAGGCAAGACCAAAGCCTTTGATCAGCATGTAACCATTGAGAAAATTGAGGATTTATTACTTGGAAACCGTAGAATCTAAAATAGTATACGGCGATGGTCACAAAGATCCATCAACAGGTCCAAGAAGACTATAAGAAATAAGAAAAGCCTTGGGGCCTTTACGCTAATTGAGATAGTCTCAAGAAGAACTAGAACAATATTATCGATGTTAATAGACATGGGGAACGTTGGCATGGGTGCACCGGATATTAGGGAAGCTGCGGGGAGGTACCGAACTAAAGTTACTAGAGGCTGGCGATGAGTTGGTCAAATGTGGGCGCTGGATGTTGACCCAGCCCACTGTCGAGAGGCGCGACAGAGGTAGTGGTTGCCCATGGGAAGACAACCAAGAAGTTGCGCAACGACAAAGGGGCACCAGCATCGAGGGGGTGTGGAGCGCCATGCGAGGACATTAGCAGGAGCAATGGCGGTGTGAAGAAAGGTCGACTCGAGGCATTAGCTAGCGAGTTCGGGCTAGGCAAAACCCCAGACATGTCGCGGGGAGGTGAGGTTGGCGTACGGGGTACCTCAAGTTTAGCAAAGGAGAGGGTCTTCTCAAGGCCGAAACATGATGGTGGTGGGACAATCAGATGCTGCGACATGTTTTGCAACAACATATGGCAAAAACCAACGAGGGGGAAAAGGTGCCTGGTGGTGGCGTGCTGCGTAAGGAAGATGGGTGACTAGGGCTAGGAAAGAAAAATTAGGGTTACAGAGTCGGTGCCTCTAATCCCATGAGAAAGTGTTTTTGATGGAATAATCGGTTCTACCAACTAGGGAGCATCGGGTGTATGATTGGACACAACTACTTATATATTACCCTCTATTAATTAAGCACCTGAAATTGATACTTTGTTTTTTAAATCATGGATCAACTCTCTAATAAAGACAACGCATATATGACACTTTCAAGACTGGTTATGTGTTCATGTCATATCTGTGTCTTACTTTAACTAAAAAATATGATCTTACCCTGTATTTGTGTCATTTTGTGCCATGTCTTAATCTTGTTGTAGTATCATTAACCGTGTTTTATAGTTTACAGGTCTATAACTTATGTCTTAATTTATTTAGATTATGAATGGCAATGCACTGAATTCAAATTGAATGTTAGAATATCTAAATCCGAATCCGATCACGTTTGGCAAACAAAAGTTAGTTCTAAATCCAATCCGGCGGACCGAAGGAATCTTCGAATCCGATCCGAATCAATTCTTTCCACGGCAACAATTTTGTATTGTGTTTTTTCATCGAAACTTATTTTGTCTACCTATCGATGCAATAACATGTGTCTTCCTATCATGTCAACCAAATATTTGGACATTTAATGAAGGACACTAGCAATAAGGCAAATGATGCTAATTTGCAGTGATAGGAAGTCTGGTGGCTCCCAGCTGCCTGACGGTAAAGTTAGACTAAGAGAGAGAAAGAGAGACACAGAGTAAGAGAAAGGAGCTAAGCGACTAATGAGAGTTGATGTTATAGACTTACAATTGAGTTTGGAGGGTAGACTTTAGATTTGTAAAACAAAAAATTTAAAATTCAAAATTGGGGGTTGGGCTTGAAGGTTGAACTTGAAGCGTAAACTTTAGATTTGTAAAGTTTTAGATTTGAATTTTAATTATTTAATAAAATAGTCGAATTGGATTAGAATATCGGATCGGATGTTACCTTCCCTATAAATCCCATCTAGATTCGACTTGGACTCCGATTATGTTTACCAGACTCAAACTTGAATATTTTTTTCTCGGATTCGAATTGGATTATTTTATCTCAAATTGAATTGGATGGGCCTCAAATTTAAATATAATTGTCATCCTTTTTTTAGATACAAATTAACGGGATTTAGTTCGATGACGAATCAAGCACTTTGGAAACCCAAATGACTCATTTTGTCTTCCAAAATAACTTTTAATGTCAATTGAAAAGTTCTTTCAAGTATAATAAATATGAATTGACTGATTCAAATCCATTTTCATTGCAGTTCTATTCAACAAAATTATTTGTTTAGATAGCAAATAGCAGTTCAGATAGCGGATATCTATTTAGGCAACTTATAGCGTTTCTAATTTAGCTGTTAGCGGATAGCTGTTTAGATGAGCGGTTGAAATAAATGTATTCGGTAAATTTAGTTATTGGGTTAACTGATTAATATAAATTGACATAAGAGGATATAGATAATTTCCGAATATACAAAGGATATTTATTGGCCAAAAAATATGAAGCGTTACTTCTCAATACCAAAAACTAACACTATTAACTTTTCAAAAACGCTACTTAAAACACTAAATACTACTTGAAATATTAGTCAAAACACTAGGTTATCAAATACTAAAAATTAACTTATTAGTATATTAATTGATTAAAACATTAAACATTACTCAAAATGATATTGCCGAACATAAATTGTAGTATTTACATAACTGCGTTGCACATGGATGTGCGTGCATTCCAGACAAGTAATTCTCCGTGTATCCAATAATAGATTTGTTATGGGGTATATTGCTTTTATGTATCATACTTCACAAATTACACTAAACGTACATTTAATCCAATCACATCATTATTTTCATAACCAAATGATAATACATGCCTTAAGTAAAACAAAAGGCTTTCTTTTTTTTTTTTTCCCAACTAAAACTAGTTTACTAAATGCCTGTTCTATTTCACGATAAGATACAACTGTAAGCTGTAAGAAAATGTAAAGAGCTGTAACGAGCTATAAGGAGTTGTAAGAAGATGTGAGAAGCTGTAAGGAGTTATAAGGAGTTGTAAGGAGTTATTGAATTATTGAAGAGTTGTATAGTATAATTTGTGGCAATTATGATTTATTAGTCATATTTACGACTAAAATTTCATTTCATCAGTAAACAAAATATTTCTTAATGTAATTGAAATGAAATAGTTTGTTTTACAATAAACGTTTTGGATAAGAAATAATAATATTAAAATAATAAACTTATTGAAAATAAACCATTAACTATATTATGCAATAATAAAATATATTAAACCCCATAAAGTTTGTCAATAAAATTTCATATACTTGAGTTGATTTTTTATATTTATATTAGTTTGATCCAATAAGTATAACCAAAAAAAAACAAATTTTTTGATCAAATTGAATGCAACTCTTAAAACAAAAATTCTATTTTAAGTAAATAATTTTAAATGTAAATGGATAGTCAATATTGTTACCAAGAAAGTTTATAAATAAACCTTTAAAATATTATTCAGCAATACTTAAAATACAAAAATGTATTGTCATCTTAAACAACCAAAAATTGAAAATTACCTTCCAAAATCAAAAAACTAAAATAAAAACAAAAGATGAGAACTTAAATGGGCAGGCAGGAGGTCGTAGAAGTATTAATTCCCATTACTTTTGCCTAACTACTTTTTACTTCTCCTAACGAAACTCACCCTCTTTTATATCAGTTGAACTCAAATATAATTTACGTTGTCATATCAGCTGAACCAAAAAAAAAAAATCCTACTTTTCCTAAGGTATTAATGCCCAGCATTAAATCAAAACTCAAATATAATTTACGTCTTTATATTATGTTTTTATATTTATATAAATGTTATGTTCATAATGTATTTACAAATTTTGTATATTCATAGCATAATTAAAAAAATATACATATTTCTATAATTAAAATAAATGAATGTTACAGAAAATCTATATGAGATGTAAAAAGATGTAAGAAGATATAAGGCAATATAAGAAGATGTAAAGATTATGATAAAGATGTAAGAAACTATAAAGAGATGTAAACTTTTAACTAAATCCACAAAAACGTAAAATAGAACAGGGTCTAAATGCTCTAAAATTGTCAAGTTACTAGTTATGATCAACTATCAACTATTAAATAGTACAAGCCGTCAGTTACATCAAGGAACATAAAATACATCCCAAAAATTTAACTGTACTAATTAATAAAAAGGAGTACTACATTTGTATCTAATACTTTCAAAAAGTATTCTTTTTTCTTTTTTCCTTTCTTGAACATAAAGGATGAATTCATTAATGAATGGTCATTAACATCTACAATAAACATTTCATTGGAGGTCAAATAACATGTATAATTAACTCAACACTCAGGCAAATTCATAACTAAAGTAAAACAATAAAGCTTTTGATCGCAAAATTAACTAGAACTCTTTTGACCGCTCCTTTTACTTTATCGTTGTTGCACAATAAAACATGTAATGATGAGATCCCCAAATCTTATATAATGTTTCCATCAAAAAGATTTATTTGCCATCGTAGTCTGAATTCGATACTAGAACGAACATGCATAAAGGAGATATCGGGGATTACAATTGACAAAAAGCCAATAATAGCTCCCTGTAGAAGGCAAAAAAAAAAATTCTATGACAAATCAAATGATGCCACGTGTAAAAAAATGGACCAACCACAAAAGGCCATGTGTCACGTTGACTTTGGTGGCCTGCTTGGTCAAAATTAAGTGCAGCCAATCAAATGTCGCCACGTGTCATCGATGATGCAAAAATTAGTAATTATTTTTTTATTTTATAAGAAAATAATTACTGGGCTTGGGCCCAAAAATCCGGCTCCAACCCTAGTCGGCAGAGCCTATAAATAGAGGTCCTCTCCCTTCATTTGGCGGCACTCAGCATTTGCAGAATTCAGAGCTCGGACATCAAGGAGCATCCAGCTACCAAGCGAGAAGGATCAAGACTTGCAGAGCTTCAGAAATCACAACCAGTCACTGGCAGATCAGAACCAAGAAACATCTTCAGAGTTCTTCAGCTGATTTGCATCAACCGAGATCAAGCATCAAGCCCTCGGAGTACTCAAGTCATTAGGAGATCGAATCAGAGGATCAATTTTATTGTATCAAATTCAGAGATTGTACCCATATACAAAATCAATACAAAAATTCAATTTGTTGCAGAATTTCTTGTCTAATTTATTTTAGCCTCGAAATTTGCATTTACAAATTTGGCACGCTCGGTGGGACATCTCTGCCTCTCATCTCTTTCTCCAAAATACCAACTCTGCACTTCCTCGAAGATAACATGGCCCCTAAGAACGCTATCACTCAATCTTCAAGGAAAACTGTTCGATCCGCATCGCAAGGATCAACAACTGCTAGTGCTGCATCTGGTGGTGTCGTGACGAGAAGTATGACAAAAGCTACTGGAGAACAATCAGTTGTGGCTGCAATATCACAGTCACACAAGATTCAAAACCTCGGCTCCAAGGTATCTGATAGAGTCAATCAAATCGTTTCGAATGCTCTGAAGCAAAAATCTGTTGCTGGCTTCATCATGCCACAAACAATTCCACGTGGGATGGATGAACTCCAAACCCACACAAACCCTGCTTTTCAACCCTTCAATTTTGAAGATGATGGTTACTCAAGCGGCGATTTCTCTTTAGCATCATCAAAGGGATCACCTTCCTCGCATGCTGAAGCTGAATCATCTGACACTGTCATCATGCCAGTTATGGTGACAGGGGCTACTAACTTCGAAGAACAACTGGCAAGCATGAAGGCTACCTTGGATAGGCTCTCTAAAGCGAGTGCAGAAAAGGATGCTCAAATCAAACGCCAGAACGATCAGATTGCTGAGCTGATGAAGAAACTGGAAAAGAAGTCCTCTGAAGCTTCCAACAAAGGCTCAGGCGCTGAAGACTCTGATAAAGAGTTTAGCCACAGCGAAGAGTCTGATGACGAACGCAAGGCAAGAAAAGACCGC
This sequence comes from Carnegiea gigantea, assembly GCA_029747015.1. Lineage (NCBI taxonomy): Eukaryota > Viridiplantae > Streptophyta > Magnoliopsida > Caryophyllales > Cactaceae > Carnegiea > Carnegiea gigantea. The sequence goes on from JAKOGI010000114.1 coordinate 871,113, forward strand.
TCTTTAGGCTCGATGTCTGTTGAGCAGATTCAGAGCTTAATAGCAAATGCGGTCAAGGCTCAGTTGGGAGGGGGATCTCACAAGACCCACCTATATACAAAGCCTTATACGAAGAGGATCGATGCTCTTCGCATGCCGCATGGCTATCAGCCTCCCAAGTTCAACCAGTTCGACGGCAAGGGCAACCCCAAACAGCATATTGCCCACTTCATTGAGACGTGCAGTAATGCTGGCATAGAGGGGGGCCGACTGGTGAAACAGTTTGTTCGTACTCTAAAAGGGATTGCATTCGACTGGTACACAGACTTGGAGCCAGAGTCTATTGACAGCTGGGAACAAATGGAGCAGGAGTTCCTGAATCGGTTCTACAGCACTCAACGTGTTGTTAGCATGACAGAGTTAACAAGCACTAGACAATGGAAGGACGAACCGGTTCTTGATTACATTAATCGCTGGAGATCCCTAAGTCTTGAGTGTAAGGATCGTCTATCAGAAGCTTCAGCCGTTGAAATGTGTGCTCAAGGTATGGAGTGGGATTTACTATACGTCCTGCAGATGAGTAAGCCAAGGACCTTCCAGGAATTGGCAACAAAAGCTCATGATATGGAGATAACGATTGCAAGTCGCCGTGGCAAGTCTTCTTCCTCATCTGACGCTAGAAAGGACAAGGGTGAATTCAAGAAAAATCCTAAGTCCACAAAGTCCTCAAACAAAGAATCCATGGCTGCTTCAACTGGGGAGCCAGTTCGAATCTCCGGGAAGCCCAAGTATGAAAATAAGAAGGGTGGATTCTCCCAGGATTCTGGAAAGAAGCGTCCTACATTAAAGGAACTGCAAGAGAAGAAATATCCATTCCCTGACTCAGACTTGTCGGGAATGCTGGATGATCTCCTTGAAAATGGGGTTATTCAACTTCCAGAACCGAAACGGCCCGAAGAAGCTGGAAGGATTACCGACCCAAAATACTGTCGGTATCACAGGGTGATCAGTCACCCTCTCGAGAAATGCGTTACGCTCAAGGAGCGTATTATGCAACTTGCCAGGGATGGGAAGATAATATTAGATTTGGACGACACTGTGGAGACAAATCATATCTCCACTCAGTTGGAGTATTCCTCATCGCCCTGGAGGCCAAAGCATACTCCACCTCGTGGTAAACTAAATACCGAATTGATTTCCTCCCTTGGAGTGAAATTAATTACAATTCAATTTGGAAGTCTGGAGCCTGTGGTGATTCCAATTGGTTCCAAAGGGCTCGCGCCAGAGACTGAGCCTATTATGGATGTCTCTGATAAAACTGATGTTGATGAAGAGGGATGGACTCTTGTCACTCGCCGGAGGCCAAGGAAGGAAAGCCAAGTGCAATCACCGCTTCTCCGCCGTAGGAAGAGACAAGGAAGAAAGAAAAGCCCTCGTCATTCAAAAGGAGAGAAGAAGACCAAGAACGTCAAAAGGTACGAAATTTTTCCTACCGACCTCCTTGAGCAGGAGCCGCTTGTCCCTGTCACACTCGAAGAGTTTTTCCCAACAGGCTTCTTTGAGAAAGTTACAGTCAACATGACTTCATGTTCTGAGCTCGAAGAAGAGGAAGACGAAGGAAGTGACGGACAAGAGGGGTCTCTTAGAGTAGCTGATAAGACTTTAACTGTCTTGGAGGCTTTGCCAGCTCGCATGGGCTGGGGGCAAATCTTTTTTTTGCTTGACGAGATGCGCCAACATGTTGTTGCTGCCTTACAACACCCAGAACTTTATGCTGATAAAATCAAGGATGTGGGAGCATCAACAGAAGGCCCTGTTCAGTGTGCCTATTGCAACACCGCAGTCACTTTCACTGACGACGATTTGTTGTTGGGATCCAAGCTCCATAATCGTCCTTTGTTTGTGACTGGTTACATTAGGGAGCAGAAAGTCAGACGCATTCTCGCGGATGGAGGGTCAGCCGTCAACATCATGCCGAAGTCTACAATGAACGACTTAGGCATCACAGTGGAAGAACTGTCTAAGAGCCGAACGATGATTCAAGGCTTTAACCTTGAAGGCCAACGTGCAATCGGCATGATTCGCGTTGAACTGATAATGGGAGATTTGACGACGTCCTCCATCTTCCATGTAATCGATGCTAGGACTTCCTACAGGTTGTTACTCGGACGACCATGGCTCCACGAGCATGGGGTAGTGGCTTCCACTTTACATCAATGCCTTAAGTACTACCGTGATGGAGAGAAGAAAATAAATGGAGATGTCAAACCATTCACTAAGGCTGAGTCCCATTTCGCAGACGCAAGGTTCTTTGAAGAAGGTGCTGCACCTAAAGAAACCATGCCGTCAACCATTTCTTCCACAGGCAAAGGTGTCGCAAAGAAGATCCCTCAAGCAGCAAAAGTTGATGCTCCTAAGCAGCAACTCGAGAAAGAAGCAAGCAAGCAAGGTAGCACCACCTCTTGTGTTGAGCAAGTCGCTAAACAGGCTGCTGCTTCAACAGGATCAGTGCCACCAGTCTTAAGGTACATACCTAGGTCTCGCCGTAAGGAGGGCGAATCGCCCTTTAGCGAGTGTACAAGCAGAAGCGTCGCGACTGAAGCTACCAAAAAGGATGATGGAGCTAGCATAATCACCTTGAAAGGAAGTGCAACAGTTCCAACGCTTAAAATGTGGCAGGCTAAGGTGAGTAGGCCCCCTCTTTCTGGGTTTGTCGTTTCTTCTAAAGAAGGCGATGACTTGCCAAGCGCACGGACTAGGGAAGGATTTGATCCTAATGCGTACACACTTATGGAGAGAGCTGGTTACGACTTTCAAAATCCAACTGCTTTAGGAAAGGTAGTCGAAGCCAAGCCTCATGGCCTCACCGAAACTCAGAGGAAGATTCAAGAACAGGGAGGTTCAATAGCCGTCTCTAAAGTTGGACTGAGTTTCACACCACCGCAGCCAGTCAAAATCTCTGGGCGACGAAAGGACAAAAAGTTGGTGATTCAACACATCTCAGCTGAAGAAGTAGACGTGAGTGAAGATGAAAATGCTTCACCCAACCCAAAGCCCTCCGTGTTTGATAGGCTACAATCATCTACTTCTAAAAAACGTCCGTCAGTATTCGCCCATATAGGGAAAGGAAAAGATCACAGATGCTCTGTTTTCAACAGGATCAAAAATGATCCTCAGCAAAAGCCTTCGGTGTTTGCCAGGATAGGAGTTGGTGAAAAGTCCTCAAACTCTCAACTTCAGCTCGAGAAAAGCTCTGCATTTAGCAGCTGGGGAATGATAAATGAAATTCAAAGTTCAATCCCTTCTCGTATGAAACGTTTCTCTAGTCTGGATGTTAAGACAGACGGTTCATTAAGAGTAAAAAGGCGCACTGTGGTCTTCACAGGCCAACGAAAAAACTCTGGCTCTAACGAGGAAGCGGAGAAAGAAGAAGCTATTTCGTCCAATCATATCACGATCCACGAATGTGATGACTCAGACTTCGAGATAGAGTTGGCAGAGACTCCTAAGACTTTCGAAGATGGGGGCCAGGCTACAGTTGATGATCTGAAAGAGCTGAATCTTGGAACCAATGAAGAGCCTTGCCCTATCTACGTAAGCTCATCACTTACACTAGAAGAAGAAAAGCAGTACTTGGAGCTCCTGACAGAGTACAAGGACGTATTTGCCTGGAGCTATAAAGAAATGCCTGGGTTGGACCCGAAGGTTGCAGTTCATCGCTTATCTATCAAAAGGGGTATTTCGCCTAAGAAACAACCTCAGCGACGTTTTCGCCCAGAGTTGGTACCGGAAATTGAAAAGGAGGTCAATAAACTCATAGAGGCGGGATTCATTCGCGAGGTCAAATATCCAACATGGATCGCAAACATCGTGCCTGTCAGAAAGAAGAATGGACAACTTCGTATTTGTGTGGACTTCCGGGATCTCAACGACGCTTGTCCAAAAGATGATTTCCCGCTACCTGTCACAGAACTTATGATCGACTCAACTACAGGGCATGAAGCGTTGTCATTCATGGATTGTACCGCAGGATACAATCAGATTCTGATGGCTCCAGAAGATCAAGAGGCCACAGCTTTCCGCACACCTAAGGGCATTTTTTGCTATAAGGTAATGCCCTTCGGACTTAAGAATGCAGGAGCAACCTACCAAAGGGCAATGCAAACGATTTTTGACGATATGCTTCACAAAAAAGCTGAATGCTACGTCGATGATTTGGTAGTCAAGTCCAAAAAGAGGGAGGACCACATACAAGATCTTCGTTTGATCTTTGAACGATTACGGAGATGTCAATTGAAGATGAACCCGCTCAAGTGCGCGTTCGGTGTCTCATCCGGAAAATTCTTAGGCTTCATCGTTCACCATCGAGGAATCGAGATCGACCAATCGAAGATCAAGGCAATTCAAGAGATGCCAGAGCCGAAGAATCTTAGAGAGCTTCGCGGACTTCAAGGTCGCTTGGCATACATCCGAAGATTCATCTCAAATCTCGCAGGACGTTGCCACCCCTTCAGCCACCTCATGAAAAAGGGAGCACCGTTTGAATGGGACAACTCATGCCGAGCGGCTTTCAAAAAAATAAAGGAGTATTTGTCCCATCCTCCGGTATTGGGGGCACCCATTCCTGACAAGCCTCTTCGACTGTACATTGCAGCTCAAGAAAAATCCCTAGGAGCATTATGCGTACAGGAAAACGAGGAAGGGAAAGAAGTTGCCCTGTACTACTTAAGTCGTACGTTGGTCGGCGCTGAGTTGAAGTACTCCCCTATTGAAAAGATGTGCTTGTCACTCATATTTGCCATCCAGAAATTAAAGCATTACATGCAGGCCTATACAGTGCAAGTGATCTCCAAAACTGATCCCATCAAGTACATCTTATCTAGACCAATCTTAAATGGGCGACTGGCAAAATGGGCGGTCATCTTAAAACAGTACGACCTTGTCTATGTACCCCAAAGAGCGGTTAAGGGGCAAACGTTGGCAGATTTCTTGGCAGATCATCCCATTCCTGATAATTGGGAGCTGAATGACGACTTGCCAGGAGAAGGCGTGTTCTACATCGATATCCTCCCTCCCTGGGAAATGTATTTCGATGGCGCAGCTAGAAGTGATGGCGCTGGTGCAGGAGTGGTTTTCGTCTCCCCCGAAAAGCACATTCTTCCGTATTCATTTGTGCTTACTCAGTTGTGCTCTAACAATGTGGCGGAATACCAAGCGCTTAACTTGGGCCTTGAAATGGCTATTGAGATGGGAATCACCGATCTCAACATATATGGTGACTCGCAGTTGGTCATTAATCAACTACTTGACGAATACAAGGTCAAGAAAGAGGACCTTGTCCCGTATCACAAGCAAGCATTACGCCTGCTAAATAAGTTGGACATGATCAAGTTAGAGCACGTGCCAAGGAGTGCCAACAAGATGGCTGACGCACTAGCAAGCCTCGCAGCCACTTTGGCACTGGGGGCAGAAGAAGGAATGACTATTCCAGTATGTAGTTGCTGGGTTGTTCCACCAGATGATGAAAATTCAGAGGAAGACGTCAACATGATATGTGTTCTTGAAACAGATGCAGAAGACTGGCGTCAACCTATAATTGAGTACTTAGAGCATGGAAAACTGCCTAGTGACCCAAGGCATAAGACAGAAATACAGCGGAGGGCTTCAAGCTTCCTTTACTACAACGGGACGCTCTATCGACGCTCTCCTCTTGGTCTTTGGTTACGATGCTTGGACGTGGAAGAAGCAAAGCAAGCAATGACTGAAGCTCATTCAGGTGTGTGTGGAGCATACCAATCAGGGCCTAGGTTACATGATCGCATTAAAAAATGGGCTACTACTGGCCCACTATGGTGCAAGATTGCATAAATTATGTAAAGAGGTGCGATGCTTGCCAGTTCCATGCTAACTTCATACATCAACCTCCCGAACCTCTCCACCCAACAGTTCATCTTGGCCATTTGAGGCATGGGGGCTCGATGTCGTTGGACCAATCACGCCTAAATCGTCTGCTGGTCACTCCTATATCCTAGCTACCACTGATTACTTCTCTAAATGGGCGGAAGCGATTCCACTAAGAGAGGTCAAAAAAGAAAATGTGGTTGACTTCATAAGGACACACATCATCTATCGGTATGGTGTGCTGAGGTACATTATCACCGATAATGGTAAGCCTTTCTTCAACAGCCTGATGACAAGTCTGTGCGAGAAGTTTAAGTTCTCCCAGCATAAGTCTTCCATGTACAATGCCCCTGCAAATGGCCTGGCAGAAGCCTTTAACAAAACGCTTTGCAACCTACTCAAAAAGGTTGTCGCAAAGTCTAAACGGGATTGGCATGAGAGATTAGGGGAAGCTCTTTGGGCATATCGAACAACGTACAAGACGCCAACACAATCGACCCCATTCGCTTTGGTGTATGGAGTTGAGGCCGTTCTACCGTTGGAGCTTCAAATCCCATCACTCCGCATCGCCATACAGGAAGGTTTGACGGAAGACGAAAATCACAGGCTTCGCTTAGCTGAGTTGGAGGCCCTTGATGAGAGGAGACTTCAGGCGCAGCAAAAGCTAGAATGCTATCAAGCCCGTTTATCAAGAGCGTTCAACAAAAAGGTTCGGCCACGCTCGTTCCAAGTGGGAGACCAGGTCCTGGCAGCAAGAAGACCGATCATCGTTTCTCACAAGTCTGGAAGCAAATTCACCTCCAAGTGGGATGGTCCTTATGTAGTCAGAGAAGTCTATACAAATGGAGCATACAAGATAGTTGGTGCTGATGGAGTGCGCGTAGGACCCATAAATGGCAAGTTCTTGAAGCGTTATTACCCTTGAAATAGAATTAACGTTGTAAAGCTCCTAAGTAAGAGCCTAAACTGCTCGTTCTTTCAAGTTAAATTTCCTTTGTATTACTCCTGGCCCGCAAGAGTCTAAACTGTGAACGGCAAAACAAAACAAATAAAAAATGTTATGTTCTTGAACTACGTATGGCTTGATCCTTTAGGGTATTACATTCCCTCTAGGTACGTAGGCAACTCTGATATATTTCTTAAGTACAGCCGTCATTGTGTTAGTGTATTGGTTTTGTTCATTGGGTACAGTTACATATTATTGCGTAAACTCGAATCGAAAGATTCATCTTATTGCAATATATCAAAACCAATTACAATAAAACCATACTGACTTCAAAAAAAAAAAAAAAAAGAACTAGCAAGTTGCAAAGTTCCAAAAAATTCTAGAACAAATCCATCGGACATGGTCTAGGCACCCATTGTGCCTAAAAGCTCTTGGGCACGTTTCCTTGCTGCTTCAACTTGAGCCGTTTCTTCTGCGGTAATTAGGGGGGCAGCATCTAAATCAGCAACCTCTTGTTTAAGAAGAGACACACTATCTTTGGCTTTCTTCAATGAAGTTTCAGTCTCTACTAATTTGTCTTGCAGTTCCAGCTCATCCGCCTTTGCTCGCTCAAGATCTGCCTCGAGTAGCTTCCTTCGCTTGTGAACTTGGGCTATAGCAGTAGTTGTCTCATCAAATTATGCACCGACCTTTTCCACTGAAGCCCGTGCCTCCCCAAGTTTGTCTAATAAGGCTGCCCGCTTACCTAGCACATCTTTGGTAGGAGTCCGATCTTCTAATTGAGCTTTCAATTTCAGATACTGTCCCACTTCATTCAAGTATGCCTCGACATTATTCTTCAACCCCAAATAATCTGCCTGAAAGGATGATAGCGTTTCATATATTTGCTCAGCTTCCTGGCGGATATTTCCCAGGTCACTCTCTGTCTTTGGGATGAACTTTTTCAACTGTTGCTGAAAACGTTGCTTCACACTCAAGGCCAAATCATTAAACACGCCAGAAGCAATTCTCCCAGGGAAGTAGGTTGCAACAGAAGGAGCAGGTGATTCACAGCGCTCTGTTTGTTTCACTGGCGAGGGCATTATGTTAATAGAATCGTCCTCAATCGACTTGGCAGCAGGCACAGTCAAGGTGGCTTCACTGTCTTTGTCACCAAATACGGCCTTAAGTCTATCTCCGATTTTGGCAGTATATCCCTACATTAAAAGGAGGGTTAGGTTAAAAAAAAAAAAAGAAGGAAGGAAAAGGGGGCAGGATAACAAGATGCACCTCTCCCTTTGCTTTGTTTGATTTCAGTGAGCTCGTCGCACTGTTAAACTTGTTCTTGGAGTTAGGCAGTTGGGTGGCAACGTCTAATTTGCTTCTCGAGCCTGACAAATTCTTCGCTCCACTAATGGAAGACCTAACACCCAATCCTCTCAAAGCTTCAATCTTCTCTTTACTAGGCGAACAACTTCTACTTTTCTGAGGAGATGTGTTTGCTCCTAATGAGGAACTATCCCCTCCTTCTTTTCTAAACTCAGCTGGAGATAGGGTATGTTCATTACGCTGCTGCATGATTAGCTTATGTGCACTTGCTTTACCAGATGTGACAACTAAGGCGGATGCATCATCAGCAATTCTCACTTTAGGAGCTCTTCGTGGTTGTACCATCTCACCTCTAGGATGTTTAAGCCCTTGAGAGAAGAGGTCGCCTCGCAAAGATCGCCACCAATTAGCATATGCAATGGTAACCAGTGTAGACTTCTTGTCAGGAGGAGCAGGAATTGTCACGCTGGACCTTGTTATATGTTCTGTAAGGTTGAACCAATAGCGAGCTACATCCTGTAAGGTGCCCTCCCTGTCTTTCATCCGTGGCTCACTGAGTAAATCTTGGTAGAAGCCAAATTGTCGCCCAAACTTACAAGGGAAGTATGGTTCGATCACAATTGTTCTTCCTTGTCGCAAAGTCAAAAACCCAGAGCGGAGGCAAATCAAATATGCCTTCCAGCTTGAGGATAAATTTTGGGTGTCAATCAAGGTGATCGATGTATCCTTCATAAGAGCGTTAGAATACATGACGGATGGATCCTTGCATTTCAATAGTTCTCGAGCTTCTTGTACGTCAGGAGTCCGATTCATCTTTTCGCCAGAGAACCTTACCATTTTAGGATGGCCATGCCGATGATGGGGATGATCAAAATAAGTTGGAAAGTAAGTCCCTAACTATCCATAAACGTAGTGAATAGGGAAAATTACTTCCAACTTATTCAAGCTCCGAGCCGTGGAAATTCTATGTAATCCCCGATAAATGCTAGCCAAAGCAGGAATTGCGAGGTTTAGATATTCCCCGCGAGCTAGTTTGCTTGCAGCTACAAACACAGTTGGGCGAATAAGGCACACTGCTTCAGTTGGTAGCACAAATGAGCACAGCCAACAGGAAATTAGGGCAGCAAGGTAAGTCTCTTCGATTAGAGCCTCAGGAATGTTGAGCGTCACAAAAGGGTCCTTCTCTCTCTTCGTTCGCCCTGTGCGAGGAGCAATCATACCAGATGGACATGATGTGTTTGTTGGAGCTCTAACTCGCTTTCTGTTGTCACGACTGGGAGGAGGAGTGTAAATCTGCCGCCCTCGAAACCAAAAGCGTATCCATTCAGTAGCAGGAAGTTGAATAAGGCCATGAACATCTTGGCATAGTCTGTGGAATGCAGAAAAAAGGAATGTGCAAGTCGCTGGAATATCATTTTCTCCACGTCCTGCAGAAAGGAGTTCTCTGGCGGGTGGAATGACTTCTTCGTAGTAAGCGCCGTCAGCTGGAAGTCCACCTATAGTCCGCAAATCCCATAAGAAGATTGACATATCGCCACTCTCTGTGCAAAAGGTGTTGGTAGTGTGGCACCACAGCTCACAAAATACTTTGAAGACGGTGAGACTCATGTCATAAGAAAACAGTGATGCATATAGTCCGTCATGAAGCCTCCATTCCTTAAGTTTGTCCTTGTTGCGACCGAGAACGTCTTCAAGCCATTCCCAATAGCACGGTATGAAGAAGTTGTCGGAGAAACAAGGTGAAAAATTGCCCCAGGATAGTGTTCCGTCCATGATACGATGCCTAAGTAAGGGTGTTGCTCCTTGAGAAGGGACTGAAGATGCAAATAATGGCGAGCTAAGCTTCAAGACTCTCAAAGTCGAGATGACTCCGTCTGATCTTTGTATGTCACGGGTAGATTCCACACTCCAGCATGAATCTGCAAGGTAGTTATGGAGTAAAGAACGTCTGGACGGTAGGGGTGTTGGCATATCTACACGGAGCGTCACGCCTTCTTCAATTGGGTCATCTTCTTTGTCTAGGATGGTAAGAGTTGGCTTCTTGAGATCGGATGACGAATCCAGAAAATGCACCATGGCTGGAAGAAGGAGATACAAGTCGACCCCAATTAGATTAAGTGAGGGAGTCGCCTGCGAAGAATCGAATCTACGGGGAGAAACGATTCCTCGTCTTAAAAGTCGACCTCACTTCGCGATCTAATCGGAGGAGTCGTGGCTGGAAGAAAGAGATTCAAGTCGACCCCAATTAGATTAAGTGAGGGAGTCGCCTGCGAAGAATCGAATCTACGGGGAGAAACGATTCCTCGTCTTAAAAGTCGACCTCACTTCGCGATCTAATCGGAGGAGTCGTGGCTGGAAGAAAGAGATGCAAGTCGACCCCAATTAGATTAAGTGAGGGAGTCGCCTGCGAAGAATCGAATCTACGGGGAGAAACGATTCCTCGTCTTAAAAGTCGACCTCACTTCGCGACCTAATCGGAGGAGTCACGGCTGTAAGGAAGAATTTGAGTCGATTCAAAACTTCCTGTAAAAAATTTAAAAAAAAAGGAAAAGTATTAGTTTAAGTTTCAAAAAAAAAAGGGAGACTTTGCAAAGCCACGTGAGTTGCCCAAAAAAAAAAAAAAAAAAAGAGACACCAAACTACAATGAAGTGTTTGAGACAACATTCTGGAGCAATACCTGGAGCACTAAACTGCAATCTAACACCAAATTGCAAAAAAAAAAAAAAAAAAACAAACAAACAAACAGAGAAGCACGAAAGCAGCTCTCCTCTTCCTTTATCTCCCCTACCCATCTGCCATTGTTATGGCTCTGTTTTCTTTTATCGCCTTCTCGTCACACCCCTTCATCCCACACTCATCTCCAGGCCCAACCAGGCCCTTCGCCCGCTCCATCGAACAATCAATCACGTGCCCGCGAGTCACCGAGTTAAAGCCGCCCGTGAAAATCGTTCCCGAGATAAACCCAGAACCGGGCATGGACCGACCCAGCCCGTTTGCCCTGTTTTCACTGCTCTGTGAGTCGGAGACTGACAAAGGGGGGCGTTCAGGGGTTGGGGAGATGTGAACGGTGCAGCTTACGAATTCGGCATCGGGTTGTTCATCGTTATCTTCGACGGTGTTGTTGTGAGAGATTGGGTATCTCCGGCGAGAACTTGAGGACGGTTTCCCGGCGGAGTTCCAGGCACGCAGAGGAGAGAGAGAATGTGCGTGGAAGTAAGGAAGAGGGTGATGAGGAAGAAGCAGATGAATTGAGAGCAGCCAGGCATGGGTTTATATAGCATGGAAGGTTGAAGCTTCCTACTTCCGTTCCAACACAAATATTATCTGCTTGACTTGTTGATAATTCTTATCAAGAGTTGGTGATAAAGTCTTATCACAAGTTATCAGCTCAAAATTATCATCATTTATTAAAAAAAAAAAAAAGAAGAAGAAGAAGAAGACCATGCTGATTGCAGTTTGTAGAAGCCTAGAAAAAGGCGGGGGGGACAAAAAGGAGGGAAAGCCGTATGCTCCCCACAAAAAAAAAAGAGAGAAGGAAAAAATATAAGGAGTGTTCTGGGGTCCGAATTTATTTTCCCAACCCTTAATTTATTAAATTTTCAAAAAAATTCGGGCGAATGGCAAGCCAAAAAAAAAAAATTACTTGGCAAATAAAAGAATTGACCCATCAAATTTTTGATCATTTGCATCAATTAAGTATTCGAGACTCAGCCGCTTCAAAAAAAAATAAAAAAATTGATTGCGTGGCCAACTCTCGAGGGGGCATTTGCAGAAAGCAAAAAAAAAAAAAAAAATTCTATGACAAATCAAATGATGCCACGTGTAAAAAAATGGACTAACCACAAAAGGTCATGTGTCACGTTGACTTTGGTGGCCTGCTTGGTCAAAATTAAGTGCAGCCAATCAAAAGCCGCCACGTGTCATCGATGATGCAGAAATTAGTAATTATTTTTTTATTTTATAAGAAAATAATTACTGGGCCTGGGCCCAAAAGTCCGGCTCCAACCCTAGTCGGCAGAGCCTATAAATAGAGGTCTTCTCCCTTCATTTGGGGACACTCAGCATTTGCAGAATTCAGAGCTCGGACAGCAAGGAGCATCCAGCTACCAAGCGAGAAGGATCAAGACTTGCAGAGCTTCAGAAATCACAATCAGTCACTGGCAGATCAGAACCAAGAAACATCTTCAGAGTTCTTCAGCTGATTTGCATCAACCGAGATCAAGCATCAAGCCCTCGGAGTACTCAAGTCATTAGGAGATCGAATCAGAGGATCAATTTTATTGTATCAAATTCAGAGATTGTACCCATATACAAAATCAATACAAAAATTCAATTTGTTGCAAAATTTCTTGTCTAATTTATTTTAGCCTCGAAATTTGCATTTACACTCCCAAGAAACAAAGAAAAGAATAGGGTTTTTTAAAACATAAGACAAGCTGAGGCTAATGTTTTTCAGCGATATAAACAATATCCAATATTATACAATACCAGTTACATCGTGTGCTTCGCACAGGCATGTGCTGAAATTTTATAATCATATCATTTTCTTTAAAGAATATGTGGTCTATCATTAATTCTAATTAGAAGCACTAATATATTTAACTAGTAGGCGCTGGAAAACATCTATATAAACTATTTTATTGTTGACATATTGTTTGGATTGGCACACTATTTTTTGAGTTGGACATTATTATTAGCATGATAAGAGAACAACTCTTATATTTTGATTGTTTTTTTCTAAAAAAAATTAACAAAAAGAGGGGGGAAAAAAGGGCAAAGAGGTTAGCGTTATACGATATACATATATGATAATTGTATATGTAACTTTGAAGCATTTTAATGCATTTATCATATAAAAAGGAATTCAAAATCAAAGGTTTTCTCCTTAAAAGATTGCAGGTAATTTAATATATATAATGTATCAATTGGTATTTAGTTTTTTAAAAATATATAGGATCATTTTGAAGATAAAGCAAGTTTGGGTCTCAATTTCTAATATTGCAGTTGAGTTAGTGGTCCGTATTGATATATTAGTGAAATAAATCTCATAATTAAAAATAAGTGTCCAATAATCCTATTACTGAAAAAAGAAAATAGAAGATATAACAACTTCAAATCATGTATGATAAGTGCAATGTACATACTTCAAAATTACATATATAATCACTATGTCTACATACTGTTTGACATTAACCTATTCACTTTTTCCCCTTTTTTCTTTAAAAAAATCCAATAAATTTTGTTCTTATGGCTCTTTATGCTTCATCATAGTACGGGATACGTATTTCTTATTCTTGGCAGATGTTAGTATTATTTAGCCTAGGAGGTGGGGAGATATCTTATCAAATTTGGGTAATGAACGACAACCATTGAAATATCAACCCAATCAATGCATTATAGAAGTCTCCATTATCATAATTAAAATTACATTTTATATTTATAATCACATTTTATTTTAAATTCATAACTATCTAAATAATTGAATAAAGCAATAATCATTTAATATTGATACTCGAATGTGGGTAATAAAATCAATGATTGTTAAATTAACTGAATAAAGAATAATCATATTTCACAGACACACACGCACATACACACACACACACACACATATATATATATAGTATATATATATATATGCGTACATACATACCTACATACATACATATATATATATATATATATATAGTATATATATATATATATATATATATATATATATATATATATATGTGTGTGTGTGTATATACATATACATATATAAATATATAAATATATATTTATATACACACACACACATATATATATATATATATATATATATATATATATATATATTATATATATATATATATATATATATATATATATATATATATATATATATATATATATATATATATATATAACACCAATACAAACTTGGCACCTGTCAAAATACCATCACCCCATTCAACCAATTTAATTTTATATTATATATATAATATATTATTAAAGTGTTTAGAATATTCTAGAATGTAAATTTAGTATCTTTCATTCATATAATATAAAGTGCATTAATATTTATCAAGCCACGTTTGCCTTAGACATTTATCAAATTTAGAACCGAGAGGTAAAGGCCAAATTATTTTGCACATCCAAGAATATCTAATTCCCACATCTTGGTAATGTTTATTTTTTAGGATGTATTTATTATATATTCTTATTTTTTATATATTTATTAGTGTCTTCCATAAGAGCACATGCTCCTAAAAATACAATATAAACTTTGGATTAAAGACCTTTTGATACTTACTTGGCCAATTTGCCATGTGGAGAAATTTAGAAAATGTATAAAATGTCTAATACGTGAAATTTAATTTGAGCATAACATGCATTCATTCCCAAAGTATATATATCATACACTCGAGTGTATGTACTCCTATATGATACATAAGTAATTATATATTAAAGTATAAAATATTTAACAAGTACACATCAGAAAAATATATATAATAAATATGGGAGCACGTGTGCATGGGTGCATATAATAATTTGCCCATTCCAAACATATGCATCAGTTGAAGTCAAATAATCAAAAATTTAAATATAAGTATGTAGATATACAAAAGTTTGAACATAATATGTAAAAACTATCATAGAAATATTAACGCCATTTTTCATTTTATCCAAACAATGCGTTGAAGCACGAAGAATTTTAGTTTAACAACCCCTTTAAATAAGGATAATTTGGGCTCAATTATCCCTGTTGTATTTGACGGAATTTTCCAACAAACGATGTTTCATAGTCAATGGCTGAAAAGCCCATAATAAGCAAAGAAGAGACGTAATTGGAGTAAATGAATAATAAATTCAACAAAGATGTTCATGTGTTATTAGTATAGACATGTGATTTGAACGGTATTTGCTAAAATAGACCTCAATATTATTTTAAAAAAAAATGCACAACTACTTTAGGCATAATTGAGGCTAATAAACATAGAACAGTTAGAGATTTGATTCACATATACTTGACAATATATAATTAATTGAAGGACAATTGTATTATGATCACAGAAATTAAATTATAAATTAATTCATAGTGTATGACAAATTTCACATAGAAGAATTTGGTTATAAATTATTCTTTGATTTCCTTATAGTCTAATATGTGTAATTCGAATGAATGTTCTTACAGTGTAACTTGTATGATCTACGATGGAGATGAAATTAAAAAAAATTATTAATAATTATCACAATGTGCTTTTCATAGTAATTATTATAACTACTTTAGCTAGTTCTTTATTTTTTCCAACTTTTTTCTTGCTATAATTATTTATCATGAATGAAAATATATATAAACATAGTCATACCAACTAAATTTAACTTAGTTAATCTTATTTGAATTATTTGGACTTCCTCTGTAAAATGTAGTAGCAAGATAAATATGGATCAAAACACAGCTGGTTCCTTAATGAAAGAAAATGTCTTTGAACAAATTAATTGCAGTTTAATTATTTTAAAAACTTATCTTTGAATGCAACATGTTCTTACAAATGTCAATATTTGAAATACTGCAAAGCTATGTCAAAATTAAGTAAAAACACCTAAATTGTTGCAAAGAAATTATTTAGGAAGGAAATTATTATGACTGTGCATAAAGAAAAGTGAAGTATTAACTCATATATACATTGCAGAAAGATTTTGATATATTATAAATTTCTGTTAATTCTTTATGTATATTGCATTTCTTGGCTAGAGAATAAGGGAAGTGCCAACAAAAAAACAAGTGAGAAAAGTGTATACAAAACTGTTATACTTCGCCTTATTGTATCAACACATGAACTTCTCTTGACCATAGAATAAAGGGAAATTTACATAACCATGTTGCCTAAATGAATCGATACATGGGTTATGCATATTTCCAATCGCAAACAACTACAGATGATAAACCTAAACCAAAGGCAAGATATCATGAGCGATGATTCTTATGCTGGAAATGATCGTCTGAACACTCCTATTCATGGATCATGGATTGTAATTGTCCCACCATAGTGGGTTTTTTTTTTTTTTTTTGGGTCTTGAATTCTTCATTTCACTAGAGCCAAGTTATTTTTAGTCCAATAAGGGTTAGAGCTCTTCCATCACAGATTTTCTCCATTCACAAGACTCAAACCCAAAATCTTACTTAAGAGAAATAAGTATCAAACCACTTGAACCAACTTATATTATTTGGTCGTGGTGTAGTTAACTAGTCATATGATGACTAAAATGAACAGACATTTTAATTAGCTACCGTCCTGGCAGCTTATGGTGAGTGTATGACTTGGCCGATACTTCGACCGTCAGCAGTTCCATTTTGCTCCAATTATTTAATTTTTATCATTTTGGTTTTCCTTGGATTCCCCATTCCCCCTCATTCATAACTAGGAGTGCCTTGTTAACTTATACAAATTGGCATAAATTGGGGGTGACTTTTCTTCTATTGTCACTCTTACAAAATTTGATTATCTATAACGTGCAAACAAGGCACCAAATTTTAATAAATTGTTCCTGAAGGAGTGACTACTTATAAAGCAGAGGGGTACTCATAACGTACTTTAAGATTATTTATTCTTTGATCTGAATAAATATTAATGTATTTTTAGGCTTGCTGATGAATATCTATGCAAATTATTAGTTATCAGAAAGATATCCGCGATTACTATTTTGAAATATACAAAGTAACTAATAAGCCATATTAAGGTGGCTTTTTAAAATGTACGTATTAACTAATAAATCGTTCACGTTATATTTAACCATCACGTTAAAGTCATCTACCAATGAAAGTATTATTAATTAAAAAAAGTTTAGAAGTCATGAAAGGGTGTCTTAGATGTCAGGTACCAAAATGCATTTCTATAGTAACTTTTGAGTTTAACAGTTACTTTCTTAAAAAAATTCAAGTTATTTTCAACCTCCAAATAAAAGTGACTATCCAAATCAATATTTAGTCACCACAAAGTTTCAGAATCATATCTAATGTACATTATTTGATCTCATAATAGTTTTACTTATAAGTCATCCTACAACGTCTAAATATTCACTTTGAAATTCCTAATTGTCACCCTTGATTCTCTCAACGACGCCCAAATATATGTCAATTACTTGCCTATTTGTTTTGGAGATTGTACGGAAGATGCTTAACTTATTTGACATTTCATCAACATTCACATCAATACTTAGTCGTCAAAAAAATTTCAGAAATCACCTCCTAATATAGATTATTCAAATCTCATCATATTTTCATTTGCCATTCATCTTAAAGAATCTAAATAATCACCCCCACAACCCCTAGAAGTCACCCATTCATTCTTTGAAGGTCCTCCAGATATATGTTTAACTTATTTGACATTTTATCACCATTCAAATGAACACTTAGTCGATTAAAAAAATAGAAGTCACCTCTTAATATATATATATATATATATATATATATATATATATTATTCAATATCATTATATTTCACTTATTAGTCATCTTAAACAATCTAAATAGTCGCCTTTAGAATACCTAAAAGTCACTTGAAGTTCTTTGAAAGTAATTCAAATTTGATATAGCCTTCATTATAGTCACCTTAAATAATTTTAAATTAGATTTACCCAGACATTGCACCAAGTATATATAAAATTGAGGGCGACTTTTCAATTTTTTTTTTTTTGATGACTAACAAGTCATATAAAGACCACTTTTTATTTTGAATGAATTTAATTTTATATGTAGAATTACTTACTGTAATGTCCCGACCCTCTCCCAGATTGCGAACAATTATCAACAACAGCTTTAAGGATCGTTGACTGGCCCTACAATCATCAAAAGTCTTTCTGACGTGTTTCATCCTCGTTCACACATTGCATGAAAAACTTTCTAGAAGGTCATCCATCCCAAAATTGCTCCCCAGTAAGCATACGTAACTGTGGAGTTCTTAAAATTAGACTTCTTTAGAAAAAAGGTGCACTTTTAATGAAATAAGTAGTCATATTGATCTTTTTAAGTCATATTCGGAGTATTACACTTACTCTATTAAATTAGCTAATCACTCATTGAATATTACAAACTAAAAAGTAACCTAAGATTTCCTTAAAAAGATGAGCCCCCATATGCTTTAAACTGAGTTAAATGTGAAACAGGGAGGCATAAATAGAGGGGAAAAAACAAGTTTTACCTATAATGTCCAGGACTGTAGTTGAGAACGTCAATCTTGTTGGCACGAGTTCCCAAGCCTGCAGTATGGACGCAACCCACATATCAAATGACAAGTAGTATAAAATGAAAGGTTAGAAAAGCGCGTTTAAAGTACTTATATTGATTGGATCATAGTCTAAACCGAAGGCTTCCAATCTAAAATATTACCTGCATCAGCAACCCACATGGCTCGCCTCATAGTTTGACTCCCTACAGTGATTTGCTTATAACTTCCTTTTTCTTTTTTTTGCCAGCGCATTAATAAATAATACAAATAAAATGCTAAAATTAATTAAATATGTTTAAATGTAAGTTCACGAGAAATATTTTATTTGATAATTTAAGTTGGTGATTCGTTTGATGTAGAAGGAAGAGGAAAAGTTGGATTGTAGGATAATGTGGAAGGTGTACCTCTTACTTGTGATCCAAAAGTATGGTTCACCAATACAAGTGCTCTTAGTATAGTTGGCGTGTAGATGTCGTGGGTAGACTAATGGTTATGGGTTCAAATCCCATTGAGCAAAATTTCCCTGCATCCTTAAAATAATTTTGGGCAATAGTATGTGGTCTAGCAAGGCGTGCAATTTGAATCGTGTTTGCCACTCACGTGTCTCACTCATTACACTCATATAATGTTGATTAAGAATCAGCAATTATTCTTGGGGGTGGAAACACAAGCATATAATGTTGATTAAGAATCAACCATTATAAAGAGGGAAATTTACAGGCAACGCATGCATCAAATGGTGTGCAACTAAATGATTTTTTTTTTTTTTTTGGTAACAACTTAGTGTTGCTTTTGGAGGGAAAAGAAAATAGCTAAAATTGAAGAAGAAACACAAATTACTAAACGACCCTTCATGAACTTATTAGAGGAAGGTTGTGTAAGGAAGCAGTGGAAGTATTTGGGGTTTTATGTTTACTCTCTCTCTTCCTTCAACTTCGGAAATTCCATCAACCCTCCCCACACAACTTATGCTTTTTCATCTCTCTTAACCTCTCTACAGACTATGTGAAATTTTAGTAAATTCACGATGAAATTTTAGTAAATTCATCGTGAATTTAGTGATTTTAGCACAGATCTAGAAATAAGTGAGAAGAATGAAGTGCGGCAAGGTATATAGTGGTCCAACTTCAGCAACACATCAGCCATTTCGCTACTTCTCTACTGTTTCTGATGAAGGTGAAGAGTTTATGATGAAGGTGATCGGTTAATATGAACAGGAACGACTGAAAAAAATCTCAGATGGGTATACTACTATAGCTAGTTGGGTATAAAATATATCTATCACACTTGGTAATAATTGTCAGTTATATGTCAGTAAAATAAGCACGTTGTCATTGTTGTTGTTGCTATGAATAGTAATTGACTGAGTATATATGTATGCCATGATTTTGTTAACTGTCTACCATGGTAGTAGGGTTAGCATTGTTATGTGATTCAAATCGCATGAAAATATAGTGAGGATAGGGTACCATAAGAGTGAAGGAACACGGACATTGACAGAAAAAAAAATTTACTCACAAGCAAACTTGTAAAACTGGCAGTAAGGTTCTGTCATTATGCTATTACATAGCTGCACTTGAACTTATCAAGATGTATAAATGTTATGTTGTGTTATTATATTTAGTTTTGACGATAACAAATCCAAGTGTAAAAATCTGTCCAAGTAATGTTGCTCCGAACACGATCTCCAAACAGGCCTAACTGGTGTTTGTGATCTTTATTGTATTAACTGGTTTGCTACATGTGAGAATGTCTTCTAGACAGGTTTTACTTGGTGATTCTATATTAAGTCAAGAACACCATCTCGACAGTTGATTGTAAAGCGTGTTCCTGAACTCTAGCAATGCAAAGAACAACCCCAGCAAACAAGGTGGCCTTGGTGTTCACAGCAGCTCTACAAATCTCGGACAAGATGACTGGTTCAAAACAAGAAGTCTTGGGTATATAGGTTTTATTTAATTAGACTCTTGTTAATATGTCAATATTGAAAACATCATTTTTAAACACTTCTTGAATCGGTACTTGCGCTAAGTGCTTCAGAACACCAGTTGCGAACAACCCTGCGAACAGAGTGCCTAGGGTGTTTCTGAACTGCAGTGGCCATACCCGATTATTTTTGAAAAATTCATTTTGGTTGGCCAAGATCTCTAGAATACTTTTCTTGAATTTCAAAACTGCTATTTCTCTGGAAAGGATATTTCCTGAAAATATTTTGGGAGAATTTTGAAAATAAGTTTTGGAGATTTGCCAAAACTTAAAGGAAAAAATTTCCTTTGACTATATTTTCGGATTTGGTAAAAGCTGAAAATCTCTTTAAACCTCTTCACGGTTATGGGAAGATAAGGGTTATCTTTTAAGATAACAAAATCCCTTATATTTTGGGATAAATTAATCATTAGCCGTTGGATAATTTTGCAAAACAATTTCCATACTTAGCTGATTCTGTGGTTTATGACCGTTGGTTTTTTTATTTAAAAGCCTCAGCTTTTTCTCTCCTAGCATATACACACAGACAGATATATACAGATATTCAAAACACTCGAAAAACAGAGAGATAGAAAACTCAGTTTGAATTTGCATAAACACAGCCTTTTGAAAAATCCAGGAAAATCAGAAAACTCGGTTTACACTCAAAGATTCTTGAGCTTCATTCTGAAAAGCAAACCGTGACAAGCTGTGTTTGATTTTGAGTTTTCATACCATTGGCATAATAGGATCTTCATTGTACCTTACATCTGCTTAGTGAGAAGCACCCCCTGTAAAGTGTTTGTAACCCTGATCTTGAATCAGAAAAGTGAGTGAGTGTGTCCTAGTCGTATGGACTTGGACGTGTCTAATCTTGCGAAGGTTGGACGTGGTGTAACCTGTCTTTGGGAAGAAGGTTACGTGGTTGCAAGTTGTAACAAGGTGTGTTACATTTGTAACGTGTGAAGCCCGTTAGTGAAAGTGGTTAAATCCTACACGAGGTAGGTCGTGGTTTTTCACACCTCAGTTGGGCTAGAGGTGTTTTCCACGTAAAAATTGTGTGTGCTTTATTTTCCGCATCTATCTTGGTGATTTTCGCCTCTGCAATATTTGAGAACACCCCGTGCAAACAAGCTATCAGGGTGTTTGTCACTTGAGAACAACCTCTGTGAGGGTGTTTGTTATCTACAACGCGAAAATCAGATACCACAATTCACCCCCCTCTTGTGGTTGGATACTCACGAACTCAACAAGTGGTATCAGAGTGGGTTCTCTTACAAAAGGTTAACACCTTATTTCAACGGCCAACAATATTATAGTTGGTGGAAGAATAGGATGGAGAACTATATTCAGGCAGAAGATTATGAATTGTGGATGCTCATCAAGAACGGGCCCCTTGTTCCCACCAAGGTGCTTGAAGATGGTAAGAAGGTTCCCAAGGAATCCATAGAATTTGATACCGAGGACTACAAGAAAATGGAGAAAAATACCAAAGCCAAAAAGTTTCTATATTTTGGCCTAGGACCCGATGAATACACTCGCATCTCTGAGTGTAAATCAGCCCAAGCTATCTGGAATGCTCTGCAAGTGGCTCATGAAGGTACGAGTCAAGTTAAACAATCTAGAATTGAGCTCCTTATGCGACAATATGAGTTGTTTGATATGGGTGATTATGAAACTGTGATGGACATGTATACACGGTTCACCTACATCACGAACGAGTTAAAATCCCTGGGAAGATCTTTCACCACTGAAGAGTTGGTGAGGAAAATCCTCAGAATTTTACCTCGCACGTGGGAGGCCAAAGTAACAGCCATCCAAGAGGCTAAAGACATGAATAAGATCACCCTCGACGAGTTGATTGGTAATCTCCAGACCTATGAACTCCGAAAGAACTCACAGCAAAGAGAGGAGCAAAAGAAGGATCGTGGGCTTGCCTTGAAAGCACATGAGGACACTGACTCTGACCTTGAAGATGAAGAAATGGCCCTAATGTCCAGAAAATTCAAGAAATTCTTCAAAAAGGTCAAGGAAAACAACAAAAGAAAAGACTTCAGCAAGTCCAGAAACACCTCCAAAGAACAGCTCACAGGGTGTTTCAAGTGCGGCAAACCAGATCACTTAGTCAAGAATTGCCCTCTGCTTCGAGAAGATCAAATGCCTGAACACCCTCGAAAACAGGGTCGAAAACACCCTATAAACAATCTGGGCAGGCGATTCTCGAAAGCTATGCTGGCTGCTTGGGGAGATTCCTCTGAGGATGAAGGAGAATCTGAAGCTGAAGAAGGAGTCGTAGCACTTATGGCACAAAGTGATTCAGATTCAGATGATGAATCAACAATCAGCTTCTCAGATCTCAAGAACAAGGTACATGGTCTTAACAAAGCCACTTTAGAAGAACTTCTATATAATTTGATAGACACATGTGCTGATCTAAAAAGAGAAGTTCGTGACCTAGAGCTTGAAAATGAAATTCTTAAAAATGAAAAACTCGGTTTACATGAAAATGTTAATATACTCAAAGAAAACCTCTTTATAAAAGAAGGAGATTACTCTCGAATAGAGGAAAAACTCTTTGAGGTGGAAGGAATGGTTGAGTCCCTACTCAAAGAGAACAAGGGTTTGCATGCTAATAAAGAAAAACTAGAAACCGAGCTTAGCACAAACAAACGATGGAACAAATCTTCACAGGCCCTTGCTTGGTTAAACACTCACCACAGTCGAAACAGAAAGGGACTTGGGTATAAGCCTAAACGAACAGTTTACCCAATTCATAGGAAGTATGTGGGATTACCTGAAAACATTGTTTGCTTTCATTGTGGTAAAACTGGTCACTATCGATATTCTTGTCCTTTAAGAAAACATGCCAATGAAAAGAATGAAAGGTATGTGAAACAAATCTGGATTAGAAAAGATGAGCTTTACATGTCTAAAGGAATGGGACCCAAGTGGATCTGGGTTCCCAAAACTAACCCGTGATTTATTTTGCAGGCTGAAGTGAGAGAGAACAATCCCATAAACAACCCAGCAAACAGGGTAAGAAACACCCTGTCAAACAGATCAGAAAACAACCTTGAAAACAGGCAGCTGTGGTATGTTGATAGTGGGTGTTCGCGGCACATGACTGGAGAAAGATCAAATTTTCTCTCACTTACAGCTTTGAATGGTGGGAGTGTAGCATTTGGAAACGGCAAGTCTGGGACAATTGTCGGTATAGGTAATATTGGTAAAACTCTCTCCCACTCAATTGATAATGTGCACTTAGTTGATGGGTTAAAGCACAATTTGCTAAGTGTGTCCCAACTGTGTGACAAGAACAACCTAGTGGTGTTCTCACGAACACGTTGCTTGGTTGTGAATGACGACACAGGAGATGTTGTGTTGAGGGGGAAGCGATGTCAAAATGTTTATAAAGTCTGTATTTCCACTCTTCCCCAAAATAATCGGACTTGTTTAAATGCATTAAATGATGATCTAATGCTATGGGACAAGAGACTAGGTCATGCAAGCCTATCTTTGTTAAACAAACTTGTTTCCAAAGATTTGGTTGTTGGACTACCTTCCATCAAGTTTAATGATGACAAGGTATGTGAAGCTTGTGCAAAAGGCAAACAAGTCAGATCTTCTTTTAAATCGAAAAGGTGTGTAAGCACTACTCGACCTCTAGAATTGCTACACATTGATTTGTGTGGTCCCATGAGGATAACTAGTAGAGGTGAGAAAAAGTATGTGCTTGTGGTAGTGGATGATTACTCTCGATTTACTTGGACCTTGTTTTTGGCATCCAAGGATGAAACCTTTGAGAATTTATTGCCTTTCTCAAAAAGGTTGAAAAGAGAGTAGGACACTCCTTAATCAGCTTAAGATCTGATTATGGAACTAAGTTTGAAAATGCAAGTTTTATTAACTATTGTAATGAACATGGTGTTGATCATAACTTCTCAGCCCCAAGATCACCCCAACAAAATGGGGTGGTTGAGCGCAAAAATCGCACCCTGGAAGACATGACCAGAACAATGCTTATTGCCAGTGGTCTTCCTAGGTATTTCTGGGCAGAAGCATTGAACACCTCATGTTACATTATAAATAGATGCATGATCAGACCTATGTTGAATAAAACTCCTTTATGAACTTTTCAAAGGCAGAAAACCCAATATTACGCACCTAAGGACATTTGGTTGTAAGTGTTTTGTGCATAATAATGGGAAGGATGCCTTAGGAAAGTTTGATCCAAGAAGTGATGAGGCAATACTTCTTGGCTATTATTCTCACAGCAAGGCATACAAAGTCTTTAACAAAAGAACCTTGTGTGTTGAGGAAAGTGTGTATGTACTTTTTGATGAATCTAACGTGTTGAGTGAGAATGATGCACAGGAAGATGAACTTGAATTAGGTCTTGTTCGAAAAGAAGTGTTGCTCCAAGATAAACGAGGTAAGAACACCATGGAGAAAACAACTCCTGAAGGTGTTCCTCAGAACAGCAGGCAAGGTGAACACCAAACAGGGGAAAACACCGCTGAACCCTGTTCGGAACCATGTTCTTCAGGAATAAGGTTACAAACAGGTGCAGAAACAGGATCAGGAGGTGTTCTTGAGCCTGATCCTACACACATTTCAGTTAGAACAGAGCATGTGTCTGTGGATCCTCTTACTCCACGACCATGAAAGCACCATAGTTCGCACCCTCTTGATCAAATCTTGTCAGATATTAATACTGGAGTGCAAACTAGATCTAAACTAAAGAATTTTTGTGCTTTCTATGCTTTTCTTTCTAACATTGAGCCAAAAAGTGTGAATGAAGCTCTTGCAGATTCAGATTGGATCACGGCTATGCAAGAAGAGCTTCATCAATTTGAAAGAAACAAGGTATGGCACCTTGTACCTAAACCTGCAGAGAGAACAATCATTGGAACCAAGTGGGTGTTCCGAAACAAACTGGATGAGTCAGGAACAGTCACTAGGAACAAGGCACGGCTGGTTGTACAAGGATACAATCAAGAAGAAGGGATCGATTACGAAGAAACCTTTGCACCAGTTGCTAGAATTGAGGCTATTCGAATTTTAATAGCCTTTGCAGCTCATATGGAAATCAAGCTATATCAAATGGATGTTAAAAGTGCATTCCTAAACGGATACCTTAAAGAAGAGGTGTATGTCAAACAACCCCCTGGTTTTGAAAATGGTGATTTTCCAAATCATGTTTTTAAACTTGACAAGGCACTTTATGGTTTAAAACAAGCTCCAAGAGCTTGGTATGAACGGTTGTCAAGTTTTTTACTTGAAAATGATTTTAGAAGAGGCAAGGTAGACAATACCTTGTTTCTAAAATCTAAGGGGGAACATTTTTTGATTGTCCAAATATATGTTGATGACATCATATTTGTGCAACTCATCATGATTTATGCAATGAATTTTCAAATATGATGAGGAGTGAGTTTGAGATGAGCATGATGGGTGAGCTTAATTTTTTCTTAGGCTTACAAATCAAGCAAACACCAAACGGCACCATGATCCATCAGCAAAAGTATATCAAGGAATTACTTAAGCGTTTTGGGATGGAGTCAGCCAAACCCATAGACACTCCTATTTCTCCTTCAACCAAGTTGGTTATGGATGATGGGAGTCCCTCAGTTGAGGAGAAACTCTATAGGGGTATGATTGGGTCACTCTTATACCTAACCGCTAGTAGGCCTGATATTGTTTTTAGTGTTGGTTTATGTGCCCGTTTTCAGTCTAATCCTAAGGAAACTCATCTTAAGGCTGTTAAACGGATACTAAGGTATTTGAAACATACACCCAATTTAGCTCTATGGTATCCTAAAGGTTGCAATTTTGATCTTGTTGGATATGCTGATGCTGACTATGCTGGATTCCTAGTTGATAGAAAGAGTACCTCAGGTATGGCTCACTTTCTTGGACCTTGTTTGGTATCTTGGGCTACCAAGAAGCAACATTCAGTTGCCATGTCCACGGTAGAAGCTGAATATGTTGCAGCAGCTTCATGTTGTGCTTAACTGTTGTGGATAAGGCAACAGCTTAAGGACTTTTGTGTTGACATTGGATGCATTCCTATTTTTTGTGATAACACAAGTGCAATTAATATTGCCAAAAATCCATGTCAACATAAAAGAACAAAGCATATTGACATTCGACATCATTTCTTGAGAGATAATGTTGAAAAGGGTTTAATCTCTATGAATTTTTGCTCAACGGAAAGTCAGATTGCTGATATATTCACTAAGGCACTAGCTAGAGACCTTTTTGAGAGAAATAGACTGGAACTAGGGTTGGTGAGAACACCCTGAGATACCTGTTTCCAGAACATGAACTGGGTTTGGTAAGATCAACCTTTACACCCTGTTCTCTCCCCCTGTTTGCAAATTTTATTAATAACGGATGTGATTGCATATGCCCGTATTGCATGCATTTTTTTTCTTATCTACTTAGTACAGCATAAGGGGATGTACTGGAGCCGTCTTAATGCCATTCAGTCGAATCAGATCAGACGGCAAAGAACAGGCATAATACAGAGAACAGGTACGCCCCTTGGTTGCTCGGTGGCATAATACAGAGAACAGGTACGCCCCTTGGTTGCTCGGTGTGTTTGCTTTCCTTCCCAAGGCACAAGATGTTATTGCTCCTACCCGTTGCAATTCAAGAGATCTTCTCAAAGATTCGGCTGCTCTCTCTCTCTCTCTCTGTCTTTTTATGCCCTGCTCTTAGTACTATCGTTCGTCTTGCCCTCAAGCAAAAATCGAACATCCTGCAAACTCCTTAAACCCTAATCTCTCTCCTCTAGCAACAATGGCTTCCAACAACACTCTTCAATCAAAAGCCCTCGTTCTTTCTTCCTCAATTCCTGCTCCTTCTCGCCCAATTCTTTACAAGCCTTTCCAATTTCTGAATCGCTTGTCTCTAAAATCAGTGGGAATGGGGATGGATGATATTCCCTTTGAATGTGGAAGGGAATTGGTGTTCCTCGTAGGGGCAATTGCTTGTCCCATTTCAGTTGAGTCAGAGGGAACAAAGTCGGGGTCTCAAGAACAATTCTTGGAAACCCCTGAAGGGTTTAATTTTGAGCCCTGTTCCTGGGTTGTTCTCTGACACCGCGACAGAAACAGGGGCTGCCTCTGTCGAAGGTGTGGTTGTGGAGGATCTGCCTGTTGACTTCCAAGGGAAGTCGAATGAGTCGTCCGAGGAGAGTCTCGAGAAGAATTCTCTCCCTGAGGCTGAAACCCCCACTCCGGTCGCTCGAACTGGAGAGAAAAGGAAGAGGGTGAAAATCATGGCTAGGCGTAGTAGAACGCCAAGAACAAGGCCACAACCAAGGTCTCAACCCTCACAAACTCCCTCTTCTCCTCAATCCTCTAAGCCCTCTCGTAAGTCTGCGAGAATCGCTTTTCAATCCGCTCCTCGTACCTCCAAACCCTCTACTCCTATCATTGAGGAGATTTCTTCTTCTTCTGAAGGGTTCTCGAGTTCTGACTCTAAGAACACCACCTTAAAACAGGGGACACCGGTGTTTTCCGAGTCCTCTGAAGACCAAGCTCCTCCAAAACCGACCAATAAACCTGCTGTGAAGCCCTCTCCTGCCAAAACACCCCTCAAGCGAAAGCCCAGAACAGCCCCCCTACTAGAAACTACCACCTCTGTTTCTGTCCTTAAACGCCCAAAGCAGTTCACTCCCTCTCCTATGTCTGACAAACATGCGCAGTTGCTGAAGCGCAATGTCGTCAGGGGGAAGGTAGTGAATGTAAGCTTTTTCGAGGAACAGGGTCTGGGGGTGTTCTTGAACAAGCTTCGAGCCCAAGGCTGGCTTGAGTTGTTTGCAAACACCCAGCAAGGGTGTTCTGTGCCCGAGTTGGCTGAATTCTATGCCAACTGCTCTGTCACAAATGGGGTGGTGACAAGTGCTGTCAATGCGTGTCATTTTTCCTTTGATGAAGCCACCCTGAGTGATATTCTGGGCATCCCCTCTCGTGGATTTGCTGTGTATATGAGGGAAGACAAAACGGCCCTGGAAACAGCCAGGCTCTTAGAGGTGTCCAAATGCCTTAGTCAAAAACAGGGCCTGAGAACACCCCTCTCGGTTAAGAAGGGTGAAATGACCTCCCTACACCAACTACTGTTTATGTTCACCATCAAGAACATAATACCGCGAGGTCAAGGGCGAAACTCAGCAGATGCCTTTGATCAATGTCTGGTGGACCTACTGGATCGGGAGGAACCAGTAAACCTCCCTGCAATCATGATTCGCCACATAGAGCGAATTGCGAACACCACCCGGGCACATGATCTTGGCTATGGGTTTTTGTTGACAAGGGTGCTTGAGTACTTTAGGATCGTGCTCGCACGAAGAGTGCCGGCCCAAATCATTGATGAAATTGGCGTTGACACCTTACTAGGGTGTGGCTATGGGGTTGGCGAAGGGTCAGTCTCCAAACAGGGTCGTCGACCACCTCGACCACCTGTTTCTGGGCAACCTTCCGTCAAGGTTGAGGCTGTTCTTGAGGACAATGCTCGCCTCAAGGATGAGCTCTCAGCTGTCAAGGCTGCTCTTGCTGAGGAACGAGCTCTCTCGGCCAAACGCCATGAAGATTTGCTTGCACTTCTCTCCACTCTTGCCCCTAGCATCCCTCCTCTGCAAACGCAACCACCCCCTGCTCCCTGATTGTCTAGGCTGTTCTCTAGTCTCCTCCTTCCTTACCTTCGTTTTTGGCATTTGTAAGGTTTTTAATGCAATATCCCTTTATTACTGCCTCTTGCAACTTCGGCTATTTACTTCTTTTCTTGCATTCATAATGTTGTTTATGCTTTTTAATGATGCCAAAAGGGGGAAGTAGTCCTATTGACGAGTGGACCTTAGCATTGACTTATCCCTATCAGCATTCATTCATTTTTTGTCAATATGGTCACTTGGTTTGTCATCATCAAAAAGGGGGAATTTGTTGTGTTATTATATTTAGTTTTGATGATAACAAATCCAAGTGTAAAAATCTGTCCAAGTAATGTTGCTCCGAACACGATCTCCAAACAGGCCTAACTGGTGTTTGTGATCTTTATTGTATTAACTGGTTTGCTACATGTGAGAATGTCTTCTAGACAGGTTTTACTTGGTGATTCTATATTAAGTCAAGAACACCATCTCGACAGTTGATTGTAAAGCGTGTTCCTGAACTCTAGCAATGCAAAGAACAACCCCAGCAAACAAGGTGGCCTTGGTGTTCACAGCAGCTCTATAAATCTCGGACAAGATGACTGGTTCAAAACAAGAAGTCTTGGGTATATAGGTTTTATTTAATTAGACTCTTGTTAATATGCTAATATTGAAAACATCATTTTTAAACAAATCGGTACTAAGTGCTTCAGAACACCAGTTGCGAACAACCCTGCGAACAGGGTGCCTAGGGTGTTTCTGAACTGCAGTGGCCATACCCGATTGTTTTTGAAAAAATTCATTTTGGTTGGCCAAGATCTCTAGAATACTTTCCTTGAATTTCAAAACTGCTATTTCTCTGAGAAGGTATTTCCTGAAAATATTTTGGGAGAATTTCGAAAATAAGTTTTGGAGATTTGCCAAAACTTAAAGGAAAAAATTTCCTTTGACTATATTTTCAGATTTGGTAAAAGCTGAAAATCTCTTTAAACCTCTTCACGGTTATGAGAAGATAAGGGTTATCTTTTAAAATAACAAAATCCCTTATATTTTGGGATAAATTAATCATTAGCCGTTGGATAATTTTGCAAAACAATTTCCATACTTAGCTGATTCTGTGGTTTATGACCGTTGGTTTTTTTGTTTAAAAGCCTCAGCTTTTTCTCTCCCAGCACATACACACAGACAGATATATACAGATATTCAAAACACTCGAAAAACAGAGAGATAGAAAACTCGGTTTGAATTTGCATAAACACAGCCTTTTGAAAAATCCAGGAAAATCAGAAAACTCGGTTTACACTCAAAGATTCTTGAGCTTCATTCTGAAAAGCAAACCGTGACAAGCTGTGTTTGATTTTGAGTTTTCATACCATTGGCATAATAGGATCTTCATTGTACCTTACATCTGCTTAGTGAGAAGCACCCCCTGTAAGGTGTTTGTAACCCTGATCTTGAATCAGAAAAGTGAGTGAGTGTGTCCTAGTCGTGTGGACTTGGACGTGTCTAATCTTGCGAAGGTTGGACGTGGTGTAACCTGTCTTTGGGAAGAAGGTTACGTGGTTGCAAGTTGTAACAAGGTGTGTTACATTTGTAACGTGTGAAGCCCGTTAGTGAAAGTGGTTAAATCCTACACGAGGTAGGTCGTGGTTTTTCACACCTCAGTTGGGCTAGAGGTGTTTTCCACGTAAAAATTGTGTGTGCTTTATTTTCCGCATCTATCTTGGTGATTATCGCCTCTGCAATATTTGAGAACACCCCGTGCAAACAAGCTGTCAGGGTATTTATCACTTGAGAACAACCTCTGTGAGGGTGTTTGTTATCTACAACGCGAAAATCAGATACCACAATTCACCCCCCCTCTTGTGGTTGGATACTCACGAACTCAACATGTTAAATTCGCATAGATTATTTGAATATTGAAAGATGATCATAGGTAATGAGATTATTAGAATTTTTTGAGTATAAAGTATGTGCGGGTTGGAATATATTTGTGGAAGTGAATGAATTTCGTGAAGTGTAACTGTTATAATAGTACTCTATTGTGGGGAATATTAAGGCATGCCATTGATAAGTTTCAAGCCAAGATATCATATATCAGATTCTTAGTTTACCTACATGTCAGTATATGTGTACCTAGGCATACTCAGTATACTGATTGGGTATACTGAATACCCAGAATAGGTGATGAGTTAACAAGGGGGGAATAAGTATATGTTAACACAAGATAAATAAGGGAAGTTGATGATTCAATAATGGGGGAATTTGGTAGAAAATTTCAAGAAGGTGTCATTTGCGGTGTTACATATAGGTATATGTCATTAACATGTTTGATAGCTGCAGAATTCAATATTGCTTAAAAGAAGGCGTTATATGTAATGATTTGCAATGTATACCTACATTGCAATAAGTGTAAACCCTGGTAGACATCATGAACTTAATGGGTAAACAATGAAAAACAGTTTTTGTGAAGGCCCCATGACCTAATGGAGTAAATATTTGACAAAGGAAATCTCATAATGATTGGAATAGAGTTATATGGCCAGTGTAATGTGTATGTAATGGTGTGTATTTTGCAGGTGTATAAAATGGAGTTGTAGAGTATATAAAAACGGATGCGAAGCCTCACGAAGGAAGTTGCATATGTAAGTGAAAGGATTTCAGAAATGGAGAGTTCACGAAGTGCCTCTACTCATGTGAATGGAAAAGGGGTAAATACGACGAGCAATCCATCCGTATCTTTAGAGGAGGAGGAAAGTACAAGTCGTGTGGGCAAGTTGGGGAGGGATGTGATCAAAGAAGATGCACAACAAAGGAAATAGAGGTAGTACATATTGTCAGTTGCAATCTATCATAAATGAAGGAACAAAGCACAACCTAGTTGAGGGGGAGAAGAGAAGATGTTTGAGGCATAGGAACAGGTGATGGAAGGTCAGGGTCACCCTAAGCAGGGCGAAAGTGGGAGCAGGAACGATCATTCTTATAAAAAATTGTACTGACAAGCAAACTTGTAGATTGCATGGGACATACACAATCAAGATGTGATTGCATGGGACAAAACATACTAGTTCGATTGCATTTTTTGTTTGTACATAGACTTGTAATCCTAATATGATAGGAGTGTACTAATTGTATGTCATTGTGGTGCTCATTGTTCTAGTTTACGATAATAACTTATTTGTAACTATAGGACCAAAATATTTGGGTGATGTTCAACTTGTCTGTGAGGAGGTCACATTTTGCAGGTTCAGTGGTTGTACTTATCATCCTTATTGACCCTACCAGAGTGTCATGTTTACTATGGTAAGCAATAACTGCATCCTAGTATACATACTGTCTTTGTTGGAGTACATGGACTACGTGTGAGGATGTGCACGTTGGTGTGGAAACTCGAACATATGTCAAAAACCTACTGTAATCCCGAAGGTGATGTTGACGCCAGCTGGTGATGCTGACATTTGACAGATGGTTCGAATAGGATAAGCAAAAGCAGGGCATGCTTACAAGGGCAAAACATGATAGTTTAATATACATTTTGTTAATTACACATGCTTTTAACCCAGCTATTCAAGGATTCTACTAATTGTATGTCATTATGGTCTATCTTGTTAGAGTTTGTCATAATTGGTAAATATATTATAGTACAACCAAAATGTTTGATTGTTGTTTGAATGTATGAGAAGAAGTCACATTTGCAAGTTTAGTGGTTACATCCAACCACTAGGGATGGCAATAAAACCCGTACCCATTTAAAACTTGAAAAACCCGCCCCGTTTATAACCCAAATGGGTGACGAAAATGGGTTTTAAATGGGTATGGGGCGGGTTTGAGAAAAATGAATACGGGTACGAGTACGGGTACGGGTACGAGCTTCACCCGCCCCGTACTCGTTTTTTATTAATTTAAAAAAACCCAATCTAACTTAATTAATCAAGTTTGGCAGCTCAAATATCTAGCCCAAATTTACATATCTTACTGGTGGATAGGTAATTTATGCTCCTCATGTAGATTGTTGCTACTTGTTGTGACCAAACATTATGGCAGGGGATGCTTTGTCGGCGTTCAACAAAAACGTGTTGATGACTTGTTGAATTTACTAATATTGAATTCAAATATGGTTTTAATATGGGTATTAATTTTTATTTCTTATACAAACCTAAATAAAGCCCGCAAACCCGCAAAAACCCGGTGGGTAAGGATATGGGTGTAGTTTTTCAATACCCGATGGGTATGGGCACGGGTATGGGCACTATTTTCGAAATGGGTATGGGTACGGGTACGGCTCAACCCGCCCCGTACCCGCCCCATTGCCATTCCTACCAACCACTCCTCGTGTAGTATTTACCATGGTAGGCAATGAATGATATGTCGGTATACGTAGCTTATGTCTTGGACTGGATGGATAGTGTGTGGAGATGTGCACCCTTGTGTGTACCAGTGATAAATGATCATGTACAAGTGGTTTGAATTTCATACTGAATCAATTATACTCGACAAATATATCATCAATCAAAATAGACTGCAACTGATAATATGTACCTCGAATATCATGTACAAGTAGTTCGAATTTCACACTGAATCAATTATACTCGACAAATATGTCATTAATCAATTAGAACACATAATACTTTAAGAGTGCATCAATATCGAATCATAGCATCTACATCTGCCTCTGCCTGCTTCTCAACTCCCTTAGGAATGGTTGTTGCTACTCCCACTTTTTCCTGCTTATGGTGACCCTGACCTTCCACCACCTGTTCCTATGCCTCGAATATCTTCTCTTCTCCCCCTCAACTAGGCTATGCTCCATTCCTTCATTTATGATAGACGGCAACCGGCAATATGTACTACCTCTATGACCTTTGTCGTGGATCTTCTTTAATTGCATCCCCCTTAACTTGCTCACACTACTTGTACTTACCTCCTCTTCTAAAGATACGGATGGATTGCTCGTCGTATTCACCCCTTTCCATTCACATGAGCAGAGACACTTTACGAACTCTCCATTTTCGAAATCCTTTCACTTATGTACGCGACTTCCTTCGTGAGGCTTCGCATCCGTTTTTATACACTGTACAACTCCATTTCATACACCTGCAAAACACACACCATTACATACACAGTACACTGGCCATATAACTCTATTACAATCACTATGAGATTCCCTTTATCAAATATTCACTCCATTAGGTCAAGGGGCCTTCACAAAAATTGTTTTTCAATGTTTACCCATTAAGTTCATGATGTCTACCAGTGTTTACACTTATTGCAATGTGAGTATACATTGCAAGTCATTACATATAACGCCTTCTTTTAAACAATATTAAATTATGCATCTATCAAACATGTTAATGACATATACCTATATGTAGCACTGCAAATGACACCTTCTTGAAATTTGTTAACAAATTTGACCCCCATTGTTAAATCATCAACTATCCTTATTTATCTTGTGTTAACAAATACTTATTTCCCCATTGTTAACTCACCAGCTATTCTGGGTATTTAGTATACCCAATCACTATACTGAGTATGCCTAGGTACACATATACTAACATGTAGGTAAACTAAGAATATGATGTATGATATCTTGGTTTGAAGCCTATCAATGGCATGCCTTAACATTCCCCACAATAAAGTATTATTATAACAGTTACACTTCATGAAATTCATTCACTTCCACAAATATATTCCAACCCGTATACACTTTATACTCAAAAAATTGTAATAATCTCATTACCTATGATCATCTTTCAATATTCAAATAATCTATGCAAATTTAACATTTATACATCTTGATAAGTTCAAGTGCAGCTCTGTAATAGCATATGACAGAACCTTACCACCATTTTTATACGTTTGCTTGTGAGTAAATTTTTTTCTTTCAATGTCCGTGTTCCTTCACTGTTATGGTACACGATCCTCACTATAGTTTCACGCGATTTGGATTATATAACAATGCTAACCTACTACCATGGTAGACAGTTAACAAAATTATGATATACATATATACTCAGTTAATTACTATTCATAGCAACAATAACAATGATAACGTGGTCATTTTACTGGCATATAACTGACAATTACTACCAAGTGTGACAAATATGTTGCATACCCAATTAGTTGTAGTGGTATACCCATATGAGATTTTTTTCAGTCGTTCCTCTTCATATTAACTGATCACCTTCATCTTAGATTCTTCGCCTTCATTAGAAACAATAGAGAAGTAGAAAAATGGTTGATGTGTTGCTGAAGTTGGACCACTACATGCCTTGCCTCAC
The DNA here is from genome assembly GCA_029747015.1 of Carnegiea gigantea. Classification (NCBI taxonomy): domain Eukaryota; kingdom Viridiplantae; phylum Streptophyta; class Magnoliopsida; order Caryophyllales; family Cactaceae; genus Carnegiea; species Carnegiea gigantea. Next base: position 906,361 of record JAKOGI010000114.1, read on the forward strand.
TTTATTCTTCTCACCTATTTCTAGATCTGTGCTAAAATCACTAAATTCACCGTGAATTTACTAAAATTTCACGTAATCTGTGGAGAGGTTGAGAGAGATGAAAGAGCAGAAGTTGTGTGGGGAGGGTTGATGGAATTTCTGAGGTTGAAGGAAGAGAGAGAGTAAACATAAAACCCCAAATACTTCCACTGCCTCTTCACACAACCTTCCTCTAATAAGTTCATGAAGGGTAGTTTAGTAATTTGTGTTTCTCCTCCAATTTCAGGTATTTTCTTTTCCCTCCAAAAGCAACACTAAGTTGTTGCAAAAAAAAATCATTTACTTGCACACCCTTTGATATATGCATTGCCTGTAAATTTCCCTTATATAAAGGCTCAATAGAATTGGTACTCTCATTCAAATCATTACATAAAGGCTCAATGGAATTGGTATTCTCACTCAAACCTATACTGAGTGTTTATTCTTTTAATATGCAATAAATTATAAATTAGAAATTTACTATGTAGAGCCCCCCCCAAAAAAAGAATAACAACAACAACTAAAATGCTTGAAAAGCATTGGCTCCAGAGAATCAGTGCTAACACTTAAGCACTTTAGAAAGATATGTTTGAACATTATTTGATTTTAGGATAGAACAAAAGTTGGCATCTAATCTAATATTACCATATCATCATTCATATATATATATATATATATATATATATATAGATATATATATATATATATATATATATATATATATATATATATATATATATATATATATATATATATATATATATATATATATATATATATATATATTAAACGTTGGATTGAACTCATATATGAGTGACACATGAGATGTCATATAGGATGCCATCTAAGATGCCACTTGGGATATAAATGCCAGGTAGAATAGCAACATAAAAGTTTTTTATCATGTAGTTAAGATAGATGTAGGCTATCAGTACAATTTTAATTCAATTTAATGTTAACTTTTCTCATGTGTTGTAACTATTTAGTAATTGAATTTTGTCTTAAAAAACTTAAATGTAGAATGAGGAAATGATTTAGATGTTACCCAAGAAAAAAAAAAAATTAAGTGTGTTAGACATTATTTTGAGGTAAGTATACATTGGACATCTAAATCTAAATATATTAGTTTTAATATATTTATTTTTGAGTGAATATATCATGAGTTGACACTTGAATGCTAATTAATTTGTTTATTTTATAGACTGTAAAGCTTAATTATTTAAGCATGTCACATAATTGGATTTAGAAAATATGAAATGCAGTAGGATCTTAATCTGATTTTGGATTTTGCTTACGACTACTTTAAGTTGATATCATGTTTAGTTTCTTTTCATATTTGTAACTAACGTTCATGATATTTAAAAAAAAAAGTTTCAGTGATTTATGCAATTTATATTTCACTTGAAATTATATTTTACGCTCAAAAATCACATAGTATAATTAGTTCTTTTAGCAAATTTAAATTTAAATTTAATAAGCAAATAAATATATGAGAGTAGTTTGTCTACATTCCCACAATATATCATGATTGACTTCATAAATTAGTAGTACTCCCCTCCCTCCCCCCAAAAAAGAACGTTAAAAGTTTTCCTAAATTCAAATTACACTAAAATTTCTTCATCTGCTACTAATCTCTCTTTTTTCTTTTTTAATTTTTTTTATTTTTCTGTGTTGGCTTTTTATAAATAATCATAAACTGAAGATATGAGATTATGGTCAAAGACTTATCTGTCTTTTTGTACTACTGTCCACAATTTTTTCATACTTTGTTGATCATGAGAATAATTAATCACATTAATTTTTATTCAAATCATGGGTCGAATAGTCGGAAGGACCATAACTACTATTAAATAATATTAAAGGTGCCGTTAAACTATTGAAATAATCTTCAATCGACATATGAAGTTAGTGCATGCATAATAGATACAATTAAACCGATAAGAATCTTTAAGGGAAAAAAACGCTTATTTTGTGATGATTATTAGTTTTAAATGGCATGCACGATGCTACGAATTTAACATTTCGTCTCACATATGCTAACTAATCTTTTACTAATTTATTCTTTTTGGTAAATTACCTTATTATTTCATTTGAATGCCTGTCTTTAATATTATATAACCTTTGCTAGATACCTCATTATTTCATTTTAATGCTTACCTTTAATTATTATATTATATATTATTTTTGAAATTAATTACCTCATTATCCCAACAACTACTGATTTTACGTAGAGTTTATCTTAATTTGCAATTCCTATAAATACGAATTTAATTTTGTAGTATCTCATTCAAGTCTATGATGAAAAAGAAAATTTATGTATAATTCTTAGTTGTGGAAGGATACAAAAATGAGTGCTAACAAATGCTGGTCGGCTAAAACGAAAGAATCTTATTCTTTTCGCGATCAATGTCAGGATGAAAGTTATAATCACTAGAATTATTTTGCACTCATCTGAGACAAAGTGACCATTTGTATTAAAAAAAAGGCAATTTCCTATTCATGTTTGCTTTGCAATGACTATAAATAAAAGTCAAGGACAATCATTGAAATATGTAGGCATTCACCTTCTAAAATCGATATTAAGTTATGGATAATTGAATTGCAGCATCACGGATGACTTGACGAAAAGATTTAAAGTTTATTATTAAACATGACAATGAATACCAAAAAGGATGTACAAGAAACATTGTCTACAAAGTAGTGTCCAACAACTTACCAATGGCTATATGTATGCACTCAAAATAACTTCACTACTATAAATTATCAACTAAAAAAAAAATAATTTGACACTATATATCTTTTAGTGTTAGTAAACTCCAACAAAATATTAGTTCTAATTATGCAAATACCATGACATATTACGATTCTTAGAATTAAATAAAATCGGAGATTAAAATAATAACAATTAATAAATTCCTCTAACATTGTGAGGCAACTCCAGAAAGATGAAATATACCAGAAGTTCACAATTGAAATGTCTCTCTGTAGCTAAGCATAAATCAATACAAAAATATTATCGTATATGGTTTCACTAAATGATAAGCATGTAAAAAATCATTACATACATTTAACAATACGTCATTGATGATAAGTAGTTAGAAACAAATGAAAAATCAAAACCTAACTTAATATAATATATGTTACTTTTGCATGTTACTTAGTCTGAGAGCGGAAGTTGGCGACTAATAGATAGTGAAAACGACAAATCTGATATGTTATTGAACATTTTATGTTAGAACTACTTTTCATACATTACATTTCTCATTACCATATGATGCATTTGTAAAAATAAAGTCCAAGTTTAAGAAGACAATATTAAATTACTAAAAATACTATGGTTTTTCTTTGCTTCTTGCTTCCACCGTCAATATGCTTATTTCATAAAATTATTTAAATTTTAAAAAAAACCACACAGCGTCAAATCTTATAATATCTTAAAACAAAAAAAATTAAAAACTTTTTAACTAACAGGATTAAAAAAGATAGATTACACATCAAAAATTCAAGTATATATAAACAACGTGACTTCATATTAAATAAAGTTCGAAAAAAGGTACTACCATCAAGTCCACGAAACTCAGTACGGTATAATACCAACAACAACACATGCAACAAGATGCTGAAACTTATCAACTGAGAAGTAATAGACATTGTGTAACGCACAGGTAAAAAACTAGTATATAAAATAAATGTTGGCCTAACTCGTCTCTCGTTGTTTAGCGGAGTCAGAGCAATTTGCAGCCATGAATTTGATTTTTAAAAAGTCTCAGCCCTTAGTTGTCTAACTCTTTTGATTCTATTTTTTTCAAAACCCATAGTTTTTTTGAGTCTTAACCCACCACCGCTCCCTCCTTCTCTCTCATCTGACTCACGTTCTGTGTCCCCTGAATCTCTATCCATAAACTCTGCTCTCATCCCCTTTAATTTCTCACCCTAACATCTTCCAAATGCTCACTCATGTTAATTTCCCCCTCATTTTGGCAGTCTCTCTCCTCCTCCCCATGACCATTGACCTTCGCAAATCAACTCCATTTCTCTTACCCACAATGTGTTATCAACTCCGTATCCCTAAACTTCCCCCTCGAATGGAGTTCTGTAACAGCACATCCCCAGTCCATGCCATTGAATTCCACTAAATTTCCTAGGCCTGAACGGCCATGATTTACGAAACCTAGAAGCTTATAGTTCATTTATTTGCGGAACTTAAATTTCTGTTTAATACATCGGTAAAGTGATGAAATCCTTTGAAAATTAATGAACATCCTCTAATTCACTGTGGTCATTCTCAATCAAACCTGATCAACGGGTCGGGGACTCGCCCTACCCATCCCGACCCAACTCTCGAAAATGAGGTCAAGGTCAGGCCTTTTTGTCTCTGACCCGTTCTAACCCTCAAATTGAAGGTGCCTGACTATGGTAAAGGTCGGATTCAGGTAAAGGTTTTAAGCCGCTGACTCGACCTGGTGACCCTTACTTTTAAAAAAAAAATTTAAAATTAAAATAAAAATAAGATACTTTCGATTTCATTTGTTCAAAACTTTTTCGCTTTCACTTTCCCATCCTCCCTTTGCATTTTCCCCCATTCACCTCACCGAATCTCATTCGTTCGTAACCTTCTAATACACTGAGTAGTCATTTTAGTAAACTAATTGGTCTATTGGTTTAATGACTAAGTTACGTATTAGAGTGTTTGTAGTTGCAATACGCTTCATCGGAATATTATATTATCGTTTGACTTTTATTTTGTAAGATTTTTAATATTGACCTTACAATAAAAAGAAAACTTAGGACGTATTCGGCAACAGCGTTTTGGGTAGCGTTTGGCATTTTGACTAAGTCAAGACACTCATCATGTAATTTTTAGTGTTCGGTAACTTAGTGTTTTGACTAGCATTTCAAGTAGCGTTTAGCGTTTTAAGTAGCATTTTTGAAAAGCTAATAGTATTAACGTTTTACATTCAAAAGTAGCGTTCATATTTTTTCACCAAAAATTACCCTTTGGAAATTTTATTTTTGGAAATTATCTATATCCTTTAATGTGAATTTACATTAATCAGCTAATCCAACAGCTAAATTTACCGAACACATTTTATTCAACTGCTCTTCTAAACTGCTATCCGCTAACAGCTAAATTAGAAATGCTATCTGCTACCTGAACAGCTATCCGCTGCCTAACTCGCTATCCCGTACTTGAAGCACTAATTTTGCCGAACAGGACCTTAGAGAAAAATCCCATTTTCTATATCGGGAGGTTCGAGGTTCGAGTCTGACCCGATGACCCGAGAGTACCCGCAGGGTCAGGGTCAGAGTTAGGTGTATGCTGACCCTCATGAGGGTCGGGTAAGATTAAGGTCGAGAAAATCCTATCTGCTAACCCTCATGACCCGACCCTCAACTCAACCCAACCCTCAATTTGATCCGGTCTATTATCAATCAGGCGAGATGATTGTTTCGTGATGCCTATGTGTTGATACGAAAAGAAGCCGCAAGCGCACGGTGTCTAATTTGTAGTATAGTCCGGCAAATATGAGTCGTCGCACGAAGATGACAGTACTAAATTTAACCACTTAATTAGCTAAACTAATAATAATTAATCAACTAAATAAGACCCAAGAAAATAATAACCCAATATTAAACCTACACTAATTAAGCTAATAAAAATGAAGCAAACGTAACATATAAGATAAACTGAACCTACTACCTAGAAGCACACACCTTTGTAAAATAAACAAGAATAGAATGAAAATAATAATAATAATAAATTAGGATAAAACAAATTAAATCTAACTATTGATCTAAGTCTACCTCTAATAAAGCAAATTGTTATAAGATGGCAAAAGAATCAGTTAAAAAAAATAGTATTGGCAATTCAATGACTTGGCTGGCAAAAGTGAAGTCCAAAAGTCCAAGACCATCAAACATTGTTGTTGTTGTAAGAAGAAAGACTGCAAGGACCAAGGAGCATTGACCGGAGCAAAAAGTTGTCAGCTAAAGGCAATGTAAATCGAGAACAGCAAATACAGGGGTAGAACGCCTGTGAAGGACACAACACCAAAAGGAAATAAATCTAAAAGAAACAACACCAATTAACAAAAAGAGAGCATGAGAATGGACGAAGCAGAGCATTCAACGATAAAAATTTGGATAAAAAATACTTGCAGACTAATTCAATTCAATGCCAAAGTCTCAACAACAGCACAAGGTTGAGAGAAAGGAATTGCTATTAATCCATTTAGAGCTTTCAAGAATGACTTCCTAAGCTTTTGAACAAACAATGGAGAAGAAGCTGAACTCGAGCTTCGGTCTGATTAATCGAAAACCATAACATTACATTCTCAAACTCAAAAGAAAATTTGTGAAAACTGAACACATAAATAGAGAATTGCAAGGGGAATTAGAGGAGAACTAGATACAAATTGCTATTGATGCCCCTAATCCCTTCTCTTCAGATCCATTTATACTGTGGTTGCTGGTTCAAAAAGCATGGAGGGCCTCTGGTTGTTTCGTGACCAAGAGAGAGAAAGGATGAGTAAGGAGAGATTCATGGAGGAGATGGGGATGACCTAAGAAGAAGGAGAAAATGGGGGAGAAGATTTCGGGTTTGCTGTTATGGGTTTTGGAGGGGGGTTTCTTTCGGATATCAAAAGAGAGAAAATGTGAGGAGATTAACGTGGGAAGGGAGGTCATGCTCCTGGCACGTGAGGGGGGGGCAGCTGGGTAGATTTTAGGTTTGGTTTTGTTTTGCTTTTTTTTTTCTTTGCGCTAAAAAGAAAACGGGCTGCAGGATTGGGTCGGGTTTGAGTAATCTGGCACACTGCTTTATTTTTAGCATTTTCATAATTTTTCTCGCATTTTTACGACATTTATTCAATACCTACAAAACAAAACAAAAATCAAATAAAAATCTAAAAATAACAATTATAATGAGCATAAATCGGATATAAAAATATCGTAAAAATAACACATTTTTTGCACGAACAAATACCCCCATACCAAGATTTTCCTCATCTTCAAGTAAAATAAACTAAACTAACTAAAAAGAAGCAGAAAATTGAGAAAAAGAAAATCCTAACTTACTGTCGTAGGAATCACGGTTGCATTTAGCATATACAACAAAGCCCTTTAAACCCCTAATCTCATAATCAAATTCCTGCAAGGGTAAAATCCACCTAAGCAATCTAGGTTTTGCATCCTTCTTGGATAATAAATGCTTTAGACCAGCATGATCAATATGTACAATCACATGAGAGCCAATCAAGTGGGGTAAAAAATTTTCAAAACCAAACACAACCGCCAAAAACTCTTTTTTAGTTACTGTGTAGTTCAACTGTGCCTCATTCAAAGTATGACTCGCATAATATATAATATGAGGTTTCCTATCTACACGTTGTCCTAAGATAACCCTACAGCATAATTAGAAATACATCCGATCTGCGACGGAAATACCGACGGAAAAAGTTCATTTTTCCTACGAAAAAAGGCCATTCCGACGAAAAATGCAACGAAAAACGGTACGTCGGGATTCGGTTTGCCGCAAAAATTATTCCGACGGGCTCCGATGGAATACGACGGAAATTCCGACGGAAATACCCCGTCGGACAGCCATTCTGCGCGAACAGGCGAACGGCAGAGGAGGGCGAATTTCCGACGGAAATTCCCGACAGAAATTCCCCATTTTCCAAAATTTTTTTTTCCAAATTTGATAAAAAAGCCAAAAAAAAAATTTTGATGAAAAAGCCAAAAAAAAAATTTTTCTTTTTAAATAAAAATTTTATTCAACATCCAAAAAAGAAATTTTTTTTTTTGCAAAGTTTTCAGAAATGTAATGCGCACGTAATAATTACCAAATATGAAATTTTAAATATATCTGTCAACAGAAATGTGCTAAATTAAATATTAAGTACGACATTATTTTGAATGTACACAAATTACTAAATTACTCAGAGTCGGATAAATTTATGAGATCGTCGTCATTGCCATTTTCGGAGTCCTCTTCATCATCGGGGTTCAAATTGATCTGGCTGGAGGAGCCTGCCCTTTGACCTTTAAAAAATCTTAAAATTTTTTTCAGCATGCGCTCTGTCTTCCCCTATTTCTTGGCTATTTGAGTTATAACTTCTGCTTGCTTATGTATGCTCTCATTGAGGAGTTGTGCTTACTGTCTTGGATCAAAATGCTCAGCCGATGAGTGACGTGCAGCTGCAATAGTAGCCGATTTCTTCAACTTGACCCCATTCGCACCAAAACCGTATGCACGGCCTTTCTTGTCAAGATTTTCTTTAATCCAAAACTCCTCTTGGGTCATAGGTGGCAGTTGAGAGTCCCCTTGAGTTGCAGCTTGGGAGTACTCCTGCCATTTATTGTGATCCTCCTGAAAGTTATAAAAAACAAAACTATTTTATACTGAACCTACAATTGTAACATATGAATTATCTCTAAATAGAATGTGTGAAACTTACATATTTTTTGGTAGAATTTTTATCCACAAAAGTTTTGTCTTTCACCTTGCAGTGAGTATCCTTAAACAATTCCTCACACGTGGGTTCCCTACCTAATGTGTGGGCCTGAAGAAAAAAAAGTAACCAGCAATTAAATATAAAGAAGGACGATCTGCAAGAACCTTAATCCATACCATACTTTATATATAACAAATATACTTATTAATAATCACATTTTTTACCAGACGCCTTTTCCTTTCACTAATCGGAATTGAGTCACATGTATGTAACGAAGGACCAAAACCTTCAACATCACTCAATCTATTCTTTTTATTTTGTTGACTCAATTTCTTGAAGTTGTCATCGTCACTCTAATGTTTAAGCATATCATTCCAAACACTAGGCGGTAACCACTTCGGTTTTTTGTTGTTTCCATACCATACTTTATATATAACAAATATACTTATTAATAATCACATTTTTTACCAGACGCCTTTTCCTTTCACTAATCGGAATTGAGTCACATGTATGTAACGAAGGACCAAAACCTTCAACATCACTCAATCTATTCTTTTTATTTTGTTGACTCAATTTCTTGAAGTTGTCATCGTCACTCTAATGTTTAAGCATATCATTCCAAACACTAGGCGGTAACCACTTCGGTTTTTTGTTGTTTTTCCTGGCGTATCCTAGAATGTCCCTGAGTCGAGTTACACCTCTGTACTCAAAGTTATGCCGTATCTGAGTTTCATTGTCTAGATACCAGTGGTAGTGTTTCTGCGCCAAAATTGAAGTATATTAGTAATTAAACATTCCAACCAATCCAATTACGACTTTCAAATTCATTGTACAGATAATTAACCTTGAACTCATTGAACCAAATGTCTCTCTGAGATTGTGGAACTTCTCCCCATGTGGTCCAAGGACGTGGGTACTTACCTGCAAAGCTTTCGACAATTTTCTGAACTACACCCTGATATGGAACAAAACTAAGAACACAAAAAGAATTTGTTAGGAGTAATTACTATATGTATCAAAAGAATATGATTAGTGAAGAAGTTACAAACTTCATAATGAACTTACGTATCACCATCAGGTTGTAAATATATGTTATTATTGGTACTCACTGTGTCACTTTCAGGTGCGGGACTGTGTCTATCTCTTCCTCCCCCTTCATTTTAAACCCCTTCGTTATGCACTGAGTGACTTGGCATTCTAGGTTGCCCCATAAACTGATTACTGTTGAAATGTGGACTAACAGTACCAAACTGTTGATAAAGTAATGGAGTAGATGAAGCACCACCCATGAATGGAATATTGGGTTGAATTGGTGGTTGCATACCCGCACCAAACAAATGTGGTTGCATGTGGGGTTGCTCATTCATATTACCAAAATAATTTCCGAATGGTTGACTTGGATCAAGAAAACCTTCAAACATTCCAGTAAAGGTGTTTGTATCATAGTTTTAATCAGCGGGATCATACTGTGGGATCGATTGTGGTACTCCTCTACCCGCATCATTCCTGACCGTTCGACCACGGCCACGTCCACCATTGAGTCCAGACATCTAACAAATAAGAACAATAAAAAAATACAACCGCGCCATTTTTGCCTCGATGAACAAGTCAACTTCCACATCACTCGCGTTTGGATTATGACCGCGAAATTGATGTCTGAACCAACTGTAATGTTCAACGAATGAAATTAATTAATTATTATTCGACAATTATTAAGTATTCAAATGAAACTTTCAGTAACTGATATACTTACTCCAAATATGATTGCACTTCAGCACAATTCAGTAAAATGTGAAGGCGAGCGACACGGTACTCCGCCTCAGTAAGATATCTTCTTCCTCGATTCCCAAATGGAGTACCCTTACGGTTGAACACCGATAGAGTTGGCATTTGTGGTTCAGGTTGTTGCATACCCTCATTACGCCCAATACTTGGGCTATCCAAGTTTGATTGAAAATAGTACTCGGCGAAATATTTTATCTCAAATGCCAAGTATGCGTGAACCATAGATGCCTCAACACGAGCTTTATTCTTTACCGTAGGTTTCAACCAACCAAAGTACCTCTCAAAAGGATACGTCCATCGATATTGAGCAGGGCTCCCCAACAAAGCTTCTTCGGCTAAATGAATAGGCAAATGTTTCATGACATTCCAAAAACCAGGAGGGAACACTGTCTCCAATTTACAAAGAATTATAGCAATGTTCTTGTTCATCTCTTCCAGCATGCTAACTTGTAGCTCACTGGAGCATAGGTTTCTGAAAAATTCACTCAATTTGACCAAAGGTCCCAACACATCATCCGGAAGAGCAGCAAAAGTTACTGGAAGAAGATTCTCCAAAAACACATGATGATCATGACTTTTTATATTTTGCAACTTTGTGTTAGATGGATCCACCCAATTGCCCACATTAGAGTAATAACCATCAGACACATGAACCTCCCGCAACCATTGACAGACAGCCCTTTTTTGAGGTATCGATAGTGCGAACTTGGCTTTTGGCTTACACAATCTATCAGTTGACCCTCTTGTAGCCAAGTCCAACTCCTGCCTACTACACAAAATAGACATATCCATCCTTGCTTTGACATCATCCTTTGTTTTTCTCGGAACATCCATCACTGTGTTTATAATATTTTCACTGAAGTTTTTCTCAATATGCATCACATCAAGGTTATGCCTCAAGAGTTGATGCTTCCAATATGACAACTCCCAAAAAATACTCTGCTTTGTCCAATTATGTTCATTTTCCTCAAATCCCGAAATTTAAAAATTGATATCTGTAGTCACTTTAGGCAAAGTCGATATTATATCATACAACATCTCACCAAGAATCCTTCGAGGAGGGCCAATGTGTATGCTCTTTCCTTTGCGAAAAGCAACTTTATTAGCTCTAAAACAATGATTGCGAGGCAAGAACTGACGATGGCAATCGAACCAAGATGGCTTTCGGCCATACTGTAACTGAAATGCACAATTCTAATGCATACAAACCGGACATGCTAACAACCCATGAGTACTCCAACCAGATAACATACCATATGCGGGAAAATCATTAATAGTCCACATCAACGCGACATGCAATCTAAAAGTTCCACTGCTTGAAACATCAAATGTATCAACCCCAACATCCCACAGCAATTTCAACTCATCAGTTAAGGGTTGCAAGTACACATCAATCCTGTTCTTCGGATTTGTTAGACCCAGAATAATACAACTTAAAAACATGTATGGAGTAGTCATACACATTTCGGGAGGTAAGTTATAAGGTGTTATCACAATTGGCTACACAGAATACGATCTTCCAGATATGGAAAATGGTGTGAAACCATCAGCACAAAGACCTAACCTCACATTTCGAGGCTCTGCTGCGAAATTTGGATACTTTTGGTCGAAATGCTTCCAAGCTAAACCATATGACGGATGTCGGAGAACACCCGATTCTTGGCGGTGCTCATGATGCCATCTCATATGGACGTTAGTCTTTTTTGAGGCATACAATCGTTGCAATCTCGGGATTAAAGACAGGTACTGCATTTTTGCATATGGTACATCCTTACGACCTCGTTGATTGGGTTTCTTTCGTAATTGTCTTGCATGTCCACAAAATTTGCATGCGGACAAACCCTCATCTTGTTTATAATAAAGCATGCAACCATTAGAACAACAATCAATTTCCTGAACATCCATACCCAAATCTCTCACTTTTTTGAGCTGCTGATGATAATTTTTTGGAATGCCACTTTCAGAAGGGCATACATCTTTCATCAGGCCAACAACTTCATTGAAACAACATTGAGACATGTTGTGCCCCGATTTAATGCTCAGTAGCCTCATAGATGTTTCAAGTTCAATTATGTCACACCCTTCTTACAAAGGTCTCTGGGCAGATTCAAGCATAGTGTAAAAAGCCTCATGATTTACGTCATGAGGACTACTCATGTTCATTTCATTAGCTTGGAACGCAGCATGCACCATGTTCTCCATATGATTATGATTGCTGTGATCATAATCAAAATTCATAGAATGTGAACTACTCACACCCCTTACTTCCGAATTATATTCTTCTCCATGATTTGTCCAATACCAATAATTCTTCACAAATTCCTGTCTATACAAATGAGACTTTGCAACGTCAGGTGCAAAATATTGCATATTCTTACACTTGACACATGGACATCTATAAACTCCATTAATTTTGTACTCCTCCTGATTTCGTGCAAATTCATCAAACATATTAACTCCCATCAACCACTCATCTCTAAGTCCACGTCCATTAGGATTTCTTCTTCTATACATCCATTGACGATGCAACGACCCATCCATATGTTGCTAATATGATTTCCTTAATTGTTACGTACACTACAATTAATTGTAATAAAAATCTTTCAGAAATGTATTGAACCAGTTCAACATATATATATGAATTACATAAAAATATATTTAACATAACTATTAAATATATCATAACACACCTAATTAAGCATTAAACATAAATTACATAATTTATTTCACACTTAACATACTTAAATAAAAATTAAACATACTTAACATACTTAAACAATTCAACCAAAAATTCAAGGCACTACATATTATTTGTAAAAATAAATGTAATCAAACATCAAACACAAATAAATTATTACTTCGTACTTCATTCAAATAAATAAATCCAAACCAACTTAATAACATATAATACAATTAACATAATGAGCAAACTTCAGGTAATATATACTTAACACACCTGAATATATACTTAATTTACCTAAAAAGCACATACACTTCACATACTTGCAAAACATTGATATATATCACAAAGCAAACAAAATACAAATGTACTTAGGAAATTTAAAGTATTCCCTAAAACAAAACACATTACATATGTGTAATATACTTCAACATCTCATAATAATTATATAATAATTATAAATGTACATACTTATCATATTTTATTCCACTTATTCAAATAAATACACTTCACAAATGAAATTAAAATTTAACATAATTCATATCCATATGTTACGAAAAAATAAATTTCATATTAAACCAACCAAATCATATGAAAAATTAACTATGTCTAAAAAAAGCATATTATTCACATATTCACCAAAAATTAATATACACAACAAATCGAAAAAAACACGCACTTAATATTATTAAACCATTTACCAAAGCGAAACATATATTAAATTAGAATTATTGCACATATCACACATGCTGTTTAATTATTCAAATCAACATACGTCACATATTAAATTAGAATTACATAATACTTTTTCCTTATCATAAACAATTCTCACAACGCCTCAAATACAACCATTAATGTAATTAAACATATATGCTAAAAATAATTAATTTCACATAATAATATTATTTTTCCACATAGGTCTCATTAAACAACAATCACAAATGAAACCACTGACTTCACACCTCATCTAATTAAACAAAACCAAACGAAAAAATTACCATTAACATACTTACCAAACTTACATTAATATATACTTAACATATATACATAAATTCACAAAAATAACAAGAAAATCAAACATACTTTAAAAATCATACATGGTTAACATATTTAACATTTTATAATGAGCGAACTCATTTTACTTAAATTATTCACATCAATAAAACATATTACACATGCTTAACATACATAACATACTTAACATTTTAAAATAACAAACTAAACACATCAAACTAAACAAACATACTTCCAGATTAAAATTAACAAAATGAACATCACATAACAAATGAACATAATTTTGAAGCGTAACAATTCTACTAACCTTCAAACCCGAAAAATCAAACGTATTACCGGCGACGAGGCACGGCGGCGACAGGCGAGGCGGCGGCGGCGGCGGCGGGGCGGCGACGGTCACACTCGAAAAATTAAAAACATACAAAACATCAATTAACTTAACTATTTCAATTTTAAACAACGTATTAACAAAAAAAATAACTTACCGATCACTTTTCCAATCACTAAAATCTTTAACCTTTACTTTCTCTCTCTTCCCTCTCTTCCTCTTTGACACCTTCTCTCTCTAAATTTTGCATTTGCCGGCCAAACAAACCCCCCCCCCAAAATTTAAAACGAACGCGGACGCTTGCTTCGAGATCCACAAAATCGACCGACGGAGACCGACGGAATCTGACGGTTTCCGACGGAATTCTGTCGGAATTTCCGACGGAGGAGATTTCTGTCGGAAAATCCGTCGGAAATTCTGAGATCCGTCGGGCCCCGCCGGCTTTTCCGTCGGATTCTCTGATGTTTTCCGATGTCCAATTTCCGCGTCACTTTTTTCGTCAGGGATGCGCTGCGTTTTTGTAGTGAGTTTAAAGGGCTCTCCCCAGATAGAAGGGTGTAGGATAGGGGTAGAGGTCATGACTTCCGTTAGCCTATTAAATGCCTTTAAATACTCCTCAGAGAAGTGAAAAGGTACATCTTTGGCTAAAAGGTTGGTCAAGGGTTTAGCAATTTTACTGAAATCCTGGATAAATCGTCTATGAAATCCTGCATGCCCTAAAAATGACCTAATGTCCTTCACACAAATTGGAGAGGAGGATTAGCAATCAAATCAATTTTTGCTTTATCAACCTCAATCCCATCATGTGAAACTACATGCCCTAAAACAATTCCCTTCTTTACTATAAAATGGCATTTTTTTCAGTTCAGAGTCAGATTCTTTTCCCTGCATCTTTGCAAAACTCTTGTCAGATTGGTCAAACAGTCATCAAACAAAGAACCAAACATAGAAAAATCATCCATAAGTATCTCAATGCACTGCGGAATCATATCAAAAAATATAGAAATCATGCAATGCTGGAAAGTGGCAGGAGCATTACAAAGACTAAATAGCATTCTCCTAAAGGCAAAAGTACCAAAGGGGCATGTGCAAGTGGTCTTATCCTAGTCCTCGGGTGCCATGGAGACTTGGGTGTAGCCAGAATACCCATCCAAAAAGCAATAGTAACTATGTCCGGCTAATCTCTCAAGCATTTGGTCCATAAAAGGTAAACGAAAGTGGTCTTTCCTAGTGGCTACATTCAGTTTCCCATAGTTAATACACACATGCCACCTAGACTAGACTCTAGTGGGGACTAGCTTGTTATTGTCGATCCTTATCACGGTAATACCAGTCTTCTTAGGAACGACTTGAATTGGGCTGACCCACTCACTATTAGCAATGGGGTAAATTATCCCATGATCCAACCACTTAATGACCTCCTTTTTGACGACTCCTTGCAGGGTAGGGTTCAGACGTCTTTGGTGGTCTCTACAAAGTTTAGCATTCTCCCCAAGATGAATTCTATGTTGCACAATAGAGGGGCTAATACCTTTAATGTCACCTAAGGTCCACCCTATGACCTCTTTGTATTCCCTAAGTACTTTCAACAATTTATTCTCTTGGTCCTCAATCATATCAGATGTAATAAACATAGGAAACGTCTCATTAGGACCCAAAAAGACATACTTAAGGAAATCAGGCAAAGGTTTCAACTCTAATACGGGATCAGGAGTATGCGCAAAAGAAGGGGAATCAGAAGAATCAGGCGAGAGGGATCAACCTCATCACATATGTCATTATCAATCAACCCGTCAACATATGAGTCATCACAAGCATACACATCAAGCCAATTCACAGTATCAAGCCCATCAAAGATAGCAGGTTGTCTTTGCAGATTAAAGATATTCAACTCAACAATCATGTTTCCAAAAAACAACTTTAGCATACCATTCCTACAATTGATCAAAGCATTAGAAGTAGCTAAGAAAGGTCGACCAAGAATGACCTGTATTTGGATTTCAGAGTTAGCAACAGACTCGATTTCCAGCACAACAAAATCCACAGGATATATAAACTCACCCACTTTAATCAAAACATCTGCAACTATTCCCTTAGGAGCTCTAGTGGAGTAGTCGGCTAACTGGAGAATCGTTCTAGTGGGTTTTAACTCTCCTAATTCCGGCCTATCATACATCGAGTATGGAAGTAGATTAACACTGACCTCTGAATCCAACAATGCTTTATGAATAGTCTGGTCCCCTATGACTATGGAAATGGTAGGACAACCGGGGTCTTTGTATTTGGCTGAGATTTGGCGTGAGATAATTGAGCTCACATTTAAGGCTAAGAAAGCATTCTTAGGGACATTTGTTGTTCTTTTAGTGGCTCATAACTCTTTCAAGAACTTGGTATAAGGAGGCGTCTACTGGATAGCATCTAGAAGGGGAATGTTGATTTTGACTCAAGAGAAGGTCTCTCTGATCTTATTAACATGTGTCTGGTCCTTCTTATTCCTTAGCGTATTAGGAAAGACTATAGTGGGTTTATAAACCCTCTCAATAGTCGAACGTTGAGATGTATCATCTCCCTTCTTGGATTTATCTTGCTTAGTCTCTTCAAGGTCAACTAAGTCAGTAGGTCAGGATGGGTCAATTGGGGTGCCATCAGTAGCATCCCTAGAAGCAGAATCATTATCAGGGGAGATGGTGGAGATAGAGATGGAAAAAACTAAATAGGAACATCCACCAGGTCTTCTAAGTTATGATCAATTATACATTTTGACCTAAGTGAAGTTATTGCATTAACCTTTTTTACATTATCCTGGATTGGTGGGTGCATTGAGGAAGAACACACATTCAGGTTAGGCTCTATCTGACTAGGAAATGTTTCTTTTTTCATATTGGCTTAGACCAGTTGAGACAACTATTCTACCATGGTCCTCATTACTTCTCTAGGCTATTTTGTGATCTTTCTAGATTGTTGAATCTTTTATCAATCTCATTATAGCCAAGAGGTGATTGGGTGTGGGCAACAGGGAGAGGAGGTATCCTAGGTGCTTGATATGGATGGATAGAAGTGTTTCCAGGGAACATTTCGGTCTGTGCGCTAGGACCTCCTAAGTTCTGACCTTGGCTCCAGGAAAAATTCAGGTGATTTCGCCGCCCTGGATTGTAGGTTGGTGCAAAAGGGTCGTTTATTGGCCTTTGGTAGGCCATGTTTACTTGCTTAGTTCCAGTTGATAACTGATGAGTATAGAAGGGACAAGCACTCAAGGTATGATTTGGGGATTGACAGTGAGAACATGTAATGGTAGCACTTTAAAACACCTGGGATTGCTGAATAGTCAACCCCTTTAACTGGTTCTCTAAAGCTGTAAATCTAAACTCTATATGGCTCAAGTTTGATACTGCATGCATACCCCCCTTGGCACTAGCGATTCTAGAATTGAGGCTATCATCTCTAGTGGTCTCCCATTGCATTATCTTTTCAGCTAAGTCCTCTAAGAATTTCCAAGTTGCGGTAGGACTCTTGGATAGGAATCCACCTTTGACACATAGATTCTAGCATGGTCTTAGTTTGTTGGTCCAAACCCTCGTACACAATTTGACATAAACGTCACTGTTCAAGACCATGGTGGGACATTGAGCTAACAAGTTCTTAAATCTTTCTATGTACCTCCAAAAAGGTTCCATATCAAACTGAATAAACTGATTTATTTCATTCCTTAGTTTAACGGTTTTGCCAATTAGGAAAATATTTTCGCAAGAAAACTTTAACGAAGTCATTCTAATTCGAAATAGAGTTAGCAGGCAAACTATACATCCATCTCTTGACATTATCTTTTAAAGTGAAAGGAATAAATCTCAGTTTAACCACATCAGTATTTACATTATGAAAATGTATCATACTGCATACTTCTTCAAATTCACTTAAAAATAAATAAGCATATTCAGGTCCAGTGAATTTAGGAAGTATCTGAATATAATGTGGTTCCAGTTTCAGGTTCACATTAGTACCTAAGGCTGGTAGATTAAAACATGAAGGTAAGGTTGAACGCTGAGGGTAAAATATCTCATTCAAGGCCTTTTCAGTTCTTTCTTGTCCAGCCATTTTTTCAAGTTCAGGTTCAGGTTCAGGTTCGATCCTACTCAGTCTTCTTCTTTTAGGCTCCCTAAACCCAAACAATCATGCAAATTCCACAATCGTATTTTTGGTCTTCTTTTTTTGACAATAAATAAAATAAATAAAAGTGATCTAAATAAAAACCACTCAAACAAAGAGAATATAAAGCTAATAATAAATAAAATAAAACACAGAAACTAATAAAAGACACAAATATCGACAAAAATAGCAAAGTACTAAAAAGTGGTTGATTGAATACGCAGCATCCCCGGCAACAGCGCCAAAAATTTGTTGATATGAAAAGAAGCCACAAGCGCACGATGTCTAATTTGTAGTATAGTCTAGCGAATACGAGTTGTCCCACGAATACCAAATTTAACCACTTAATTAGCTAAACTAATAATAATTAATCAACTAAATAAGACCCAAGAAAATAATAACCTAATATTAAACCTACACTAATTAAGCTAACAGAAATGAAACAAACATAATATATAAGATAAATTAAACCTACTACCTAGAAGTACACACCTTTTTAAAATAAACAAGAGTAGAATGAAAAATAATAATAATAATGAATTAGGATAAAACAAATTAAATCTAACTATTGATCTAAGTCTACCTTTAATAAAGCAAATTGTTATGAGATGGCAAAAGAATCAGTTTAAAAAAATAGTATTGGCAATTCAATGGCTTGGCTGGCAAAAGTGAAGTCCGAAAGTCCAAGACCATCAAATATTACTGCAAAAGTACACACCAGAAATACGAAGAAAGACTTCAAGGACCAAGGAGCATTGACCGAAACAAGAAGTTGTCAGCCAAAAGCAATGTAAATTGAGAACAGCAAATAAGGGGAAGGAGGCCTCTAAAGGACACAACACCAAAAGGAAATAAATGTAAAAGAAACAACACCCAAAAAAAAAAAACAGAGCATGAGAATGGACGAAGCAGAGCATTCAACGATAAAAATTTGGATAAAAAATACTTGCAGATTAATTCAATTCAATGCCAAGGTCTTAACAACAGCACAAGGTTGAGAGAAAGGAATTGCTAAATGCATTTAGAGCTTTCAAGAATGACTTCCTAAGCTTTTGAACTAACAATGGAGAAGAAGCTGAACTCGAACTTCGGTCTGATTAATTGAAAACCATAACATTACAGCTTCAAACTCAAAAGAAAATTTGTGAAAACTGAAGATGCAAATAGAGAATTGCAAGGGGAACAAGAGGAGAACTAGATACAAATTGCTACTAACGCCCCTAATCCCTTCTCTTCAGATCCATTTACATTGCGGTTGCTGGACCGAAAAACATGGAGGGCCTCTGGTTGTTTTGTGGCCGAGAGAGAGAAAGGATGAGTAAGGAGAGATTCACGGAGGAGATGGGGACGGCCTAAGAAGAAGGAGAAAATGGGGGAGAAGATTTCCGGTTTGCTGTTCTGGGTTTTGGAGGGGGGGTTTCTTTCGGGTATCAGAAGAGAGAAAATGTGAGGAGATTAACGGGGGAGGGGAGGCCATGCTCCTGGCACGTGAGGGGGGGCAGCTGGGTAGATTTTAGGTTTTATTTTGTTTTGCTTTTTTTTTTCTTTGGGCTAAAAAGAAAACAGGTTGCAGGATTGGGTCGGGTTTGAGTAATCTGGTACATTGCTTTATTTTGGGCGTTTTCATCATTTTTCTCGCATTTTTGCACATTTATTCAATACCTACAAAACAAAATAAAAATCAAATAGAAGCCCAAAAATAACAATTATAATGAGCATAAATCGGGTATAAAAGTATCGTAAAAATAACACATTTTTGGCACGAACACTATGTCTTTTTCCCAATGCCATGTGAGGACTATAGTTATCAAAATTTATTTCTCAGCAGGATAAGGCATAGGCAACAGCAGCCATGGAAGTTCGTTCTTGGTGAATTAAATTAACCAATTGTTTTTTTAACTTTAGAGCGATCAATGTCTCCCCAGCTTGGATTTAGAATCAGAGTACTAGCAATAGTAAAGCAGTAGTGTTAGTAGAAATAAGTAGCTCAGCGTATTCTTTTTGTTACTGGGTTTGAGATGGTTACTTTTTGTGGATTGATATTCATGGAGGAACTCATTATTTTCAGGGGGAAGTCCAGGGTTTCAATATTATAGAGAATCTTGGATGCTAACAATCTCATGTTGTTAAGCTGAGAAAACATTATTACAATATCACTAGATAATAATGCATTGCGATTTTCAGGGCGGAGATGCCTGTGCTGTGAGCATGAGATTAGATTTTCTTTTTTATGTTTTCTGGGCATTTATTTCAAGGTTGAGCACACATGAGCTTTCGTTGAAATTATTAATTAATCACCAAAGCACATACTTGTCTAAATTCAACCCAAATGTGTCCAAAAAAGGGAGTAAACCGCAACGCTAGCGAAGTTTTTTCATTGAAATTATAATTGCCAAAGGACATGGTTGCCTAAATTCAATCCTACTGTGATAATAATCCAATAACACATATAGGTTTTGAATTGATTCAAGCATTCGTCCTTAAAACATACAGATCGGATTTTTCAAATGATTTATCAATCATGCCTGTATTTAGTGGACTCTTCTGTTCAAATTCAACCCCAAGAGGACTTTCCTTTCCATTGGCATTTACTTTGTTAGGATGTATGGGGTTTCGAGGATGGAGAATATCAAGAACACGATTTTCTATTGCTAGTCATTTTTACTTTTAATTTAGGATTACGGGTTTTTTTTTGGGGGGGGGGGGGAACATGATG
>JAKOGI010000114.1:932500-1162500 GCA_029747015.1 Carnegiea gigantea
TGCTTTTATCAGTTTATTCATAGATTTTCTTTTGCAACAAAAAATATTTTCAACCATGTGTATGGAATGCACTTTCGTATCATGCATAGAGAATATTTTTATTTCTATTCAAGCTTAATCAAAAATTTGATGGGAGACACTTATCCCCTCCCGGGGGGCATATTATAGTTGTCTTCGTAAAATTCATGGTTTAAGATACTAACCCTCTCACAACTCTTGAAGGGGGCTTGAGATATTGTTATCTTCATTACACTACTAGAAATTTGTTTATTTACGACCACCCACTTACGATGGAGGATAAAAACCATCGTAATTAGTGTGTTTTTAAGAGGGAATATAATTTCCATCTTAAATATTTTGCTACTTACGATAGATTAATTTTTATATCCTAAATATTGTATGAAGTCCTTCCCAGATATAGAAAATAATGCGGGAAGTATGAGCGGGCCTTTTTTGCTGAAAAGTTGAAGTAGGCGCCCAGAAAATTAAAGGAAAAAGAAAAAATTCGGAAGGCCTTTTGTTCCAGAAGCTGCGATGAAGACATAAGTCTTCTCGGTCTGAAGCTTATTCCCCCTCCTCTCTTCATTTCGGAGACCCTAGAATGGAGATGTCCTCCATGTCAAAAACTTAGAATGGCAATTTCTTGCTAATTACACTAGAGATTTGCTCGTTTTACTGGTCACCATTGCCACCATTACTGTCGCTGCCGAAGTTCGAACCTCCTCCAGGCCTCATCTGTTTTCCCTATGGGCTTCTACTCTTACTGTTTTACCGTTCATCCCTCCGTCCATCTCTCATGTCGACGATATTCAGGTGGGCGATTATTCATTGTCCAATTCCAATTTTGTAAAACCCTCACTCCCATCCTCCATCTGCTTGAGTTCTTGTCTTCGTGTTCCTCATTTTTGGTAATTTGATGAAAAGGTGCTCTTTCTGCTGAATCCACATCTGGGTCACCCATTTATGTTGCTGGAGATTGCTCATTCAACCGTTACTGAGAAGGTTTCTTCAACAAATCCAAGTACTCGAACCAGGGCTTCTGTTGATTTGCTGCTAGCAAGGTTTGTTCCACCTTCTACCCTGCCTTTCATATATAGAAGGCAAAATTACGTCCTGTATCACTTTTTTAAGCTATTTTATATCTGAGCTATGTTGTAATTATGCCTAAATTCTTGGGTTATTGAGAAATCCCAAAGATTTCTAAGGGATCTGGGCAGAAAATATTAAATGTTCGGTAGGCTTTTTTTTTTTTTTTGAATCCTACGAATAGAGTATTGATTGTCCGCTAGTTATTCTGTACTGATTGACATTATTAGAAACATGTCAATGGGTAATTGATTCATAGGTATTGTGAGGGAGCAAGTATCTGTGGGCAATAAATGTTTTGACCAATTGATTCTACATAATAGACATTCTGAAACAAGCGTTCTAAGGCCTCCTATCTTCATTTGCAAATTGCCTATGTGTAAAGAATTTGAGCAGTTGTGTAAAGAATTACTCCCATCACTTTTATTTTAGCATTGAGTTATCAATTGGATGCTGCTTAGAATCCCAAGTTAATGGGGAATGAACATAAGCTTAGGGTTGGCAAGTCTATGTCAGAAATTGACATTAAGGATGAGGAATTTTTAGGTTTGAGCCTGAAATTAGAGGAGTTACTGAGGTTTGGTTAGAAATTCAGTGTATTCTCATGTTGATTATGCCAGAAAAGGGCATATTCAACAGCACAGAAACAAAAATTACAAAAAAAGGCGCATCCAATTTGAGTTAATAATTATTTAACTTTCTTTTAGGCTACTCTGTTATGTGCTTTGGAGTTCTTTTTTTTTGAGCAATTATTTAATAATTTTACTAGATTTCATTACTTAACATTCATTTCATGTCTTCATTCTGTGAATTGGTGCAAGGGTAGACTGGTTGTGCAATTCACTGTTCAAATTCTCACTTATCTCTCTGTGAGCAAGAGCTGCTGTTGATTTCTTCATATATTCTCTCCTTTGTTGGTCACAACTCTATTAGAGTTTGAAGCTAAGCTATTGAAGTTGTTTAAATTTCATTTAGAGAAGTACTTATCAAGTCTAATTTTGTTAGAGCGATCTAAGTTCTGTCTTGTATGTTGAGTACTAATTAGTTTCTATTTGTAATCTATATTACTTGGGAAGTTTCATGAAGAACAATAATTATTAGAACCAATTGCAGGATATTCCTTTGATGCAAAGTAGTACGATCATTGTAGGGTTATGAGCACGTTAGATATAAAGTTGTGAATTGTTCAATTTCGATTGCATATTAGTCTTTATTGATTAGTCTTTACTTGTGTCTAGCCAATTTGTCCACTACATCCACATTTTACTCAGACATTAGTTTTTATTTATTAGTTTTGATAGGTTTAATGAATGTCTGTATGATCGCTATGATCATCATGGACATGATAACAAGCATGGTCATGGTTAGTGAAATTGTAATTCTGGTTTTCCTATTAGTTAAAATGAGCTACATTCCATGTACTTTGGTGGGAAATCTCCATATATAGGTCTCCTGCAATTGGAATTAGTTTCCTTGAAGAGCACTGGAATAAAGGCCATATATACTTATAATTACATAAGTACTTGATGAGCATTGGAATAAAGGCCAGGGGTTGAAAAGGGAAAACTTAATTAAAACAAAACTAAAGAGGAGGAATCCAATGTAGTGGCAATGGTATGATATGAAGAGCCATGATTAAGGGGCTTAACTGTTCAAAGGGGGCAATGAATGATATAAATACCATAGAGATAGAAATAGGAGTGGGACCCTTTAAAGGCTAACAGCCACATCATGTCTCTCTCTTTTAACCGGACCCCCTTGGTGTTGTAATGTTTTCTTTATCTTCTTTCTTCATCTTATCAATATCTTAGGGTAATGTTTATTTGCTTTGCTTTTAGGATATATTTTTTGATAAAAGGGCCATGGTCACTGCACTGACCTATGAGTGAATGTGATGGCCTTAGGGAAGAAAAGCTTGTAGAAATGAGCTTTATATTGATGTGATTTTTTCCCCCTTTGTGTTTCTCTTCAATTTGCGTCTTCAGAGCCATCAAAGCGTTTTCTTATTGTCCTCTTGGACTACAATTTTATAATGCTATCTATAGATGCTGCTATAAAATCTTTATTGGTGAAAGATGCCATGCTTCATGAGACTAATGATGTGATTTTTGAAATTGTAGATGCCTTTAGATTTTAAATTACGTTGTACTTCCATTATGGGAGTAAATTTGAGGAAAGGCATAACAAAATTTGTTATGTAGGAGAGATTGGTTGTACTAAACTTGACTATGACTATGATAAATTGTCTTTGATTGAGTTGGGTTCTTCGTTGAAAGAGGATTGCAATTATAAGGGCAATGTGACTGAACTTTACTGGAGGAGTTCTCGAGGAGGTGGTGAGTTGAGAAGGATTATTGGTGATAAGGAGATTGTAGATATGGCACCCAAACTTCGGAAGTGCAATATAGTCCATACATATGTGATTGATAAACCTCTTCAAGGGCTTACCTTGCCATTGGTTACCTATAACTTTGTCGATGAAAGTGAGGTCATAGACCAAAACAACAACCTTTTTGAACCTTCACTTACTACAAATGTAGAGCATGCTGGGAAAACCAATACGACTTATGCGTCTCAGACTCCTATAGAGTTACCATCGATAAGGAAACAACTAATTCGAAGGTCATTGTTTACTTCAAGATAGAATAGAGATATATCAACTCCTACTAATGGTAGAGATGGTAAGAAAAATATAAGTAAAGATATCTATTTTTGGGCTTGATTTTTGTGTGATATTTTCTGGAGTTCTTTAGTGACTTGTCAATGTCTTGTCCTTGATTATTTGGTATTAATATTAGTCAAAGTTTGTTGATGAAAGATGTTTTGCCAGTATGTTTTTCCATCGTATTTGGCTATTAAAGTACACATTGTTTGAGTGCATTACCTTCTTATTTATCTTTACATATCTTCATTTTATTTGTTTCACTATTTATGTATAGGTACTACTAATTACTTTATTTGCACAGACATGGCACCTAATAAGAGTTTGATGGCTCTATCTTCTATTGATTGGCTTAGTGATGAATACAATGAAGGAATTAAGGACTTTCTTTCATTTGCATTTAATTAATTAGGTGAGGCAACCCAAGTTATCAAATGCCCATCTGTGAAATGTTGCAACTCCAGTAAGCATACAAGAGATATGGTTGAAACACATCTTATAGCATATGGGATTCTTGAAGGTTACAGATTTTGGTATCATCATGGAGAAGGAGCCGATGAACTTGAATCTGACGATGATGAGATGCAAGATGAATTTGATGTAGAGGAAGATTTAGACGGTGATTCTCAAAGTGATGATGAAACAGATGAAATGATTAAGGATTTATTTCCTATTTATTATGGTCTCACTCAAAAAGGTGTTGAGATGGGAGCATCAAATGCTGTTGATTGTATGGAGGAACCTAATGATGATGTAAAAATTTTTTTAGGTTAATAAAGGACTTTAAGCAACCTGCGTATCC
This sequence comes from Carnegiea gigantea, assembly GCA_029747015.1. NCBI lineage: Eukaryota > Viridiplantae > Streptophyta > Magnoliopsida > Caryophyllales > Cactaceae > Carnegiea > Carnegiea gigantea. The sequence continues at coordinate 937,051 of JAKOGI010000114.1, forward strand.
ATGTCTAATTGTTCTAAATTATCTGCAATGGTGAAATTATTGCATATTAAGTCTCTTGGTCGGTGGAGTAATGAATCATTTACTATGTTGCTAGAGTTTCTATGAGTTGCTACCATCTGGGTCTACCCTAGTGGAGTCTTACTATGAGGCTAAGAAGACAATTAAAGACCTTACGACTCTCATACAATAAGATTGATGCTTATAGGAATGATTGCATGCTATTTTGGAAAGAAGATGTAAAACTTGATGCATGCAAAGTGTGTCATGCATCAAGGTGGAAAGATGAGAAGCATAGTGGGGAAGAAAAGAGAAAGGAAAATGGGAAGAAAATTTCAGTTAAAGTTTTACGCCATTTTCCATTGAAGCCACAACTTCAACGTCTCTTCATGTGTTCCAACACAACAGTTGAGATACGCGGGCATTATGAGGAATGCATCGAAGATGGAGTTATGAGGCACCCCGCTGATTCTAAAGCATGAAAAAATTTTGATGAACTTCACCAGGATTTTGCCTCAGAACCACGTAATGTCAGGCTTGGGTTGATGAGTGATGGGTTTCAACCATTTTCCAACACATCGACTCCTTATAGTATTTAGCTTGTGATACTTATTCCGTATAATGTGACTTCTTGGAATTGTATGAAACAAGCTAACTTTATATTATCCTTAATCATTCGTGGTCTCAAGGGTCCTGGTGATGCAATAGATATTTACTTGCAACCCTTGATAGAAGAACTGAAAGAGTTATGGGAAATAGGGGTTGAGACATATGATGCATGTAAAATACAAAATTTTAAGCTTCATGTAGTTTTATTATGGACCATAAATGATTTTCCAGTATATGGAATTTTGTCTGGATGGAGTACCAAGGGAAAGCTTGATTGTCCAGTGTGTCATAAGCACACTCATTCTCTAAGATTACAACATTGTGCAAAACAAGTTTAGATGCGCTATAGACGTTTCTTGCCTAAGAATCATGGTTGGCGCAAAAAAAAAGATTGGTTTGGCAATGTGGAGTTAGAAGGACCTCCTATGCCACTATGCGGAAGTGATATTGTGAACCAGGTACGTGATTTAGAGGGAATTCCCTTGAGCAAAGCTCCTCATGTGAAAGTGAAAATTAACCATGAAAAAAGGGGCGATAATTGGAATAAGAAAAGCATTTTTTTGATTTGCCTTATTAGGAAACCAATTTACTAAGCATAATTTGAATGTTATGCACATTGAAAGGAATGTGTCTGATATCATCCTCTGAACTATCATGAACATGAAGGGAAAGACAAAAGATATCGCCATGTCTAGACTAGATACTGCCATGTCTAGACTAGATTTGCAAGCCTTTGAAGAAATGCACATTTTCTGTAAGCCCCTCCATGGGGCCCCCTCTCCATTCGGGTTCTTTTTGGTGTTTTACTGGTGGATGAACCCTCATGTGCATTTTTTATAATATTAGGGCAGATTTGCATCCTCGTGAAAAGGGTGAGAAGCTTGAGCTACCACCAGCTCCTTATGTATTATCTCAAAAGCAAAAGCAAAAGTTATGTAAGTTTCTTAAGGAAGTTAAGGTACCGGATGGCTTTTCCTCACATATCTCTAGGTGCGTAAATATGAAAGAATGTAAGATCTCAGGATTAAAGAGCCATGATCACCACATTCTTCTCCAAAGATTACTTCATCAAGTTATACGCATAGCCATGCCTATGAAGGAAGTAAGCGAGGCAATTATTGAAATGTCTATGTTTTTTAATGTTTTGTATGCTAAGACATTGAAGGTAGAAGACTTGGAAGCAATCAAGGCCCAAATGCCACTAACTTTGTCCAAGTTGGAAAGGTGGTTTCCTCTTGTATGTTTTAATGTCATGTTGCATTTACCTATACACTTGGCAGATGAAGCTATCATTGGTGGGCCGGTTCAGTTTCGTTGGATGTATTCGGGGGAACGTGATCTTTTAGACTCAAGTCACGTGTTCGTAATAGGGCATGTCCAGAGGGTTCCATGGCGGAGGGCTATATTATAGATCAGTGTTTGATTCTTTGCTCCAGATACCTACATGGGACTGAGACAAAAGTAAATCGTGTAGGGCAGAATGATGATGGTGGTGTCAAACATGGTAAGAAGCTAAGTATTTTTTCATATCCCAGAAGGCCACTTGGAGCAATGAAGATATGCGACACGGATGAGAGGGAAAAACAACAATCCCATATATATGCTTTGAGGAATTGCCCTGAAGTGTTACCTTTTATTTAGTAAGTTGCATCTTTTAAATAATTTTAACTAGTGTCATTTTATTATGAGCAAGTACTAATCTTATATGTTCTTTAGAGAGCATTATCGTATGCTGGAGAGTTGTTCAAAGGAGATGATGGAGGATGAGAAGAACAACCACTTTAAGGAGTAGTTTAAGGCTACAGTGAGTTATTCACTTGAGATAAAGTGTTTTGATATTTGTTTTAAATTATGTCTTATTTGTATATTTGATTTTGTTCTATAGGTGGAAGAGTTGTATGAACAAGGAACTTACCCTCATGGGGAGGAGCTTTTATCATTAGGTCGAGAGCCTACACCATATGTGAAGAGCTATACTGGTTACATTACTAATGGATTTAAATTTCACACACTAAGTAGAGAGATTGGTGCAAGGATACAAAATAGTGGAGTTCTTGTGGTCGGTAACGCTGGAGATAGAGAACCTAACATAGACTATTATGGGATACTTACAGAGATCTTCAGTTCAGAGTATACAGGGGGTAAAGAGGTTGTACTCTTTCAGTGTAAATGGTGGGATATAGATCCTAGAAAAGGAGTCAAAGTAGATAAATTTGGCTTTGTCAGTGTAAATTGTCAACATCGTTTGAAAACAGATGATCCTTTTGTGCTAGCAGCTCAAGCATCACAAGTTTTCTATGTGAATGATATTAGTCAAAAGGGTTGGCATGTGGTGGTGAAGGTACAACCTAGAGATTCATATGAGTCAGCTCTTGAGGAAGATAAGGGACAAGTAAGCGTAGAAGAGAATGATGAAGCTTACCAATAGAGCATTTCATTTAAAGTCGAACTTGCTACATCAACATCAAATGATAACTTTGAATATGCTAATGCGTACTATTGAAATGATGTACAAGCAGAGTTTGTTGATATATCTTCGTTGCCTAGAAAAACCAAAACATCTAGGAAAAAATGAGTTATCATTAGCTATTGATGGCTACCAGCCTTCATTGTTTGTTCTATTTTGAAGTTTGAAATGTTTTCATTGCCTACAAAAACCAAACATTACATATAGTGTGATCTGAGTTTGTGTTTGCTATTTATCATAAATTGATTTATGCTTTAGCTTTATTTTTTTCCTATATTACACTAACATTTTTTGTATTTTTGATATTCTTATTTATATTTAATCTTGTAATTTCTTATCTAATTAGGGAGCATGACACCCACAAGGAAGAACTCAACAAAGGCAAGGTTCCTAGCACCCAGTTTCCTATGTCGTGGACACTTATCAAGTCTGAAGAAGCCTTCCTGCCCTAAATCTTCAGTCGGACAAAACCCAAGTGAACAACATCTTATTAATGCTCTAGAGGGTAGATCCCAAGATGAGGTAAATGCAGCATAGAAAAATGTGGTAAACCTTGAACCCTTCACTATTGTATTTGTTCGTAATTATATATTCCTATATGGGCTATAAACCATCTAAATTTTTGTTTGATGTTAGAATTGTTACAGCAGCTTTCGATTCCTAACAACGAGCAAGTTCTGGCTTGGTAATGAAGATATTCCCTTAATCTCAAAGCATGATGTATCTATCTAATGAGAATTACACACCCTTAACAAACTTTTCTTTATTCATAGGCTTGAGTCAGTTCATCTGGATGCACAAAAGCAGAATGATGGGGTAATTGCACAAGAGGATAATGATACGAGAAATTCACAAAAGGATAACGATACGACAAATGCACAGAAGGAAAATGTGGTAAGCGTTTTACCTTTTACTGTTTTATTTGTTTAAGATTATATGTTATCATGTGATTATTATCCAGCTTATTGCATTTGATGTTTGCAGAATGTGTCAGCCGAGTAACTTGTTTAGAAAGAATTACAAATTCCAAACTGGTAATGAAGACATATTGTCCTTCTAAAAGCCTTAGCTACTATTTTAAAGTTTTCATAATTCGCAGATCTTCTATCTATTGGAAATTAAATACCAAAATTGTTCTTAATTTTGGTTTCAAGCATGACATCCTGCAACCACATAGTGATAAGGAAAAAGGATGCGAAAATTCTGCAAGTAATGATGCTTTGATAGGTGGTGGAAAGCAAACAGTTACAAAGAATGCTATTAATCCATCTGAGAATGATTTTCTAGAAAATGAAGGTGTTAAACAGTCTAGGGCTATTCTTTTCTAGTATGTCATTTCCTGGTACTTTTAAATTTTTTTAAAAAAATAAACTTGACATTTTCATTGTGCAGCTCGTATTAGTGCTGAAAGAAGAAAAAGAAAGCGAGGCATTGCTTCAAGACCTAGAGGAAGGAACAAGGTTCGGCAAGTGGCAACTCTGAAAGATGGGCAAAAACATGGAGTAGCCTTCTATGACAATGGGCCGGTGGGTGAAAACCAATGCCCTCTATCAAGACGTATCGGCAAACTTGTTCGTGATCGTAACATGTTACCGATCAAAGTGCATAGTTAGAATAAAATCGATTCCAAACATTTGGACAAACTATGGAATGCTATTCTGGCAAGATAGGATGAGTTGTATATACGTTTTATTTACGTTCAACTTAAACCGAGGAATAATGCATGTGCAAAGTGAGATAGATATTTTGTTTGTTTGGTATGATAGGATAAGTTTGAAGGAGGTGGTCTTGAGCATCATCGCACCACCATCATGCGACAAGCAAGGAACTTATGGAACAAATGGCAGGGGAAAATGAAGCAACTACACCTAAAAAAGGTATCTAGTTTGGAGGACGCACTCTCTTCGAAGAATGTACCTAAAAGCTTGCTTAGGGAAGATTTGGAATGGTTGGTGTTAGAGCATTATACAGACCCTGATTTTTAGGTACATACTCCGAACTATGGTAGATGAAGACAGAATCATTTTCCATTTTTTTTTTTTTGGTTACTCTTTTACATACGTTCATTCTTGTGTAACTCAAACAATGTGAATTCTAGATCAAGAGTGCCATAAATTCTGAAAATTGAGCTCAGTTGACAATGCTTCCTCATACTGGTAGCAAGCCGATTCGGCAAATCATCTACGACAAGTTGGTATGTATGCAAATCAAAAAAGGCGGCCCTCTCTTCTTTTTCCATAGTTTTTGGGGTGTGCTGCTCCATGAGGAAGGAGCAAAATGAGAGTTAATATTTTTGTTGAATGTACTATTTTTGGCCTGTGAAGCTGGAGGTCTTAACAATTAATAGAGGCTTTAGAGTGATTAAAAAAATTATATGCCAAGCATTATTTAACCTTGTTCGACATGTTGTAATAGGCGGGCAAGGATGGGAAGGCACCAAGCATTGCTGAGATCTTTAAAGCAACCCGAAAGAGAAAGGATGGCACATTGAATGAAGAAGATGCAGCATTATATGTATAACATATTCACTTATTTTTGCTGTGAACTAGTAATTCTATTTAACGTTTTTTGATTTTCATTCATATTTACACCTTTGTATTTTTATTTTTACATGATCAGATTATGGATGAATCTGAAAAAAATCCATCGATGTCTCAATTTGAATTGGTAGAAAAATATTTTGAACCTCAAAATCGAGACCGTGTAATTTGCTCTGGAGGCAGTGTAAAACCCAAGGATATTAGGGGACCTGAACCGAGTAAGGCAAACCTGAAAGCTGAGCTTCAACAAAAAAAGAAACAACTACTTAGTGAGTTGACAAATCGAGTGGTAAACATCGAGCAGCTTGAAGCATCATATCAAAAGAAGATTTCAGACATGGAAGCTAGTCATCAAAGAGATATAGGAGAGCTTCTTAAGAGTGTTGTTCTTCAACAATAACACAGCATAACAACACCATCTTCAACTCCTTAACGTGAAATATAAATGCTTGACAATGTGCTTATGTTTTTTTGGATGAATTAGGTAAGTACACTTATCACACATGTTTACTATGGTGTTGCAACGATGGTAAGATACTGCAATGATAGTCAAATACCATCTTCAGCTCCTTTTTTCTTTTAGCTTGAATTGGTTGCAAATTAACAGGCGCTGCTACAGTGGCCATACCCTTACTTCTCTTCTTTTCTCTTCTTTCTCTCTCTGGATTCTCGAAGACCACCTCTTACTCCAAACGTTAAGCCCCCATCTCTGTCTAATAATTCCACAGGGAAGAGCCCTTCAATTTAATTTGAATGTCTGAGTTCTAAATTTTTAATTATATTTTGTTTTGTGTAATTCATTGTGTGGTTTGTTTTTGGTTGTTGAAAATTGTAATGAACCCAATTGTGGTGTTCATTTTTGGGTTGAATACTTGATCGAATTACTCGAATGGAGGATACATTGTTGAGGTTTTCTAAGGCTTTTTTGGTTAGGTACTATGGGTTTTCCCTGTGCAGCGGGTTTTTTAGGGCTTTTCTGAGCTACTGGGTGGTGAATCAGTGAGGCCAGTTTTGGGCTCGAGGCCCTCTATTGCATCTTACCTTCCTCTTTTGAGCTATCTTCTTAGTGTGGCTAGTGAATCAGTGAGGCTCTTCTTCTACTTTCTGTTTGTTCAGCTCAAACCCTGACTCCACATGACCATGTAAGTGCCTCTGCTCCTTTCTCCTTTCAATTTTCCCTCATCCTCCTGCTCATCCTCCTTCCGCTCTGTCTCGACAGCCATCGAAGTGGTTTCGATCTTTTCTTTCCTTTTTGTTTTTGCTTGAATTGGTTGCAAATAGGCCCAGCTATAGTGCCTTTTTCTCTTCTTTTATGTTCTTTCTCTCTCTGGATTCTCAAAGACCCCCTCTTACTCCAAACTTTAAACCGCCCCTCTCTATCGAATAATTCCACAGGGAAGAGCCCTTCAATTTTAATTTAAATGTCTAAGTTTTAATATTTTAATTATATTTTGCTTTATGTAATTGATTGTGTGGTTTTCTTTTGTTGTTGAAAATTGTAGTGAACCCAATTGTGGTGTTGATTTTTGGTTTGAATACTTGAATTACTCGAATGGAGGATACATCTAGTACTCTTGTGGGTTTGGTCTCCTCTAAACTTTTAGATATTGTGTCCCAGTTACTTGAATAATTTCATGTGGTCATTTTGTGTCGAAACTAATTGTGGGCGTTGGTGATGTACAATTTTATTCCACGAAATTTGCTTCTAAATTTTTTCTTTGAAGTCCATACAAGGCCTAAAAATGTCCCTGTTATGCAGGTGCGAAGTCCTGGATGATGTGGATGATCGGTAGGCCATTTTTTGCTTATCGTATATGAATTTACCATCAAGTAAATGAAGTCCACGATGCTGCTTATTTTCATTAAAGGATATGCTATTTTTTGGGGTAAATAGGTTGGGTTTACGCATGTCTTTGTAGTTATGGTATATGATGATAGTTTGCATATGTTTATACATTAATTACCATCTTTTGGATGTCGTATAATTTGGAAAACATTGTCGCATTGCAATCTTTTGAATGACTTGTATCGTTATGAAGACATAGCTAATTGTGCATGTCTATCTATACCGCCATTAATGATTAACATTTTAGTTTTTGACAAGGAATTAGATTGCAACAACCTTTTTCCAACCTTTAAAAAGATTAGGTTGAATATTTTTTAAATATAAAAAGTTATGGCGTTTACGAAGGAAATGATGTTCGTAAATAGATTATTTTTTGTGGTATTTGAACAAAATGAGAACAATATTAGCGGTACGGAATGTGTTGTTAGTGTCAGACTTTTTGCGAAGGAATTTAAAAGCCGTCATAAAAAGTGTTACCTTTTAAGACGGTTTTAAAAAAACGTAGTAAAAACTAAAGATGTCTTCTACGACGGTTTGATCATAAATGACCTTCTACGACGGTCCACGATTGAGCCTCAGACCGTTACAAAAGATCTTCTACGGTAGTTCCATGAACTTTCTAGCACAGATTATTCCTTCATAAAAGGATAAATTTTTAGTAGTGTTAGAGACTTTTAACATAACATATTGTATAGTATATGGATCAAAACTTTTAATTATTATGCTGGATTTCATCTTAATATTGTGAAGATTAAATAATTATAGGATGCTATTTGAGAACTTATCCATAATAAAATTAAGTGAATGAGGTCCTCCCAACCCTTCATTTAGTTAATGTAGTAATTAGGTAGGTAAAATTTATTAATAATAATAATAATAACAAAAACAACAACAACAACAACAACAACAACAACAACAACAACAACAACAACAACAACAATAATAATAATAATAATAATAATAATTATAATAAACAATTATCAGATGCATTTGAGAACATATCTAATTTATCATTTTGGATTATTGCTTTTCATACTTAATGTTTGTTACAATAGACAATTGTTCAATGCTTATTCATTAATCACATATATTTATTCAAGTAATTAATCTTGAGGCAATGTGTAGGTCTTTACTAGTATATATCTATCAAGATACAATCATTCCCATAATTTTACAAAAAAATCAATATGCAAAACAAATATGAAGGAACCAAATTCCCTAAACTAAACATAAATTAAAATAAAAGAGGAAACAAACATCAAATGTTCAATAATTTCGTTATAAAAACATAGATACATGTATGAAAAAATAGAAAGCCAGAAATCTAAATGAGATAGAAGAGAATAGTACGTGAATTTAGGATAACAAATCAACAAATACAACAGAGATTACTCATGAGAATTTTTGCTCATATTTGAATTTTTTTTCTGATTAGAAATAGAACAGGTTAATCAGAAAATTAATTAGGGAATGGAGTTTTCGGGGTGGTGTTTACCTGGCAAGAATGGAGGAATGGCTTTCTCATTTCTCCCATCAATTTGTGCACACAATAGTGCATCAACCCAAAATTGCCAACATACATGCCATTGGTGCAAATTAAGGTGATGAAAATGAACACCTTGACTGCATGAATGCCTCCTTCCCTCCAAAAAGATAAAAAATCAAATCCAACATGAAAAAATAAAATTAAATAATGTTAAACTTATTAAAAGAAACCTAAAAACCAAATAACCATTTTTAAAAATATGTTTTAGATATTAAGTGATTTCTTTCATTTTTAACCCAAATGACATAATTAGATGATCTTGTTGTTGTCATCTACTTGTAAGGATCCATCTCCCCGAGGGAGTGATCCCTAATGAACGGTTCAACTTTGGCTTTGTTTGGTTGTTTACTTTTGATTCACTTTTCAAAACTAACTCCTAATTATTATTTTTTAGAAAACCAATAGTTTTGCAAGATTAGATGAGGAAACTCGCCCAAATCCTGCCAGGTTCATGTGTCAGTTTTAGGAACTACTGCCCAGTTGCTTGATCCTGACCCACGGTAGCAACTACTGCCAGTTTTAGGAATAGGGCAGCCTGCTTGATCCATGAACCCGACTAGGTCCTTGGGCTAGAGCAAGGCCCTGTCTTTGGTCCAGACAGCTTCACTATTATGGATCAAAAGTATTCTTTTGAAAGTAACATAAAAAGAATGAAAAATAAAAAAGAATGAAAGACAAAAACAATTATGTAATTAGCAGAGTCGCCAATGAATTTTGAGAAAACTTACAAACCATGTCACCTTCTGAAGCAAATCATAATGTAGAGACAACCGAAGGGACAATTGATTCTGCTTCAAGGTTTTTTTTTTTTCCGAAAGGCCCCCGAGCAATCCCTAATGTGAGACCATCTTGACTCGAACTGAGGATTTGGATTGAGGGCCAACGGTACGGTGATGTCATGGAATGCATTATAACATTACTGCCCATCATCACCGACGACCTTTACTATTCAATAATAGAAATTCGAACCTTTAATTATAATATCACACAATCATGGAAAACATTAATATATTTCATATTAAATCATGCAAAGATAAAACCTTCAGTCACCACAAAGTATCAGAATCATATCTTAATATACAGGATTTAATCTTACCATAGTTTAACTTAGAAGTCATCCTACAACATCTAAATATTCATCATAAAATTCCTAGAACTCATCTTTGAGTTCTGTGAAAGACGCCCAAACATATTTCAATTACTCACATGTATGTTTTGGAGATTGTAGGGATGATGTTTGACTTGTTTGACATTTCATCACCATTAAAATGAATACTTTTAGTCACCAAAAAACAATTTAGAAGTCACCTCTTAATGCACATTTTTCAACTCTCATCATACTTTCACTTGCCATTCATCTTAAAGCATCTAAATAATCACTCCTACAACCTCTAAAAGTCACCTGTACATTCTTTGAAGGTCCTTCAAATATATGTTTAACTTGTTTGACATTTTATCACTCTTCAAATGAACACTTAGTCAATTAAAAAAATAGAAGTTACCCTTCAATATAAATTATTCAATGTCATTATATTTCACTTATTAGTTATCCTAAATAATCTAAGTATTCACTGTTTTGACTATAATGTGAAACAAGGAGGCAAAAATAGAGGGAAAAAACAAGTTTTGACTATAATGTCCATGACCTGTAGTTGAGGATGTCAATCTTGCAGGCATAAGTTCCGAAGCTTGCAGCATGGATGCAACCCATATATCAAATGACTACAAGAATAAAATTGAAGATCAAGAAAGCTTACTTAGAGCATTTGCATTAGTTGGATCATAGTCTAAAATGGAGGCTCCTAGTCCAAAACATCACCTGCATCAGTTATCTACATGGCTCGACGCGCGGTTTGGCTCCTAGCAATGATCCACTTGCAACTTTCTTTTCCTTTTTTCTTCCAACATGTTAGTAAATATCACAAAATAAAATGCTAAAATAAATTAAATATATTTAAATGTGGGTTCATGAGAAATATTTTATTTGGTAATGCAAGTTGGTGATCCATTTGATGTGAAAGGCAGAGGAAAAAAATAGATTGTAGGATACTGTGGAAGGTATATCCTCTACTTGTGATCCAAATGTCTCGATCACCAATACAAGTACTCCTAATGCAGTGGGTGTCTAGATACCGCGGGTAGACTAATGGTTACAGGTTCAAATCCCATTGATCAAAATTTCCTTGCATCCTTAAAAGTAATGTTAGGCAATAATGTGGTCTGACAAGACGCACAATTTGAAGCGTGTTTGATACTCACATGTCTCACTCATTACAAGCATATAATGTTGATTAAGAACCAGCAATTATTCTTGGGGGTGGAAACACAAGCACATAATGTCAATTAAGAATCAACCATTATATAAAGGCTCAATGGAAATGATGCTCCTGTAGGCATTAAAAATTTATTCATGTCTTACCAAAATTAAATTAAATTAATTAACTGGGCAACCTTGTTATTTAGTTTAATCAGATCCAAAGACTCATAACTCAAGCCCAAATGACTTCCAAGTCTAGATTCAGTCAAAATTCAAGTCAAAGCCCAAACTGAGACTCAAGACATCTATCGAATCAAGTCACGACCTAAAGACCGAACGACGTCAAAGTCAAGGCACGGACAAAGTCAAAGTCAAAGTCAAAATCAAAGTCAAAGTCATGACCTACATCAACTCACAAGTCAAACCTCAAAAACGACTCTCAAGTCAATGTTCGGTTAAAGCTCGAGGAGACTTCCAAGTCAATGCTCGGCCCAAACTCGGGAGATTCCCAAGACAAAGTCAAAGTCAAAGTCAAACAAATGAAAGTAAAATAAGTCTAGGGTAAAGTCTAATTGAAAGGCCCAAAACCCAGGTCAAAATTCAAAACCTAAGTCAAGGTCCATCTTGACTTTCAAGGGGGAGGCTTTTCTATAAATAGCCCCCTACACCCCATGATTCAAAAGCTGAAAAATCCATCCTTAAAAGAGAAAGAATCAGAGGATCTTGTATTCATAGAGATTGCACCCATTTAAATCAAATCAATTTACAAAAATTCAATATTTGTAATTTATGATTACAAATTTGGCACGCTCAGTGAGATATCTCTACCTCTCATCTCTTTCTCCTAAAAGATCAAGACTTTCAAGTCACAAGAACATCTTCTTCAATGAAGACATGACTACAGAGAACATTGCGCAAGCTTCGAAGAAGAAGAGCACATGATCTCTTTCGCGCATATCCTGTGGAGCGAGCGTCACTTTTAGCTGCCGCGCGCACGCAGTGAAGACCAGGAGTATGGCGAAAGCTGCTGTGCCGACCGCTCCTTGGCAGACTGTGGCGGCCCCAGCTAACCTCCAAGACTTGAAGAAACAGCAAAAGGCATCATCTTAGATAGGTGAAATTCAAAACCCCCAGCTTCAATATTCAATCTGCAAGGTTGAAGACTACTACAGCAGTAACACTTCTTCGCTCTCACCGAAGGAGGCGTGCATGTCAGAGACTAAAGTTGAGTCCTCCAGAATGGTTGTCATGCCAGCCATGATGACAGGTGCAACCACTCTGGAAGATGAGATGGCTAACATGAAAACCATCCTAGAAAAACTCAACACGGATAACAAAGAAAAGGAAGCGCGCATTAAGCTTCAAGAAGAAAAGATTGCTAAGCTGACCAGGAAGTTAGAAAAATGGCCAGCTCAATCTTCCACGAAGGACTCAGAAAGTGACGATTTAGAAAAAATGTCCATCCACATTGAAGCCTCTGACAGCGAGAAGCAGTAAAAGAAAGGCGCTACCACTAAACATGACTATTAGGCGATAAATTATCCTATTTTACGTGGCTCTTTCACCTACTTTTAGCTCATATAATAACTTAATCTTTAGGATTTTTACTTGTTTTATTTACATTTTGCAGGAGATAAGTTCAAATGGAGCAAGTACCCCGAAAAGGAGCGAAGACGGGACAAAGCGAAGAAAAATAGCAAAAACAGGCAAGAAGGAATAGCAGGGGGGCCGAACCGCCGCGTCAGAAAAATGGCACGGTGGCGCCGTGCCATGTGGCACAGTCATGCCCCCCCGGCCGCTGCTTGGTAGCACAATTCTATTTAATCCTCCTTCGGCGTCTTTGTTCGGGGGTCGCTCGGGGGTTTTTCCATGCGATTTTTAGGGTAGTTTAGTTTAGGTTTTAGGAAATAAAAACCCCATTGAGAAGATTAGATTAGGGTTGTATTGGATTAATTTTGGATTCAAGCACTGAGATTTGAAGTTCTTCCCATCAATCTATAAGTTTTCTCCTCTCTCTCTACCTTCATATTTCAGTTTCGTTCTTGTTTGTTCTTGTTATGATTATATTAGTTTAGATTGTATTTAGTTTTAACACTTAGTTTTAATTGTTAATCCACATTTTATTAGGGCATTGGATTTGATTAGTTTTATTCTCTTTCCTCCATCTTCATGCTTGTTATGTTCTTTGTCAGCTTAGGTTTGAATTTGGGTTTTTGTATTTTGTTGTTGATTGGTTGGTAGATTTTTTTGGCTTGACTTGTGATTAGCCTCTTGATGGCTAACTAGTCTTGTATTAGGCCTAACCATACCCAATCTATGTATAGAACTTAGAGTTTTCTCTCACGCCCTCCAAGTGTTCGATGAAATGCTTGAAAGAGCTTTCATCCGTATTTTTGGGCGATTAACTTATGCTAAGAGGTGAGGTCAATTAGCTTAGTGTCAGAGAGGGAATAGTCGAGTTCGGGACATGAAATAGTATCTTATTCGAGCTAGAATTTGATGGTCTAACTGGGCTAACCCAATGAAAATAGGTGGTTAGGCTAATTAGACTAGCTCATGACCTTTGAGAGAGGGCTTGGTGGGTCTTCGATGGTGCAACCGACCATCTCTCGTTCATAATATAGTTTGGGTAGGTTAGGACTCGTCTTAATTAGTTGGGTCATCCATTGGTCAAATCACAACTTGGTTCGTCCCATCCCAAGGTTTGAGTTATCATAAAGTTATGATATCAGATCCCAAACTCGATTCAAGGGCTAACTGTAAATAAGGTGCACTACAGCCTACGGGTATGGACCATAACACTATGAAACTCATAAATAGGGTCTGCACATGGGCTACTACACTAGCATATAGTAAAGAGATATGAATGGCAACAGAAGTACTTGATATCATATTCACTGCATATTGATCCATCTAATGACGAGAAACATAAGTGAAGAACATAGGAGAGACAAACAGGCATTTCCATTGTCATAAGTTTCTAATGTCATAAATCTCTAATCATATCACAATAATCCTCACTAACCAGCTTTCTCACTCTCCTAACTCACTCTTTATACTCTATATTCCATCAAGGAAGGTCAAACTTGGCTCTGATACCAAAATTGTAACGCACCCAAATTAAAAATGTTACACTATTTACATTCTCCTTAATAAATCCCTGAATTAGGCCTAATAAATTGGATGACAGAGGTGATAAACCTAATGGTCAGGGCGCTACCGCCATCCCAAAAAGGATAAGGCTTAAAGCAAATACCCTAGAGAGGATATAGTTGAGCATAAATCAAACTCATATACATTTAACTTCATAACTAGCATGAGTTTTGTATATCACGACTATGCAATTGCCATAAAGTTTACATCTCCATCAATTGAAGATCTCAAACTCCAAACTATACAAGTACGACATTACTATTGATCCATCCAGATCCCTTGCTCAACTTATTTCTCCAGCTGGTTTGTTATCATGAAGGCATTTCACTGGTCATTTGCCTAAAACAAAACATGAAAAATATTTCAAACTGTGAACCAAAGCTCAGTAGATGCATTCCCGTTCAATGAAATGATCATTGCATAAATTGGCTGGGCCCGCCTTGAAATTTATTTTAAGTTAAAATAGTGAATAAGATTAATGTAAACTGTAAAAATTAGTAGTTATTATCTAGCAGTGAACCCCTTGATGCTGCTATGATCTATAGACAGGTGTACACCTGTCAAGCTGAGCGGGTGACCTGGCCTGAAGCTGCGTGGGTAACTGGAGAGCAATGCCTTGTAACTAATAACTGATGGGTTCACTAATTATATGACGAATCACTGACTAAATTAATTCATTAATGTACTTATCAAAACATTATCATTTTGATAAATGCGTGTTGATTTCTAAAGATACGGGAAATAGATGTATGTAAAGTCTCTAAGATGCAATCTCACTTGATAATATTCATGCACAATGCGAAACGATAGATTAGGCCTCGTTTCAGCTTAAGAAATGCAGTTATGGGCAAATGCAGTTAGTAAGCAACTTTCACTTCCATAATTTGTAACTTTATGGAAATTGATTAATAAAGAGGGAATCCACAATTCAAACAATTCAATATAAGATAAGTTATACTAAAATGATATTTTAAAAATAAATAAGTTAGGGTTATTGAACTCGAGGTAAAAACAAATTGAAGCAAAATAGACCAAAATGAAATAATTAAGGTGATAATGGATGTATTTTAATGGATACATATAGAATTTGGGTTTTTGATGTTTCTGCAGTGAATAATAGAAGGTTAAATGACAAGAACGGCGTTGTGGGGTTCTGGAAAGCTCATATAACCTTAGCTTGTGTCATTACCCTCTTTACTTCTCTAATTTCATTTTCATGCCCATTTAACTCGATTTCCCAACCGAAGTAAGCTTCTATACAAATGAAAGTTGTTGAACTTACTAAACTTTGTAATTTCTTTATAATATCCATAATTATGCAGAAACTCCTGATAATATTTCCAAATGCCATGATTTCTTTCTTCCCTCATATTACCGTTTGAAGGTCTACTTTAGAAAATCCATATCTTTCACCCCTGACCTCCAACTGAGCTATAAAATCCCAATATGAAAAGCTTAAAAAGCCCCTCAAAACATTCATTCATAGTGTCAAATATAATTACCACAATAGGGTTCTTAAAATAGGGTTGGGACACAACTATGTACAGCTTAGGTCCATCCTGTGCAGTCTTGACAAAATGGTCATAACTGTTTCCACACAACTTGGAATAAAGTAATTCAAAAGGCATTTGCAACATAACTCACTGAGATATCCATCCACCAAAAAGCATAATTTTTAGCTAGGCCGATCATTACCAGTTTATTGGCAAAGTGACCCCTGTTTTCTGGTAGTTCACAGCCACACCGCTTTTGCTTTCTCATTTCTTTTTACATAAATCCCCATCTAAAATCATTCCTGCAAATTATTTAACAAAGCCTTGTTCCTTCTCATCATGTTAAATGGCCATATTACTAAAAATCACTACATGATCATATTTATAGGTTTTACAATCATTCTTTCCACAAAAATACTTAGAAAGCTTCGATAACCTCGCTTATTTGCATTAATAATTCAAACAAGCTCTTTAGGCCATTTATGGAATTTTTTATAATCCAATAATTTTTACAAATCTCACTTAACATCATCCTTTTAAGTCAATAACACGTCCAACCTTTTAAATTATATCCAATTCAATCTAAATAACATACTTAATTCCAAAAATCAAGTTAAACCATGTATAATCATGAAACCCTAAGTCATGCCACATTCAAGTTTCCATCCAAATCACCATGAATGAGTAAAATGAGATCACCTACCATCTTTAAACTTATTCTCCATGTTAGATTACAACAATTAAGTAAACAAACATAAATCGAAACTCTCTTGATTCATACATGCTTGATCGAGCTCTAGCTCAACTCCACCATCTCCAACATCCGCTAAAATAATCAAATTTGCATAACAACATTTATTTTGATCACGACAGCTTGTCTTAAGTGGAACAATCATAAAAACCAAAAATATAACAAGATCAAAATAGGGTTTTACCTCACTTTGGGCTTGGATTTAGAGATGAAGGGGTAGTGGGAGGTGGTGTTTGATGTTGGAGGAGGTGTGGGTGGTGGCTGGAGGGAGCAAGGGTGGCCGGCTGGTGGCTAGAGTGGTGGCAAGAGGGCTGAAAGCAGCAGCAAGTTCAGCAGGGGCTGGCATGGGGGTATGGAGGAGAGAGGAAGAAGAAGACTAGGATTTTTACTCGGTGGAAAGTAATGGTTTGTTATTATCTTGATACTTGACTAATATTTATTCGTTCAAAATATCTTTTTGTTAATTAAAATTAGATACAGATGATTGTGATTAACTTAATTTAATTACACCAACATTTTCGGGCCACAATTTGAGCCCAAAGTGAATCGGGCCGTAAATTGGGTCAAATGAATTGGGCCAAACTTAATGAATTTGGGTCCAAATTTTTGCGTGATTAACAATTAAATTTTTATGACATTAAGAAAAATAATATATCACCTAATCATATTTACCAGGGCCTAATATCAATTCACTTAAAATTGTTACGGTAAATGAAACTCGACTTGTAACTCGAAATAAATTCTCCCAACTGGGATCGTTAAATGAGATAAATAAATGTAAAAAATTAATAAAATAGCTTAATTAAATAAATAAACGTGATTTAGGGTCAGTCTACTTCCCTCCTTAAAGAGTTTCGTCATTGAAACTTATGAGTTTTGACAAAACATGCAGGTTCATTTCAAATAGATGTGTGCACTTAGCTTGTATCTCATCCTCGGTTTTTCCAAATGGCTTCTGAGGAGGTATGATTTGTCCCATGTACTTTGACTAAAGGTATCTGGTTGATGTTTAGCTGCTTAATCCTACGATCTAGTGTCTGGACTAGGTGCTCTTCAAACACTAGACCCTTATTGACCGCGATGGGTTTGGTTAAGAGAGCGTGGTCCGGATATGAAAAGCTTAAAAAGTCCCTCAGAATGTTTATTCATAGTGTAAAACATAATTACCATAACAAGGTTCTTAAAGTTGGGTTAGAACACAATTGTGCACAGCTTGGGTCCGTCCCACGCAGTCTTGACAAAACAGCCATAACTTTTTCCACACAAGTCGAAATAAAGTGATCCAGAATGAATTTGAAAGATAACTCACTAATCTATCCACCCACCAAAAATCATAATTTTTGGCTGGGCCGATCATTACCAGTTTATTGACAAAGTGATCCTTATTTTCTGCCGGTTCATAGCCACACTACTTTTGCTTTCTCATTTCTTTTCACATAAATCCCCATCTAAAATCATTCCTTAAAATGATTTAACAAAGCCCTGTTCCTTCTCATCACCTTAAACGACCATATTACTCAAAATCACTACATGATCGTCTTTACAGGCTTTAAAATCATTCTTTCCACAAAAACACTTAGAAAGCTTCCATAACCTCACTTATTTGCATTAATAATTCAAACAAGCTCTTTTTGCCACTTATGGAATTTTCTGTTATCCAATAATTTTGACAAAACTCACATAACATTATCTGTTTAAATCAATAACACATCCAACCTTTTAAATTACATCTAATTTAATCTAAATAACAAACTTAATTCCAAAAATCAAGTTAAACCATGTATAATGATGAAACCGTAGGTCATGCCACATCTAAGTTTCCATCCAAATCACCATAAATGAGTAAAATAAGATCACCATTCATCTTTAAAGTTATTCTCCGTGCTAGATCACAACAATTAAATAAACAAACACAATCTAAACTCTCTTGATTCATACATGCTTGATCGAGAATCAAACTCAGCTCCACCATCTCCAACATCCCTAAAAACAATAAAATTTATCACAAGTGCATAAATCTTAACTAGAACAATCATAAAAACCAAAAATACAATAAGATCAAAATAGGGTTTTAGCTTACTTTATGCTTGGATTTAGAGATGAAAGGGTGGTGTGAGGTGGTGTTTGATGTTGGAGGAGGTGCGGGTGGTGGTTGGTGGCAGCAAGGATGGTCGGCTAATGACTGGAGTGGTGGCAAGAGGGCTGAAAGCAGCAGCAACTTCAGTAGGGGGGCTGCCATGGGGGTGTGGAGGAGAGAGGAAGAAGAAGACTAGGATTTTTACTTGGTGGAAAGTAATGGTTTGTTATTATCCTGACGCTTAGCTAATATTTATCCATCAAAATATCTTTTGATTGGTTAAAATTAAGTACAAATTATGGTGATTAATTTGATTTAATTACACCAAAATTTTTGGGCCACAATTTGAGTCCGAAGTGAATCGGACCGCAATGAATTGGGCCCAACTAGCTGAATTTGGGCCCAAGCTTTTTCGTGGTTAACAATTGAATTTTTGTGATATTATAAAAATAATTTATCACCTACTCATATTTACCGTGACCAAATATCAATTTACCCGAAATTATTACGGTAAATGAAACTCCAATTGCAAAGTGGGGCCCGAAATAAATTCTGCCAACCGGGATGATTAAATGAGATAAATAAATGTAAAAAATTAATAACATGGCTTAATTAAATAAATAAACACGGTTTAGGGTCGGGCTATTACACATCTCATCAAACCAAGTTAAGTTCTTCTTTCCGGTTGCGATGCTTCCATCTTCTTTGAGCTCACACTCATCTTACAATAGAAAAGCAAACGTGGATTATCACATTAGCATCATTTCAACACAAATTTTCCATAAGCAGCCACAATGTTAGCTTACAATTTTGACCTGTAAATATCATAAGCACCACCATAATAATTGCATCATTTTAACACAGATTACATACATGTGCAACAATCAACACAGCTACTCACATACCAGAACTTGAAAATGAACATACCTAGTATTCCGACCATTAATATAGTCCATCTACATAGCATTAGCTAACGTATCTCTAAATTCTTCCGTTTCTCTACTCTCACTTCTTGGGTTTGAAAGACAACTACCATACGATTCATTAGAAGTAAGTAATTCATGATCAATCTCTTGTACAAGCTCCTCATCTGGATCAGCAGCATCAAATAGTTGTGCGATATGCATGCAACAAGCACACTATCAGCTTGTGTGCATACTAAGTAGAATGGCTCATTCCCACTGCCTAATTGCAAACCTCTTCTTTAGAACAGCAAAATCCCTTTCTATTGCATTTTAAAGAGAAGAATGCCTATGGTTAAATATTTCTCTAGCTTTTTAGGGAGCAAGCACAGCATATTATCTCAAATGGTAATAACTTTTTTGGTAGGGAGTCCAGAACCCTTGTCTTAATTGATATCCTGAATTAACAAGGTAGTACTTTCCATCAGAAAATTTTAACCTATCAATTCTATTTTCTAGTGCACTTTTTAGAACTCTAGAATTAGAAGCGGAATGTTCCTAGCCTGATATCTCTACACCACATCACATGGGGCTTTTACACAAAAATGTAAACCATCAATCACACTAACACAATCCTGTGAATAATAGTATTCAACAAGTATTGCCCATTTTTTTACATTAATGTTGAAATAAGGAAAGACCTTAGGCTTTTTACAATCTCAAGAAGGCATTCAGAACCATCTGGTGGTTTAAAATATTGATTCCAAGGAAATGATGTCCTTTAAGACATTGTCGAAGTGCCTTCTCATTAGTGTTTACTTTAAATGCCAATAATCTAATTTTATAGAATTATTTCTCCTATTTGTCCGATAATAATGAGAAATTTTGCAACCTATCCATCCACTGTACTAAAACAGTTGTCTCTCAATCTTCCCGAATTACATAATATGCATGCCAACTTGGCAAAGGCTTCTTTTCCCATGCGAAGGTCATTGCAACAATCTTGCCCTTCTTTTTGTGTAAGCCTTCTCCAGTAAAATCGACGAAGAATGTCCCTTCAATATCCTTTGGAAGTGGCCTATTGACTTGACTCTTAAGACATGTAAGGGATGCTACTAGACTAGCCGCATATAGACCATAAACAACAACACTAGCCGCAACCCCTTTTCTAAGCTTGTTCCTCTCTTCTATTTGTAGAAACAACAACAATAGCTCTAACAGAAGCAAAACTACTTATACTAATTACCACATGGCAGTTATGAATAGAATGAAACTAACTCAATAATTTGTCTGGAATTTTTGTGAATAACTGAAGGGAGACAGCACTAGAAAGTACCATATAAATTGGTCATATGATGCAATAATTACAGAGTGACAGTTATAACAAATACGCATTAAACATAAATAGAACTCAATATAAAGGGAAGTACAAGAGCTTGTTATACAGTTCAAGTGAGTAGTAAATCACCATCAGCAAGCATAAAAGCATCTCAGATATCATCCCTCCAAAAAAGAGAAAAATGAAAAATAATAATGGCCATACAAGTTATAATAGATGCTCATGTCAGACGTTATAATTCCATACTCAAACATCAATAGAACATTTGACTTTTCAAACTAATACTATAGTATGTGAAAATATCTAAGGGTACCATAGGTTTTGCATCTAAACACACGCCCACATCTAACTCTTCTAATTTCAAGTAACATAAGTGTATAGGCGTATTAATATCTAGTTCGAAAGAATTCATAGATAATGTATGAAGTAACAGATGGTTGTACTGTTTTTCTCAGAAACGTACATTATATGATATTTTGAATGATTTTCCTTTCAAGATGAAATAGAACAAGGGTCAATTTACTTCATTGAAGTGTAATCATGATGACTCTTCATTGGCTGCAACGAAACATAAATCAGCATGTAGTGTAGATAGGTAGAAAATCAAGCAATAGGGGAGGCTATTCTTAGAATCTCAAATATAATAGCTATATTTGAATTGACTTGTCTTATACAAGATCACCATAATTTCTTCATTGATATTATCTGTTTGATTAGATAAACTTTTCCACAGCCTAAATTGCATCTTGTTCTTCAATGGCATCCCCAAGTTGAGACGATTCAACAACCAGATGCTTTGAATTTCTTCTTATAGATGATTCATCTGAAGCTCAGTGCTTGACAGAGTTGCTAGGGGACAATTTTGGGCAATTCGCATGAGATAGTGAAGTGTTTCTTAACTTGTTCAATGCCATTAACGATAAAGAGAGTATAAAATTAGGAAGGCAACTAGACAATGCATACTTAATCCAAGAAATCAAATATTAGAAATAAGCATGATTGTATTAGACCATTAAACTGGACCACGATTGTATTAGTTTTAGCATCAATTATAAAACAACAAAAGCTCTAGAATCTAACTTCCATCCATCTCCCCATAAATTTTCTCTAAAACAAATTACACTTGCACTATTAGCCATTGCCACAATTGCAAAATACCCAGAAAGAAAAGGCCCAATTAACTCCCAAAAACATGGAGGGTTCTGCATTGTCAGAAGACCGCATAAACTACATCCATCCACAGTTTCTATTTGTTTTCTATGAATGTGTGGTTGCATATACAGATGAACTTCTTTAAAGCCTTATTTCACAAATCAAAAGTGAAATTGTTTTAATTAAATTTTTTAATAATCTTACGTAGAGATCATCTTATACGAGCTTTTTCAACAATATTTAAGAAGCATGATGTGAGCATCAACATGATATCCCAAGATGTATAGTTACATAGTGCGGATAAGCGAAGGAGAAAAGCGAAGAATTAACAAGGCTTATTGGGCTGAGCGAAAGAAGAACAAAGTGAAGAATCTACATGATTTCCATACACAATGTCCTAACTACTGAAACCCTGAAATCCTCAAATTTAACGCAGAGAGAGAGAGAGAGAGAGAGAGATACCAGATGAGAGATGTTGGACTAGAGCTTCACCGAGTAGCCGAAGGAACCTTGGCAGTCGAAGAAGGCGAGGGGAGAGAATGAGAATAGGGGGTCTGCAAGGGGGGAGAGAGAGAGCCGAAGTAAGAAAGGGGAGAGGCTTATCGGTCTGGGCTCTCAAAAACTTTCCATGCTTTTTTGTCACCATTGTGTGAGGAAAATATTTTGCGTTATATGCTTTCAACTTTCCATCATAATTTCCCCTTTACGTCTTTTCTTTTCCTTTTTCTCCACTCCAAACAGGGGAAAACTTTACTTTTTCATATTTTTCTCTTTTAAGCTATTTTCCAAGGTCCAAGCAAACCCTTAATATTTTCCTCTTCGGAAAAGAATGAACACTAAGGATAGGTATCCTTCCTTGCGAGAGTTTTCTTTAACAAATCAACTTGACCATAGAAAATAGATCATGAAAAGGAACAAGATGTCAAGCTAGAGGATGAACGAAATATTATCTATTTTTTGGAGGCATTACAAAACAATACATATAGTTTTCATCTTTAATGATTCTTTTGTCTAGTGAAACAAATCACGCTTTATTCTAGTGAAACAAATCATGCTTTATTTTGCAACTTGAGCGTCATTGTGGATGATTACCTATGTATAGTGAGTTCAATGGTGATCGATCCTTGTCAATTTGTCTTAAAGAAACTAAGTTTTGAGTTCCAGACATAAGCTTACCAATCCTTCCCCTTGTTCAAGATACATTCGTCAATAAGCTTACCCATCCTCGTCAATTGCATCTCCTGAATTCTCTATTGGCATGCAAGGGCTTAATGATAGAGGTTTCGACCTACTCAAAGCGCTCATCAAACTGTCTTGTGAGTGACGTACATGATTCATTGTGTGCCCTTTACAATGCTACGCATAAGCATTCTCTTGTCATTTTCAAACACTTGCATAGCTTTTCAACAACCTATTAGTGTGGATTTTTCAAGTTATAAAATTAACTCAATTGTTTGCAGGTATACCAAGTAACTGCAGATAAGTGATTAAGCGGATATTCGGTGTCGACCCCTCAAGGAGCAAATGTTACTAGGAAATTTAATGATTTTGTAAATTGACCCCAACAAAATATCAAAATGAAAATTTTGGGTGAATTATGCTGCAACTATGTTATTTAAGCTAAAATTAACTCAAGGAAAATTATTTAATAATGAGACCAAAGAGAGTCAATTCAAGGGGTAATCTAGGATTGCAATTTAACCACAAATTTTGTAATTTTTGTGTTATTGATAACTGGAAATCAATTGTTTTTCTGACTAAGCTGCAAGCTTAGTTCACAATCTAAAGGATGAACAGTAGGCTCTTAATGACATACTCGATCTAACGTCTTGCATGATTCGTCCATACATAACGTGATCCATATGATTTTTGACATGAAGTATTCAAATAAGGCATGATCCATATAATTCATAGCATGGAGCATTCAATAAAATAACTACCATAATAACGACCATTGCATAACCATCATGTTAGTCTACTAGACCTAGCATGAGAAAGCACAACTTATATAAACCAACCACACTAATAGCATAATTACTAAAATAAAGTTGCATAAATTATGAATTTCAACAATTCTAACTAAGATAATGCAACCAAGGGAGCTAGTTTATCTCAAATTAAACAAATAACATCAAATAAACTAAATTAGAGTTCGATATAATCCCAGATTAATTGAACTAGCTGAGCACAAAACAAGATAAAACAGAAGGGGAAATTATACAAGCAACCATGATCTAAATCTTGATCTAAAGTCCTATACTAGCTCTTCATCAGCTCATGCCCTTGATTTTCACCCTCCAACACGCCTAGCTAATGCTATATTTTTCTTTCCTTTATTCTCATTGCTCTCCGCCCAGAACAACCCTAAGAAGAACCCAGAGAAAATCAAAAATAGGGTGCCCCATACACTATAAGAAAACAAGCTTTGGGCAACACGTAAAAAATGTCAGTATAAGTTTAAAAGCTGTTGCCTTAGATGTAAGGCAACATTATGTAAAATGTTGCCTTTAGTATGTACTGCAAGAAATCTACGGCAATACTTTTTCAGGAATGGCAACGCTTGCTTAGAAAAATGTTGCCTGAGAAATTTTAAATGCAACAATTCTTACGGCAACATTCGTAGGCCTATTGCAACGTTGAGTGGAACCAAAAATTAATCAAATCGATATTTGATGCTTTTCGCATTTGATTTGTTTATGCTCCAGTAGAATTGATATAATACTTTCAACTAGTTATAGACGAATCCACATAGTCAATTTGCTGAATTAGACAAAAAAGAACCATCCATTCATAGTGGTGTACAACAATAAATTGATATGATATGTGGGATTAACAATTAGGTTGTCAACTTTCCCCCTCCTAGCAAAAAGTAAAGAGGTCTACACTTAGTGAGCTATACATCTTTCTCCATATCCAAAATACATGTAACTGTGGTTTATGATTTAGCCAAATATCATACGCAAAATAAATACAATTTGTCCAATTGTGTATCCAAAATAAGTCCTTCAAGTCTCTCCAAAAATTCCATCATGTCGAATGCAACATCAAAAAAGTATAGGAAGGCCAATAGTAGCTAGTCTGCACACGAAAAAGAGAACACTTATGAAAAAACAATTGATATTTGCGGCTGAAAATGGGAAAAAAAATGATCTCACAGTAAACAAGGGCTTTGTATATGCTTCGTGTCATTAATATTTAACAACTAAAGCTTGTGTGAACTCATGCCTCAATATCGTCACCACCCACATCAAACTCAAAATTCCTCCCACTTTGTATATAATTTCCACACCATCACATTACCACAACATGGAGAACGGGAAACTTGTAACGACTAAAGCTTACAAATCCAGCTCTCTAAGAAGAAAAGTAAGAATGTAGGTATAAGCTCATTGATTCTAAGATTGAGCTCTATTCAAGAAATTCAGATTTTCTTGTCTATTTCGAAAGCCATTAACCCAAGAAAAATTTCCTAAAATATATTGCCTCAGTTCCAAAAAGAATAGCCAGTTTGACAATATGTGTCATGATATCAATTACGAGTTACGACACAAGATGTCTTCTATGATAGCAAATTCAGAGGAATGCAACAGACATCCAAACCAGTGAAAGGAAATGCTCTATGCTGAATATGGAATCTCGGAACTAATGCAGAATTGCATATATTTCCACTAGTTGTGAAGAGAACCATGCAGTCATGCCTTTCTAGGCGACGCTTCAGAGATAAGCACATAATGTTTTGAAAAGAAGCTTCACCAATATTGTTTAGTTCTCAGCAACTTCGATGGGCTACATATGACTTACCCAGATTGCTTAACAAGAAGCATAGATTGCTACTTCACCATAAACATACAAGTATTGAAGCAAGCACACAATAGCCAGAAACCAAATTGGCTTCATATAGGCTACAGAATAATCAATAACACATCCCAGGTTATATTAAAGTAAGAGACTTTGAAACCATAGAACCAAATTGAGGCTTAAAGTATTCAGTTTCAAAAATCAATGTCTGTTTCATCATTGGCTGTTACACAAGAGCCCAGGAATGGTAAAATGTCAGTGAGCAAACCCACTTGATTGAAGTTAACAGCGTACATAGCAAGCTTCTGTGTAGGTCTGCCTGAACTATAGATGATGCTTGATCTCAATATACCGTCTTGCAACAGAAGTCATCCAAAAAATGACAGCAATATAGTTTGAGCAAATAGGAAAAAAAAATATTTCTATGTTGGAACTCATTCCCTTGTATGCCTAGGGAACTTCCAAAACAACAAAAAGCCTAAACAAGTGAGAACTGCTAGTAGCGAAGACAAACCCAATAGTAACACCAGCCATAAATATGGTTACCATATTGTTTCTCTCGAGATTTCGACAAATTAAGCAACAAAAAGCGGGAATAAAAAATTGTACGAACCTCATGTAGTGGAACCATCTTGTGGACTCCCAGATGTGTTGGTGAGCTGTGAAGTAACAGCTTGAGCAATGTTTTCAGGGATTATGCCTGGGATCATATTTTGTAACTGCACCAATAAATGATCGACCTTTGCCTTTTAAGCATGTAGTTAAGCCTTTTAAGCATCCAACACAGCCTTCTGAGCATCTAGTTCTTTTTGTATATTGGCTGCTTTGTCTTTCTTAGCTTTTAAGTCAACATCCATTTTTTCTTTATGAGCATTGAAATCCTTTTGCATTTCCTCACCTAAGCCAACTCTAATAGCATCAATAAACTCTGGAGCCAAAGCTTGTGGCTTATCAACATTATTTCGTTTTAAGCTTGTTGTACAAACACCCATTCCGTATAGTCGTAACCACTCCGGACGCTCCTTTTTCATCACCTTATCACAAAGATCTTCATCACTTGAGCTAAGTCCTGACTCCTATAATGCTTCAATCTCCTTTATCTTTTTCTACATTACATGTAATGAGCATAAGACATTATGTCAGAAAAGCTTTGTTGTAGAAAGAGTTATTGAAGAATCCATCAAGAGACTACTCCTTATGTTGTGATAGGTGGGGAAACAAATATAGAATACTTATGATTTTATCCAACATATCATTGTTAGAGTGCTTATAAGTACGCCCTTCTTTCCTTTTCCTAGTTTCTTCGAACATTTTGTCTTTGATGGCGATCAACCCTCTTTATTTTTCTAAATGAATGGATACAAATTAAACCAAACAAAAAACATGTAAAATAATAGCGATGAAAAATTCATGTAGAATCCAAAGACTTACAAGCTCATAATACTTTCTTGTGAAGCTCACAGCACCCATCGTGTGCATATTGTCCTATTGCTCACGGCTTTCAACATTTTTAGCACTAATTTGCTAAAAAGATATAAGGATCTCATGAGAAATGTTGATGCAGCAAGCGTTGAAAAATATAGCAAACCTACTATAATTCAGTACCTACACAGTCGAATCATTCTAATATTGTAGCAAAACCTTAAAATGAGAATCAAGTACTCTGGTCGGGTGATTTTCCCGGCTGCCTTCATCATTGTCGTACTTATAATAGTGATCTCGCTTGATGCGACTTTTGAAAATCCAATCTCAAATAGACTGTAGCAGCCACTTTTTCTTGGTTGAAGGAATTATGTACTTCTCCTAGTAGATGTTAAGTTAAGTTAGAATAATAAAAAAAAGATACTCAATGTGATATGTAGTCATGAGAAATCTTACATTAACATACATTTCATCGTTGTGTGGAACTTCACTCCAATTGGTATAAATCAATGGTGCCCAAGTATAATCATGAGCAATAGTGCCTAAAAATTTCCTGAACTCATTGATGACTTTATCTGTAGGTACAATAGGTTGATCTTTGTCATTGAAAAGTACAACTACAAGATCTTCCATTTTTCACGCATGTACCTCAAATAACATTGTAAGGCCTCTATGCTTCTTTATGAGTTCATCTATTTAGATAAATCAAGCAAAGAGGGAAAAAAAAAAAAAAAAGCAATATCAAACAGAAATCAAAGGTGAAGGGGATTGGCTTCTAAAAGGTAGGCCAAACTCTCGATCTCTGGTCCATTCAAGTGTTCGGCAGCTAGCACATTTGATGGTGCAATGACCATTTGATCATTTGATAACTTCCTTGTAGCATCCTGGGCTATAGTAGCATGATGCTTCGACCTCCACCTTTGCCCTATTTGCACGAAAATCCGTTGTTCTGGTTGTTGTACATCAACCTGATGCTATATATATGTAACCCACATTAAAATGAAAAACTAAGTATTCTAAGAAGATTGTAATTGGTCCATATTTAATCGTATTAGGGGAAAGTAATACCATCGAGGGGATTGTCCCTAAAATTGACCCAAGTTCAACAGCATTTGGAGAAGTTTTATCTAGCTAAATTACTGAGTGGTGCTATTGTTCTCGGCATTGTTTAAGAAATTCACTCATGGACATTGCTGGACACTTTGAATGTTGTTGTTTCTGTTGTGAAATTGTGGGGAGCGTTCTTGAAATTGATACAGGTACAGGTTCAATGTTCTGCTTGTTACTTTGAGAAGCCTCATGTGGGCGCTTCATTGCTCGGTGTTGCTATTGTTCTTGTTGCTATATGAGGAAGTCACTCATAGACATTGCTAGGCACTTTGACAGTTTCTTGTACGTTGTTATTGCACTTTGCTTCTTCCTATTCTGCACTTTGTTAAAGAAACAAGCCAATATGCTAACTCTTTCTTTACTAAGAAGATGAAATAAACACTTTATTCCACTGAGTTGTACCAGTGGCTAAATGTACCAAAAACTAAGAAAAGAGCGGGAAGATATGAGAACTAAATCATTGCTACTTAGCTATAATTATCTTCAAAAAGCTACAACTACAATTATCTAAATAGGATAGGAGGAAAGTATTACCAGTGCAACACCCTTACAAGTTGTAACATCATCAACACTGTCATTCCCGTTGTCCTCTTCACTTTCTGATGCTTCATCGCTTGTCATGTACTCTTTATCATCATCATCCCTTTGGATGTTCACTTCCTTTCTTTGTGTAGCCTTTTTCGATTTCTCTCATCTGGTTTACTAATTTGGGCAACCTTAATTTCTCCAATATCTTTGTATTTTTCTTCATCGTCATGAGCCTTTCTTTCTTGCCATTTTGCACTATTTGTAGAACTAGCATGTTCATAACACCTTATGCTCCATAAAATATAATAGTAAAACACCAAAGTACATTATCACATATATTAATAAAATAGCACACCAAAAACACACGCACATTAAAAGCACATGAACAGAATTCTGCAAAATGACAGATAACGAGACACTTGTCCCCCACACAATATTACTGCAAGAGTATATATTAAAAAAATAATAACGGGGAAAGAGAAAAGGTTTCAAGGGAAAGTATCTCAACCCCTTTGCTGGGAATTTTTCAGATTTCTACCTTGAAGCTTTGCATTTATAACAGAATTGCACTCCTTCGTATTCCTTCCAATACAACATACAATGATTAGGACATGCATCTATCTTCTTATAATCAAGTCCCAAGTCTCTCACTATGTTCCTGGCTTTATTGAAATTTTTAGGAAGTTTGGCATTAGGAAAAGCCTCCTTTAATAGCACCAGAAGATCATTGAATGCAACATTGCTTAGTCCTTTAAGACACTAGAATAGATAGAGTCAAATTAAGAAGGATAGTTTTGAAAAGCTTTTACAACCTAGATATAGGTCTTCTTTACCATCCTCCACCAACTTGAAAAATTTTTTAGCCTCTTCATTCAGCCCATCTCTAGCCCCTTGCTGCTCATTAAACCCTTCTGCTGCATTTCTAAAAGTATTATGCAACAGTTCATCAATGTTGTCATCGGTGTTTAGCCCATCATCCCTATCCTCCAGCATATCGCTTTTATTTGCAATGTATCCTGAAGACAATGATTGCTTTCTTAGGCAAACCCACTCTTTAAACCCCTTAACAAAACCATTAACTATCAAATGACCATGTACAACATTTCGGCCATAGCAAAAATGCCTTTGACACTTCTTAAAGGGAGAACAAATTTGATTTCCAATAGCAATCTTGGCAAAATAATCATCGAGAAATGCATTGAGTGCTATCCCATAGTGTAGAGAACTTCTAGATAGACTCATCCAACTATACTCCATCATCTTACCTTCACTAAACAAATAATTTAATGAATGCATAATGCTTAAGTGAAATAGGCAAAAATATTTGACAAAAATAAAACTAGCAAGATAATCATCAAGAAATGCATTTATGGCTTGTATTTGCATTCTAATGCTTTTTTCTTTAATATTTGACAATAAAACTAGCACGAAGTGGGTAACAAATATTCAGATTTCCCAGCACATTGATAACTCATCAAACCTTCATATTAATTATAAAAATATAAAAACACTTATTATAAAAACAAAAGAAGCACTAGCCTTTGAAATGCAGCCCACTGAATATTTTAAAAGTTCAGAGCAATAATATTATTCTTTTCCTACTTGTTTCACATAATACATTAAACTCATTGATTAAACAGAGAAGTACAAAATGCGAAAACTGAAATCCTTTTTTTCCCTAATTATTTCCATGATCCTAAAAAATATATGCTTAATTCATGAAACTAAAAACAAAAAACTTCTGGGGAGAGGTTGAAGATCTAACAAGAAAAAGGCAGAACAAGACAATTATTTTGTGATTTTAATCATTGAGGTTGAAACTGATTTTGATGAGAATTATTTTGTGTGTAGGGGTCTGGGATTACTCTGTCAAACCTAACAAGCTCTAACCAATATCCTCTTGCATTTGCAGGAGATGTCACTATTGAGTTCACCCCTCCATCGGAGACAAGGTGAGCATTGATTTCATGTTGATCAGATGGTTTAGAATGACAGATTCAATGGTGAAATTATGTCATTTTATTGTTATTATTGTAGCAATTGCTATCCAGGGTCCTTGAATCCCAAGAGCGTAGCAAGGAAAATAGTAGTTTGTGTCAACAATTGCCTGCAGGATGCAGGAGCAAAAGGATTATTATATATCAGTGATGTTGGAAGAGGCGTGCTTTTTGATTCAAGTGCTTTTCCATTTACACAAGTCAGAGAAGACACAGGAACTCAGATCCTGAAGTATATTAACTCTACAAAGTGTACAATATAATTTCTATTAATACGTGCTTTTGCACTGGTATATCCTACACTCTTTAAGATGTTATTATTTATGCCCCAAAAAAAGGCTCAGAAATACTTGCTTCTTGAAAGTGAAAGAATGAGACTCGTATTTCCCCTAGAAAGGAAGCTGCGCCTCACACACCATTTTTCTTAGCCACTGCCTTAACATTCAACCATTAAAGAAAGAACCATAGCCACACCAAAAAAAAAAAGAAAAAAAAACTTTGTTCAGCTGGCTAACACATTGCATTTCGTGTAGATCTCATTGGAACACTTTCAAATGCGCTAGTTTTATTGTCAAATATTCTCATGCTCCTCCTCCTCCCTGACCCACAAATCATCAAACTCACACTCCTTCCATGACTCAGAGTACATCCTGTTGACATCTTACCACCACCACAACTACTAATGCCTAATAATCTTAACACCAATAGAATTGTCAGAAGATGTGACTAACAGAAGAAGGCCGATAGAGAGGCATGGTGGGTAAACAGAGGAACAAAAATTCAGGAAGAATACAGATAAATATGCACATGATGTAAAGAAAGAAATAGACAATGACCACACCTGAACTGAGACTGAAGAAGATCGAATGGCTGCTGACGTTCAAAGAGAGCCAAAGTCACATGAATATAGGTGTAGATGATGTAATCTACACGAAATTGGGGTGAATTCCAAGCCAACTTTAAGAACTCGAACTGTCGACAGCGCTGAAGCTTCAATGTGCACCCAATGCGTCTTATGCTGATGCTGAAGGCGAAATTGAGATGTAATATGCCATATTTGAACGAAATTCACCTTGAATTTGACTAAATTGGAGGACATAACTCCATAGGCAGCGCTAATGCTTCAATTCTGAAAACCCCAGGTGTAGTTTTGGGGGTTCACCATTTCAACCTGAGAAAGCCATCCTTTTTGGTTAATTTCAATTTGTTTCCCTTTTCCCTTTTATTTTCTGATTATTAAACTTACCGGGTGAAAGAATGCGCACGCTCCACGAAAGTTTTGGGGACCGAGCTAGTGACGTAAAAAAAAATTCAAAAAACAATTGCCTTGCCAGGTGATTGTAACCGTTTTTGACAAATTGGTACAGGAGGTCTTACTCTATTGCAGCCTATTTGATACTGTTGCTATAAGATATTTATTGTAGTATTTACAAAAATTGTTGACTAAAGGAATGTTGCAAAAGTCATGATTTCTTGTAGAGATATTTCACTAAGGGTGCGTTTAGTAGGGGTGAAATTATTTTCCTTGGAAAATGATTTTCTAATTTTATAGTGTTTGGTAAAATAAGAGAGAAATTCATTTTCAGTAAAAAATCATTTTTCCTATAATGAAGGAAAATATTTTCACTTTGAATAGAGCGTAATTTGATTTTACGTTTCTTACGCTCTCACACGGTCTCACACTCTTTCTCTATTCCGTGTCTATTTCCTTGACATATGGTTCGAAGATTAAGGAAAATCATTATTAACTTTTTTGTTCATATTTTTATATCAAACTTATTATCTAGAAAGTTCATTTTTCTTTTTAACAAACAACTAAAAATATGAGTTGAAAATCATTTTACATGAAAAGTTATTTTACATGAAAAATTATTTTCTAGAAAAATGATTTTCAACCTTACCAAACACACCATAAATTTTTGCTTTTATGCTCCCAATTTTTACTGCTCTAAGATCACTCAAAGGAATAGGCCCTTGCGTGAAATTGGATAGAGAAATGGGCATTGGGTCTACTGACTGGTAAGAGAAATTGGATATAGCTTTGTCGAGTGCTGGGAAACACGCCCGCATGGGCTAACTGGAGAGAGAAAGTGAAGAGGTGATGCTAGGCTTTTATTTTAGCTTCAGGCATTGACTTGAGCGTGCGGGGCGACCCAAGCAAGAAAGAGGTGATGGGTGAGTAAGAGGCGTACACATGGCACGGGAAGATGCCTGCTTGGACTTCTTCACTTTAGGCTCCTCAACCATGGAGAAGGAGATTAAGGAGTGTGATAGTAATGGAGTTTGATGGGTCATATGATGGAGCTGTTGCCGGACTCATATGATCTAGCTTCATGCTTCTAAGTTTGGCCATCGGCTCACATTGAAGAAAATAGGTTCCTCCGTCACTAATGAGTGTTGTAGGAGCACCATATTGACAAATGATGCAATTTTTGACAAAAGTCAACACTAGTTTATGGTCATTTTTTCATAGTGCCCAACGCGTCCACTCACTTTGAGACACAGTCAACAACAACTAATATGCACACAAATATGAAAGGATGTAGGAAAGGACCCATGACATCAATCCCCAGCATCAAAATATTTCAACAAAAAAATAAGGGGAAAGGGGCATCATATCTCTATAAGACAAAGCGCCAGTGCACTAACGCTGCTCATATGCAATAGAGAAATGGTGAGCAACTGTAGACAAGGTTGGCTAAAAGAAACCACTCTAGAGAACCGTAGCAGTAGTCCTTCAGCCTCCAAAGTGACCTCCAAAGGTGGAAGAATTAAAAAATGTAAGCACACTATGAATTTCACTTTCTCGCACACATCTATGAATTACCCGATTAGAAAAATACTTGTGAAGATAAGGGTCTTCCCAACATTATTCTTTACTTGAGAGAAGAATCTATCCTTTTTTTGCATGGACTCATGGTGGAGGATTTTGCCTGCAGAAAGGGTAACATGCTTATAAGACTAAAAAAATCATTAGTGAGTTGGGTAAGGATTTTAGACAAATGATCTGCCATTGAATTTTTTGACCCCTTCCTATCCTTAATCTCTAGGTGAAACTCTTGTAAAAAGAAGACCCATCCAATCAATCTAGGCTTGCTCTATTTCTCAGACAACAACTGTTTTAATGTAGCAGGATCATTAAAAGTCACCACTTGTAAGCGAAGAAGGTATGAATGAACCTTGTCAAGTGCAAACACAACTGTTAGCAACTCTTTTTCAGTGGCGGTGTAATTCTTTTATGCATCTATGAGAGTTCTATAAGCATAGCAAATAACATGAGAGATACAGTTCACCTATTCACCCAGAACTACCCCACACCAAAGTCATATGCATCACACATGACATCAAATGACATGAAAAAGTCAGGAGGCTTCACATTGGGAAGTGACATAAGTAAGGATCAAAGCTTTTCAAAAGCTTCCACATTAGACTAATCAAAGTCCAAATAAGTGTCCTATGTTAAGGGATTAGTAAGTAGCCAGACCACTTTACTAAATACTTGATAAACCTCCTATAGAAACTAGCATGACCGAGAAATGATCTCACTAGTTTCACAGAAGTACTAACGTACAAGTTAGAGATCAACTCAAGTATGGCCTTATCAAACTGAATACCCTTTTTTGAAATTTTGTGACCCAAGACAATTCCCTGTTGAACCATAAAATTACTTTTTTCCTAACTTAGAACAATAAAATGACTCTTTTCCTAACTTAGCACAAGGTTCACCTCCTTATATCTTTATAACATAATAGACAAGTTAGCATCATAAGCGTTAAATGAACACCAAAAAATAAAATAGTCATCTATGAACCCATCTAGAAAATTTTCAATCATGTTAGAAAATATAACCATTATACATCTCCAAAAAGTGGAAGTTGCTTACCCATAAGGCATTTGCCTACATGCAAAGGTACATGAAGGCCATGTGAAGGTGGTTTTCATTGGTCCTCTTGGTAAATAACTATTTGATTATGACTATAATAGCCATCAAGCAAGTGATTAAAGCTCTGGCATGCCAATCTCTCTAGAATTTGGTCAATGAATGGGAGGGGAAAGTGATCTTTTCTAGTCACCGAATTCAAATTTCTGTAATCAAAGAAAACTCTCCAACTTATTGCCTCTCTAGTGGGAATTAATTCTCTAGTACTATTCTAACCACTGTGATGCTGGTCTTCTCAGGGGACAACCTACACAGGACTAACCCACTAGCTATTAAAGATAGGATAAATGACTATGGCATTTAGAAGCTTCAATACCTCTTTTTGAACAACTTATTTCTTACATAGGTTCAATTTGAGTTGCATCTCCCTAGTAGGCTTGGCATTCTCTTCTAAATAAATCTAATGCATGCAACTCGTAAAGTTAATCCTTTTTAAATTAGTAATGGACCACCATATGACACCTTTTCCATAGATGAGACACTTACTAATTGACTCTCTTGGTTTGAAGACAATTGAGAGGAACTTATCATAATTAAGTTCTCATCAGGTCTTAAAAACACATACTTAAGTGCACCATACAAGGGTTTCAACTCAAGCTTAGGGGTTGACTCAATACATTGAGGGGAGGATAAAACTAGCCAAAGGAGGTAATGGCTCATACTTTGATACTCAAGAAGAGGACTCACAAGATGGATCACAATCAAGCACATAGTCCAAATCCTCAATTGGACCTCCTAGGTCAAATGGCTTTAACTTAGAATGAGAAAGACTCTCCCTTAGAGGATCCAGGGATAACAATATCGGTAGTGCCTCTGGAACCATTTCATTAATGAAATCTACAAAAAAGCACTCAGACTCGTCTTTTGAAGTGGGCTGGGAGGAAGCCTTAAAAATGTTCAGTCTAACCCTTACGGTCATTATAGACACATCCATCATTGTTGTCCCGTAGTTAATAAAAAAGACTGAAATCTACCTGGACACATGAATAGATCCACATAAAAAAAAAAAACCACAAAGCCTATTGGAAAATAAGCTCTATCAACCAGGACAAGCATATCATCAATCCTACACCAAGGTGTCGTACCTAATCTACAAACTAACTGGACAGTACAGTTGAAAGGTTAAGCTTATCTAATCCTAGCTTCAAGTAAACATATTAAGGTATCAAGTTGACACCAGACCCCAGATCAGGACTTGCTCTCTCAATCGTATGGTCATCGATGTGGCAAGTAGTAATGTGCAGACCAAGATCTTGGAATTTTAGTAGGGTGTCAAGTTGAAAAATGGAGCTCACCTATTCCCCAAAACAACCATATTAAACTATGCCTCTTTTGGTTTTCTCTTATATGTGCACATGTTTATAAGGAACCTGATATAAGCTTGAATGTGCTTAATAGCATCAAGAAGTGGAAGGTTGACCTAAACTGGCTTAAAGGTCTTAAGAATGTGTTCTTTTTGCTTATCTTTTTTAGAACGATATAGCGCATCAAAAGCTTGTGAGTAAAGAACCCTTGGCTCATACGTCAGAACTAGTTTAGGAACTTTAATAAGAGGGCATGTCTTTTTCTCATTTTCTTTCTCTTCCTCTTGGTCACTCTCAATGGACAACTTATCCCCCTCTTTTTTTTTTTTTTTTACTTACTTTATTATCTACCTACTTGCCATCCCTGTAAACCATAACAACTTTGACATATTCATGATTTTTACCTTTTGGATCCCCTAAATGGCTACCAAGAAGCTTATCTTTTTTTCTCTCATTCCTAAGGTTGTGGCCAATTGCCTAAGTTAGGTTTGCTACTTAGCCATGGACTATGAACAAGAATCAACCACCTATATTTTTTATATGAAATCGTCAACTCTAGAATCCATTATGTTCATTTTAGAATTACTAGTTTTTAAAAGAAAGTCAAGGTGTTCATGATTAGACTCTAGGCCTTTCATTCTAGGAGTCAAATATAAGCTCCTAGATGTAGCTTGTGACCAGGGGGGCTCTGGGATTGAAATACCAAGGGTGGTTATCTACTAGACTAACCCTGGTTCAATTGTTGACTTTGAGAGTTCTCAACTCCTTATGACCTCTATGCAAAATTAGGATGATTCCTCTAGCCCGGATTGAAAGAGTTAGAATATGGGTTGTTATATAGAGGAAATCCTTATGCAACATTTAGATGTTCAAGCATATTTTTGTAATGGTGAGTGAAAGATTAACAGTCAACTAATGAATGCATGAGACTAGCACATTGTAAGTACCATGTCTCAGGGTAAACCTCTTAGGTGCAATTCCCCTACGAATGGTTGGAGTCACTTTCTAGGTAATCAAATTTTAGAACTAATTTTTAGTATTTTTTTTAGAGATCAAATTATGGTAGAGTCGTGGATTAGACTAGAAAACTAAGCCAAAATTCTGATCTAGGAACTCGACCAGGTTTTTAGACCTGAACTAGGTCAAGTTTTTGGGTGTGGTTAAAGCCAGTGTTGGCTATGTAGCCAAGAGAGCTGGGTAGTAGCCTGATCCAGGAAGAGTTCCTGGGCTAGAACTGAGCCCAATTTTTGATCTAGATAGTGGCACTGTCTCGGATCCCGAACCTACCTTGGCTCAATCCAAAAACAGTAAAAAAAAAAAAAAGTAAAGCTAATTAATAAAGTTGCCAGTGTGTTTTAGGAGAAACTTACAAACCAAGTTCACATTTTGAAATGAGCGATACCGAAGGGACAATAGGCTCATAGGAGCCATAAGTCGAAGGGACTCCAAAACGGGACACTAGGCTCACTTCAAAAAGGCTTTCGAATGGCTCCCCCAAGTAATCCCTAGTATGGTGATCATCTGACTCCACAGACATAAACAGAGGATCCATAGATGTAAACCGAGCATCACAACATCGCATGTCATCACCGGTGGCCTTTACCAGCCAATATGAGAAACCATAATCTAATCATGCTTAAAATAGTAAACATACAGCATATTAGTGTCACAAATTCTAATAACTAAAATCATAACACAATGCTAGTCTACACGAATTTAAAGAAACAATCCAAAGTTTTACAGTGGGTGAGGATACTTATTAATGATTACGTCTTTATCAAACTCAAAATTAAATAAACTAAAGAAAAGAAAAGGAGAAAGAGAAGAGTGAGGAAAAGACTTAATTTTTGCCTTTAGACTTGACTCACTTGCGAACCCAATAAAAGGAAACACATTTAGGAATTAACCACTATCTACTCTTCACACTTCTCGAGTGTTAAGTATTTTTCACTTAAAATCTCTCTCAAAATGTTCAACCTCTTGTTAGTATTTCTCTCTAATTTTTCTGATCCTTAACTCAAAATTTTCATTATGATTAACCCTAGGGGGAGCCCCTTTTTTGCAGTGCTTAAAATATGCAGAAGTAGCTAAGGAAAAGGAACCCTAATTCAATTCCTAGCATACTTAATCCGAATAAGGGGTGTATTTGGATCAAACTCTGCAAAAAGAATTAGATTTGCCTAAGGGAAGGCAGGGCTGGAGGGCTTCTTAGATAAGGAACCCATTTGGGTTCCTGGCAGCGAACCCAGCAAGGTTGTTAGTTAGCTTAAGTGGATTGGGCCCCATGCTTCCTTTTCTTAGCTCTCCTTATTTTGTTGTTGGACCCCAAATTTTTAGGTTATTTCGTTGGCCCCCAAATGCACAGGATAAGGCATAATTTTTCTCGTCGGGCATTTTATAAAATCAGAGACATCGTTCTTAAGCACTATAGTTAACCTCCACTTTGAAGGAACATGAATAAGGCGAATATTAAAGTAGTTAGAATTTGTGGTTACTTGTTTACATCGAATTCAAATTGACGGCATCAGAGCATGGAGACTAGTAGCCATGTCCCTGTGAACTTAGTGGCTTCTGGCCCAAAAGACTTGGAGCCACATCCACGTGAACTTGATGGCGTGAGGGCCTAAAGACCTATAGCCATATCCTTCCAAACTTGGTGGCATATGAGCTTGTAGATTTGTAGCTAGATCCCTATGTGCTTGATGTCGTGCGAATCTAAACACCTATAACGAGATCCCTGTGAACATAGTGGCATATGATCCTAAAGACTTGTAGCTAAATCTGTGTAAACTTATGGCTTGTTTGGTTCTATGCAATTGAACTGGTAATGTAATCAAAATGGTAGTGATGATTCTATTACCATGTTTAGTTACTATTAAGGGGATGTAATCAAGATTGTATTGTTATCACGTTTACCTTAATCTATGCAAACATAATTACTTAGATTTTGCTAAACTATTGTGATTGTATACTATTGAATCCAAGTCTACCCAACCATAAGCTATTATATTTTAGGACTTTCTCTCTCTTATCTCTATTATCTCTCTTTTTCTTCCTATATCTTGGTACTACACTGCTGTATTTTTAAAGGTTTGAAGCTCCCCTCAGCCCCCTTCTTTCTCCCCTCCATATTAGACAGAGTTTAACTCAAACCATGAACATATTATTGTAGCTATA
This sequence comes from Carnegiea gigantea, assembly GCA_029747015.1. Taxonomy (NCBI): domain Eukaryota; kingdom Viridiplantae; phylum Streptophyta; class Magnoliopsida; order Caryophyllales; family Cactaceae; genus Carnegiea; species Carnegiea gigantea. The sequence continues at coordinate 976,456 of JAKOGI010000114.1, forward strand.
TTTTTGTATGTTCTAGGTATTATCTCTCTCCCCCCCTCTCTTACGTCATCATCATCATCATCATCTTTTCTCTCTACTTACTAAACTTGAATAATATTACATTATTGTAATATTGTAATCTAAAAAAATATAGTGAAGCAAGTCTCATGTGAAACATCATAATCATGATGATAAGATATTAGATAATAATTATCAAAAAAGTTACAAATAATTAAAGTAAGCAAAATAAAATAAGAATCAAATAGAAGTACTTCATGCCATGTGTAAAATTAAATATTATTTGTAAGTGAGTCTATCCCATTACACTTGTAAAAACTTTGTAACCAAATATTATGATGTAATTATTATCCCGTTACATTACACTGACAATTGCATTATATGGTTGATTCTATTATATAGTGATTGCATTACTTTCAACCAAATACTACATTAGCGACATTTAATCCTGAAGACCTGAAGCCAGATCCTTGTGAACTTGATTCCATGAGAGGCTAACAACATGTGGTCAGATCCTTGTGAACTTGGTGGTGTTGAAGCCTAAAGACTTGTAGCCAGATACTTGTGAACTAAATGGCGTGGGAGCCTAACGACCTGTAGCCAGATCTCTATGAACTTGGGGGCATTTGTGCCTAAAGAGCTATAGTCATATCTATGTGAACTTGATGGAGTAATAGTCTAAACACCTATAGCCAGGTTCCTATGAACTTAGTGGCTTCTGAGTTTGAAGACCCATATATAGATCTAGCTGCTGGCCTGAGCGAGACTATGCATGTATAGTATGTGGACTTAATTATGCTAACTGTGCTGATTTATGATGACTTAACATTGTATATAAGTTGGTGAAGGTCTAATACAAAGTTTGGAGTCCATTAGATAAGGTACAATTAAGGTACTTGAGACTAATGGGAGGGCAGTGTTATTCTATAGCTTAAACTATAACATACTATAGGTAAAAAGTTGAGTGATTATTGGGTTAGGCCCAGGCATAGGGTACAAGTTGCCTAGGATATGGAATCCTTTCCGTTAATGAATGGAGTAACCCTTAATTTTGCATTATAGTGGTCTTATTCTAATGAAGCATGCAATTTATGTTTGTTGTAAAAGAGGCCCTAGATGTGTAGGGTATAGCAAATGAGAGTGCTTTTGTTAGTGCTGCCTAGAGGAGCCCCTAGTTTAGTATAGAAAATATAGTTATGTCCTTTTTGGGATATGTTTAGCACAATTGAAACTCTAATTGTCCAGAAAAATGTAGGGGAGGCCCCTGTTTTGTATAATGGGTAAGTACCAAGTTAGAAAGGCTAAAAATATCGAGCTAGCACTCACTTTTGAATTTCTAGTAAACGTTGAGACAAAGAATCCTGAATTTTGGAATGAGATGTGACTGGAGGCTATGATGTTTGGGAATAGGTGGTAAGGTAGATGAATACTTTCTTCCATGTCTAGTTTGATGGGATTCTGTAATAGAATGCTTCTTATCATAAAAAACTAAGGTTTTCCTTCAACTCTCCTTTTTCCTAGCTTACCTTTTTAGGTTTTCGGGCCAGCCATTCCTTTATTCTATCCTTTTTTTAAATTGAAAGACTCAATTGAGATGTTTTCTTATGGAAAAAATCTTCATGGTCGGGCCTCAAAGAGGTTACCTTTGTATTCAATGTGGAATCAGGCTAGTTGTAGTTTGAGAGTAAGAACTTGCAACTTAAAAGAGGGACTCTCCCTGGAGGACTTCTTAAGGTAATAAGGGTTAAGGTGCGTGGTTGATGAAGTTAGTGTAGATAGTCAATTTCTTTCTTTCATTATTTTTCTTTTTTTTAAAGATCTTTTTTGTTCTTTCTTTCCTCTTTTTTTCCCTTTTTGGAAGGGATAATTTGACCTAAACCCTCTTCTTTTACTGCTAAGTTTGATGCACCCAAGACACACAGTTATTCCCAACCTAGGTCAAATATTGTTACCATAGAAACGGCCTTATTTAAAGGCTCAAAAGGGTTCTAAGTGGCAACTTATCAGGTTTGATAAATGCATTGATGTATGTTACCGAAGGAGTCTCCCATCCTAGGCGTGTCCTTTAAAGCGGCATGACTTATTGCAAAGAAATTTCTAATCTTTTCCCTTTTTTAGATGATGCAATAAAATCCTTACTCTCTTTTTTTAAAATTCCATTTATCTCCTTCTTCTTTTGCCTACCTTGCATAGTGAGGTTTTTAAACTAGGTTGTCTTTTCTTTTCCTTTTTCTAACCCTAGACTCGTCATAGATTAAAAGCATGAGAGGAATACAGGGGAAGTGATGATACTGAAACCATTAAAGGAAGATATTTTATGAATGATCAAGGTCATAAAAAACTTGGACTTAAGATAAAAAAGAAAAGAAGGGGACTCAATGCACAATATTATATCCTCTAAATTTAACAAAACTTAAGATCCCTTATATGGGGTAGCCTTATGCAAGGGCAGCTGCCCTAATCTAAACATGTTTTCTAACTGATAGTTGAAGGCATAATAATCTTCAGTAACATGGCCCTTTGCTTGTTGATATTTGCAATACTTGCTCAAGTCCCATTTCTTGGACTTCCATGTGTTCTCTATCTTAGATTTGATAACAAGAGGTTGATCTTGTATTAAGAGAAAGGGTGTTTTAATGCTTGAGTATATGTGGTTCCAATAAGTGTGTATTCAGTGTAATGGTCTAAGGCATGCACTTCCTTACTTGTGGAACCATTATTTTTCTTGTCCCTATTCTGATTGTTGCCCTTTCAGTTGTTAGTAACTTTTATGGTGCTTTCTCTAGCAATCTCTTTTTCCATAAACATGCCAACATTCCTTAATATTGTGAGATTTTCAAATGTGTGAATCTTAGGTGTTGCCCATATGTGGGTTTTAGGTTTCTAATGAACAATCTCATTTGATTAACTACTGAGAATCGATCCACCATATGGGTGCCCATTGACTGCCATCGATGAAGGAAGTAAGAAAATCTTTCTTTTTCCTCTTGCTTGATTAGTTCTGAATCCCCATGTGTGATTGGGAAGTCAGCATTGTATGAATATTAACATAAGAACTCTCTATATAGATCCAAGTTCATGACCTTTCATGGGCTAACAATATTGTACTATCTCATTACACCTTCATCAAATGTCCAAGGAAATATAATGTGGAAGATATATTTGTTAATTCCTTTTAAATTTGTGACACTGGCAAAATCCTCACATAGTGGCGAGGGTTTTCAGCTCCATGAAATTTGATATTTGACATGGTAAATTTCAGGGGTAATTTTCCTTTTGGGATTGAAGTGAATCCCCATATAATCATTAAAGTAATTGTTAAACGTCGAAGATTCTTTAAGCTACTGCTCTATATGATCTACTCGTGGATCAGTTTAAGGAGTGTCATTTTCCCCTTCTTCTTATTGTTTATCTCCCCTTTTTCACCATCTTCACACTCTTCATCAGAAGGCTTCTTACTATCATCCCTATGGGGTTCCTTGGTAAGGTTTTGAAGTGCCCCATCTTTTTTTCAATCTCATCCATTCTATTATGCATTTTCTGCGGCACCTTCATTACTTGAGCTATTTTGATACTTCCCTTCATCAGAATGGGTCAGGGATCAGACTATGACTTAGATTTTCACCTTGAAGTTGCTTGTGGAGTTTCCCAGGACTCTTCTTGAGTTAGGAGCTTTCTAATTAGTGGATTTTGCTCGTAGATCTTGTTAGTCTTCCCCATCTTCATAAATAAACTGGCGATTTAAAGGAATAACATAGAGGTGAGCAATGGAAATTAAAGATCGATAACATTGGCTTTGGGCTATAGGAAATGGCTAATGACGTGCAGTATGATGAAAAAGAGACAATGGCTTGGAGATCTTGAACGTTTAGGCTGGGATAGGAATAAATGGTGTTAATATTACATTCAGGCTAGAATCGGGCCTTAGCCTGGATGGGGTGGTAAGTTAGGCTTACAAAGCTTACCTACGGGCCTAAATTGGACCTAAGTCTTTTATAAACCTACACTAGGCCTAAGTGTGACTTTAGTTTGTTTTGCCTAGAATGGGCTAGTTTAGGCATACAGATGGTTCTAGGTTGACTCACGCATGGATCCTAGACCTGTATGATGCACGACCATAGACTTATGCAAGGATCAAATGTTTAGGTCTTAGTTGAACTTATGATACATGATTGGATAGGACTAGCATGGGCAATGACTTTAAAGGTCTAATGTGCTGCATAATGGACTTTAGGCGTAGATAGGCTTATGGACTAAGATCCAATGTTGAGAGCCTAGGTGATGTGGATTTTATGTTCTATAAAACCCTTTTTACTTTCAAGTGCTCATGATCAATTACACACTAGCGAGTATAGGACGTCGATCCCACAAGGAACAAAGATAGTGCTAAATTTAGTTTTACTAATTAATTAAAAGATTAACACAGGGGAGTGGTTCAATTATCAATCAAAATTAAAGAGACACAAAAAAACCAAATGAGTAAAGAAAATAAAGGGAAATCAAATTAGGGAAGGGTCTAGGACTTTAATTTTCATGAGTGAGTTAAGTATTGGATTACTAACTCAAATAGGGGTTCAATTAGTTTCTTATTCAACCTAAGCTACAAACACTAGCCTATGAATGAAAAATATGAATTAAAATTATAAAATGAACAATTCATCTAGTAGTTACTCAACTTTAACTATTATAATTTTAAGCACAATTATAGCATATTGTATTAGACTACAAGGTTAATATATAGTTTGGGATCATAGATTAAACTATCAAAATCAACATGAACAAACACTAGTAATAATATGCATAAATATGTTAAGAGCAAATATAAAGTCAAAATGATGCAATATAAGAGAACAAAAAAACCTCAAAGGAAATTAGTAGAACAATATTATTAATCAAGGATCCATTTTAATCCTTGATGAATAATTTAGCTGGCTATAATTCGTGAGAACACCATTGAAGTTGGTCTAGCGTTACTCTTGATTAGTGACGTATTTCACTTCCTATGTCGAAACATTGATATTTAATTAAACAAAACTATAGAATTAAGTGTAAACTCTCCAATTTGACGCATCAATGAGGTGAAGAGAAAAGAGAAAAACATAACTAACGAAAGTTATTTACTTCGTAACTCCTCAATCCAAATGATCTGGTCATACAAAGACTCTCTCTTAAAAAATGAAAGTTAGAGGATGAGAGAATGGAAGAGTGCTTGGAGGAGTGGCTGACTAGATGAGTTAATAATTTTTGCTCTCTCCTTGATGCCTTTTAATGTAAAATTCAGGCCCTCTTGCTATCCAAAATTAATAAGAAAAATTAATTTTAATTAATTTCTTGGCTGTTACATGGTTGACTAACATGAGAAAAGGCTAGTTTTTAGCTAGAAATTAATCTTGATAATTATATTTAACTAGGTTAGCTTGAGCTTACTGAAAAGAACAAAAACTTAGCTACTGGTGTGATAGGGAATAAAACCGTTTGTTGGGCCAAGGGAACAAGACAGCATGGTGGAGAAAGAAAAGGCAAAGAGAGCGAAGGCTAGCTTTTGCTTCAATGGAGTACAACCTGCACAAAATAGGCCCAAGCTGTATACCTAAAGAGTGAAAGAGAGAGAGTGGTGTCTGGGTCTTTTAAGATTCATACAAAACTGGGTCACACTGATCAACCCCATGCGAAGGAAGGAGGGAGAATGAGAGTAAGATAAGCATCTAGACTGGGAAACCGAAAGGAACGAGCCAAAATGAAGGACAAGAGAAAATAAGGTAGCAACTGGAGATATGGGCCACATAGAAACAAAACAAAAATAGGCCCAAGCTTTTGGAAGACTAGAGAGGGAAAGTGATGGGGAGATGAATTGTGCTGAAATGAAAAGAAAAAAGAGCAGGCTAACTCATAAAGGGGCAGAGAGAGAGAGAGAGAGAGAGAGAGAGAGAGAGAGAGAGAGAGAGCAGGAGAGAGGACACTGAGGCTGGTTGAGGCTGACAGGTCATGGGCTCACTAGTATGAGAAGGCAGGCCCAAGAGATGGAAATGAAGAGGGGAGAGAGGGAAAGGCTAGTGCTTTTTGTCTAGGTTGGACCACTTTCTTCCAAGATAGGCTCATGTGTGAGGTAAATAAGGAGAGTGAGCTGAGAAAGAGTAGGGTCACTTAGCCTACTGCACTTAGCTCAATCCATCCTTATTTAGAAAATTTTATATCTTACTTCTTGTTATCACCATCACCTATAAAGACATAAAAATATGCATTGTTATTTACAGAGAAATACATCACAAAGACTGAAAAGAGGTGAAAAGTAGTAGTAAAATTTCATATAAAATATGACTTATAAACTCTCCCACAACATAACTTTGTTAGTCATCGAGCAAAGAATAATAATAATGCATACATTTATTCAACCCATCGAGTAACAAGATTAGGGAAGAAAGTCAAATAGTTAAATGATACATTTCCACTCTAAATCACATAGATCAATTTACTCTCAACCTACAACCCATCCTTAAACATTTCTAATTTCAACTGAGTTATTAGGACAACTTGAGAACATAGTTTTAACGATATAGCAAATAGTAAGTGCAAACTTTCACCTCACATAACAAAAATCACAAGAGCAACTTTGAAATCAATTCCTCAATGCTAAATCAAATTATCAGGTTCTTTTTCCTTTTGATTTTTTCTCTTTTTCTTGAACATTTTGAAGAGTTTATAGGATTTCATATGTTTCTTAGCCTAAGTGAATAACCATATGAACAAAGACAACACTTCGAGAAGCAATCAAAAAATGTTTAGGCAACTAAAGGTATGAATAAAGATAGAACCTGAACATTGGCACCAGAATCAAAGCCTAAATAATTTATTTTATTTTATTTATTTATTGAAAAGTCAATGAGGGAAGTCAATACTTATTAAATACTCATAATTACTTTGAAAATGGGTTACATATCAAACCCATAATTGACTATATGGTGACACCAATACGTCATAAATTTTGGATATCAACTGCAAAACTGAAAATAATCTCTAATAGGCATGAACCACACGAATCAACTCCATATAATAAGAGTAGAAGATGCATAATTATTACATCCAATCTCTTCTTGAAATCAAATTCACACAAAAATGTTCAACTTTTCTCAAAATTTGTAATTTTGTAATTTAATAATTTTTTATTCATATTCCCCCTATGCCTAAACATTGCATTGTCCTCAGTGTAGAATGGCAACAATAAAGAAAAATACGGAGAAAAAAAGCAATGTAACCTGATAGCATGAGGAAACTATTCTTAATATACCTAATAGGCAAACTCCATTATTCCCTTCAAAACCGTCACCAAGGAGGTAAAAACCAAGTAGAGAATCACACTCCAGGACATAAACGAACCTTGAACAAAAGAACAACAATAAATGGAAGGCACAAACCAATAAAAAAAGATTAGATTACCTCCCAACAAACACTAAGTTTTATATCTTCAGCTAAGCAAGGTCTCATACATTAATCATAGTAACCAGGGTTTACTAGAATGATGGATTCTATCAAACCAAGCTCAATCACATTAGTCACAATAGGTTTTAATCGTTGACCTCTGACAGTAAGAACATGACCATCCTATTAATCTAAATTTTTGACCACCCTAGAAAGACACAATTGTTGGATAACAAAAGGACCATCCCATCTAGATCTGAACTCGCCAAGTAATAATTTAAATTTAGAATTAAAAAGTCAAACCTTTTGATTAGGTTCAAAAGCTTTATAGGAGATCATTTGATCAGGAAAAGTTTTGGGTTTAGCCTAATAAATCTTAGCATTCTCATACGCTTTATTATACAATTCATCCAACTCATTCAGTTGAAGCCTACGGTTAGAACTTGCTTGTTTCTTATCAAAATTAAAAGCTTTAATAGCCCCAAAAGCATGGTGTTCTAATTCAACTCGCAATTAGCAAGCTTCACCGAAAGAAGTCGATAAGGAGACAGTCCTATGGGAGTTTTATAAGTAGTATGATAGGTCCCAACAGCATCATGCAACCTCAAAGACTAGTCTTTTCTATCACGTCGTACCATTTTCTCAAGTACAGATTTGATCTCACGATTAGACACCTCAATTTGACCACTAGTCTGAGGGTGATAAAGAGTAGGTACTTTGTGAGTCATAAAATATTTTCTAAGCCAAGCCTCAAAAGGTCGATGATAAAAGTGACTATGTCCATCACCGATAAGGGTTCTAGGGGTCCTATATTGATAGAATACATGGTATTTCATAAACTTCACCACAACCTTAGCGTCATTGGTTTTATTAGCTAAAGCTTCCACCCACTTTAACATATAATCAACACCAACCAATATGTACACAACGTAGAAAGGTGGGGAAAAGGGACCCATGAAATAAATGGCCCACATATGAAATATATCAACAATCAGAATAGGGGAAATGGGCATCATATCACGATGGAACAATGCGCCTGTATGTTGACAATGCTCACAAGTAAGATAGATACATTGAGCATCATGAAATAGAGTGAGCCAATAAAACCTACTTTATAGGACTTTAGCTGCTATCCTACGACCTCCAAAATAACCACAGCAAGCATTAGAGTAATAAAAGATCAGGATAATATGAATTTCACACTTAGGGACACACTTACGAACATTTGGTCTGGACAATGTTTAAAAGCATAAGGGTCTTCTCAATAATAATGTCATGCTTGCGAAAGGAACATATCTTTGTATTTTTTAGAATAGTAAAGAGGAATCTTTCCAGTGGCAAGGTAATTTATGATATCAGCAAACTAAGGGAGAGGGGCATGTGATGTAGCAAATGATTATACATCAGGGACATGGTTATAAAATCTAAGTAAGTCGTTACCACACCCAATAAAGATTCTAGACAAGTAGTCTGCAATTGAATTTTCATAATCGTTCCTATCATTTATCTAAATATAGAATTCTTAGAGCAAAAAATTCTACCCAGTGAGTCTAGGTTAGTGTCATTCTTGGACAACAAATGCTTTAATGAAGCATGATCAATAGTGCAATCACTTTTGAGCATAAAAGAAATGAGGAGAATTTATCAAGTGCAAATGCTAAAGCTAGCAACTCTTTTTTAATAGTGGAATATTTCTTCTGAGCATCAGTTAGAGTGCTGCTAGCATAGCAAATGACGTGAGCTATTCTATTGAACCTTTGACCCAAAACAACCCCAATTGCAAATCAGTTGCATCACACATAATCTCAAAAAGTAAAAGAAAAATTAGGGGGGCTGACACCAACAATGATCGAAGCTTTTCAAAAGCTTCCATATAAAACTCATCAAACACAAAAGGAATATCTTTAGAAAGGAGATGAATAAGATCTGACTTGCTTCACAGAAGTAGGAATAGGCATATCAGACATTAGAATGACCTTAGCTTTATTAACTTCAATTCCCTTTTTAGACTCTTTATGACAGAACATAATCTCTCCTTGGACCATGAAATGAATTTTTCCCCAACTCAAGACAAGAATCGCTTCTTCACATCTTTTCAAAATAGTGGACAAATTAGCAAAACAAACTTCAAAAGAAGAACAAAAAATAGACATCATTGACAAATAGCTCCATTAAATTATCAAGTCAGAGAATACGACCATCATGTATTTTTTGAAATGTGGAAAGTAGATTACACAACCCGAAAGGCACCATCTGAGATGCAATTATACTCGATGGGAATGTAAAGGTCATTTCCTCTGTGTCCTCAAGATAAACAAGTATTTGGTTGCAACTAAAATACTCATCTAGAAAACAACAAAAATGTTATTCAGCTAATTTTTCCAAAATTTGATAAATGAAGGGGAGGGAAAATTGGTTTATTCTAGTGATAGAATTCAGCTTTATGTAATTAATATGCACTCTTCACACTATGGTTTATCTAGTAGGATTAGTTCACCATCATTATTCTTAACCACAGTTACGCCAGATTTTTCGTAGGGACTACTTGTACTGGACTGACCTATTGACTGTCGAAAATAAAGTAGGTAATGTATTCATATAGGAGTTTTATTACCTCTTTTTGTACAAATTCTTTCATATGGCTGTTCAACCTATATTAGATTTGCCTAACAGGTTTTGCATTGTCCTTTAAGTGAATTCTATGCATGCAAATTATTGGATTAATCCCTTTCAAATCAGCAATTGACCGTCCGGTAACACCCTTAGGATCAGACAAGACACAAATCAAGTCTTTCACTTGATAAAAAAGATAAAAGAGGGGATATAATCATAGGTAGGACTTCTTTACAACCTAAAACACATACTTTAGTGAATTAGAAGAGGTTTCAACTCAAGTTTAGGTGGAACGCCAACAGAAGGTGGCACAGGAGAAGTTACAAAACATAAAAGAGGTCTATAGGTGGACACCTCAGAGGAAGAGTTAAGGTGAGGTATGGATTCAAGAGTAGAATCCATCCCATCTATGTACTTCCTAAGTCAAATAGCCTCAAATCCCTATGGCAAAGAATGGTTGCCAAGGTATCTTTGCTTAAAATAATAGGTAAGTCTTTTTCAATCACCTCATCAATCACGTCAAGAAAGAAGCAATCAAATTCATCTTTAAACACAGGTTGAGAAAATCTTTAAAAACATTATGCCTAAGCCCCATGTTCATGACTGAGACGTCCATCGCTCCTGACCAGCCGTTAATGGTGGCATTAGCTGTGACTAGGAAGGGATGTCCCAATATAAGAGGGATTTGCTTAGAAGCATGACTATGGTCTATGTCTAACACAACAAAATTAGTAGGAAAGAATCCTTTATCAATCTAAACAAAGACATCATTTATTAGCTCCTTAGGAGTCCTAACTAAGCTATCAGAAAGAAAAAGCATACAGTTGGAAGGTTTTAATTCACCCAATCCCGACACAGAGTAAATAGAATACGATGTCAAATTAACATTAGAACCCAAATCCAGGAGTGCCCTTTTAATTTTATGATTACCAATATAATATGAAATGGTAGAAACACCAGGATCCTTGAACTTTTAGGTGGAGTGTCAAATTTCAAACCAAAGTTCAATTGTTAACTTAGAATAAGATTTTTAAACTTGTCATCTTTAGATTACCTTTTCAAAGTGCACAAATCTTTAACAAATTTACGATAAGTTGAATTCTGTTTAATTGCTTTCTGAAGGAGAAGATTGACCTTAACTTACTTGAAGGTCAGTAAAATGTCATCTCTTTGCTTGTCTATCTTAGAAGGGAATTGTGCATCCAAAACTTAAGGAAACAAAAACCTTGGTTTTTGCCTGTCTGTCTTACAAGGGAATAGTACACCCAAAGCTTAAGGGAAGAAACCCTTGGCTTATAAGTGATAATAGGGTTAGACCTAATAGGGGAAGGGGATGAGTCATTTTCTTTCTCGATTTCAAGGTCATTATCAATGGACTTTGGTCTTTCCCCTTTATTATGTTCCTTTTCACTCACTTTATTACGAACTTCTTTATCACCCCTAAGAGCCAATACAAGTTTCAATTGTTCAAATTGTTATCCTTTAAGGCTCTATTTGGGATTACTTGGAAGTTTTCCTTCTTATCTTTTACCTATAGCTATGGCCAGTTACCTAAGTTAGGATTCTAGTTTTTAGCCATACATTGTGAGTGAGAATTGACAATAGGCATTTTAGACTCAATTCCTTGGACCTTAGAGTTAACATTTTACACAACAGAAGTTAAGGTACTAAGAGTAGAAATTACTTAGTTCAGGCCAGAGCTCTCAGATAGATGTTGATGAGAATTGTGAGGACCATATTTATAGTTTTGGAAACTAGGTGGGGTAGGTATGCTAGACTAGGCTTGTGGATTCTTAACATTTTGATATCTCCATGAAAAGCTAAGATGATTCCTCCAACCATGATTATAGGTATTAGAATAAGGGCTATTGATTAGAGGAAATCTTTGGGCAACATTTACTTGTTCAGTTACACAACCAAACTTATGAACACAAGGATAATCAATAGATGCATGCATTAGACTAGCGTAAATTAAACACACCTCTTGCATATAAGGGGGCATTAGACACTCCATTCATGCGTAACAATTGATTAAATTTTATAGTTAAAGCATCAACTTTACTAGAAAGTTTAACTGAATGCAAAACCTAATAAATTCCCTATTTACTTGCCAATTATCTAGACACATTAGAATGTGAGGAAGTGGTATGCAATCTGAATTGCCACTCAAATGTTCAAGCAATTCCCAAACTTCTTTATGAGTTTTATACAAGAAATTAATAGCACGAGATGCATCAACCATCTTCCTATTGTCCTTATCTAAGCCTGAATAAAAACTCTAGACGAGTTACCACATAGGGACCTCACGGTAGGACAACTTTGCGATAGCTCTTTGAACCTTGCCCAATTTTTATGCAATTGTTCATTTTTATTTTGTGAGAAAGTGATTATGACATGTCTTAAAGCAGTTAGCGAAAACCTTTTTCAATAATTCCTTTTGCATTGGATCGCAGGTGGTGGTAATTTTATTTGTCTTAGTATCTAGCTAAGGCTTAGCTTTATCTTTCAACGAGAAATGGAAAATATACAAATGAATAGTATCATCCGATATAATTTTTAAAAACAAAGTGAAGCAAATCTCTAAAAACATATCAGCATATATGAAAGGACTTTCAAACTCTAGCCTATGAAACAATGAAATCATTTCGATAGGGAATACTTAATCTAAAATGGCCCTATGACAGTGGGCATATGAGTTCTTGCAGGTGAATCATACTTTGCAGGAGTAAAGTACCCTTTAAGTTGCTTAGGTGGTGGGTTTTGTTCCTAAGTCATATCTTCTTAGGTTTATGTTTTCTAGATCTTATCCTACTAAGAGAACATTCAATTTCATAATTGTATTCGTGAAAATATAAGAATAAAGAGCGTCTATCATGCATATAACCCACAAACAAGAAAAGATCAGTGCACTTTCGCCACAATAATAGCCAAACAAGAACCAATTTTTTTGACTTTTCTAATTAACTGATGAAAAAGAAAAAGGACAAAGAGGAAAGAATAAAAGGAAAAACAAAGTCAAAAATTACTAACTGTTCCCCAGTAATGCCGTCAAAAACTTAATGTGGATTTTATGTTCAATTTTAAAACCCCTTCTACTTCCAAGCGCATATGATCAAGTATAGACTAGGGAGAATATGGTGTTGATCCCACGAGGAACAATAATAATTTCAAATTTAGTTTTCCCAATTAATTAAATGAATAACTCATGGGAAGAGTTCAATTATCAATCAAAATTAGAGAAACCGAAAAAAACGCAAATGAGTTAAGAAAATTGAGAGACATCAAATTAGGAAAAGATCACGGGCTTCAGATTTCACCAATGACTGAAATATTGAGATACTAATTGAAACAGGGGCTCAATTACGGTCTCATTCAACCTAAGCTTCAAGAATTAGACCTTGAATTAAAAAGGTGAATTATAATTATCATATGATGTAGTTGCTAGCATGAATTATTCATTTTAGACATAAATCATCTAATTTTCAGCATGAATTATTCAACTTTAAACAAATATAATTTTAAGCACATTTGCACAGTGTCATATTAGCCCACAAGGTCTAAAATATAATTGAGGTATGTAGAAGGCAAAAAAAAAAAAAAAAAATCTATAACGAATTAAATGATGCCACGTGTAAAAAATGGACCAACCATAAAGTGCCACGTGTTACGTTGACTTTGGTTGGCCCGCTCGGTCAAAATTAGGTGCAGCCAATCAAAAGTCGTCACGCGTCATCGATGATGCAGGAATTAGTAATTATTTTCTTTATTTAAAAATAAGAAAATTATTACTGGGCCTAGGCCCAAAACCCGGCTCCAACCCTAACCGGCAGAGCCTATAAATAGAGGCCTTCTCCCTTCATTTGGGGGGCACTCGGCATTTGCAGAATTCAGAGCTCGGACAGCAAGGAGCATCCAGCTACCAAGCGAGAAGGATCAAGACTTGCAGAGTTTCAGAAATCACAATCAGTCACTGGCAGATCAGAACCAAGAAACGTCTTCAGAGTTCTTCAGCTGATTTGCATCAACCGAGATCAAGCATCAAGCCCTCGGAGTACTCAAGTCATTAGGAGATTGAATCAGAGGACCAATTTTATTGTATCAAATTCAGAGATTGTACCTACACACTAAATCAATACAAAATTCAATTTGTTGCAGAATTTCTTGTCTAATTTATTTTAGCCTCGAAATTTGCGTTTACAAATTTGGCACGCTCGGTGGGACCTCTCTGCCTCTCATCTCTTTCTCCAAAATACCAACTCTGCACTTCCTCGAAGATAACATGGCCCCTAAGAACGCTATCACTCAATCTTCAAGGAAAACTGTTCGATCCGCATCGCAAGGATCAACAACTGCTAGTGCTGCATCTGGTGGTGTCATGACGAGAAGTATGACAAAAGCTACTGGAGAACAATCAGTTGTGGCTGCAATATCACAGTCACACAAGATTCAAAACCTCGGCTCCAAGGTATCTGATGGAGTCAATCAAATCGTTTCGAATGCTCTGAAGCAAAAATCTGTTGCTGGCTTCATCATGCCACAAACAATTCCACGTGGGATGGATGAACTCCAAACCCACACAAACCCTGCTTTTCAACCCTTCAATTTTGAAGATGATGGTTACTCAAGCGGCGATTTCTCTTTAGCATCATCAAAGGGATCACCTTCCTCGCATGTTGAAGCTGAATCATCTGACACTGTCATCATGCCAGTTATGGTGACAGGGGCTACTAACTTCGAAGAACAACTGGCAAGCATGAAGGCTACCTTGGATAGGCTCTCTAAAGAGAGTGCAGAAAAGGATGCTCAAATCAAACGCCAGAACGATCAGATTGCTGAGCTGATGAAGAAACTGGAAAAGAAGTCCTCTGAAGCTTCCAACAAAGGCTCAGGCGCTGAAGACTCTGATAAAGAGTCCAGCCACAGCAAAGAGTCTGATGACGAACGCAAGGCAAGAAAAGACCGCTCTTTAGGCTCGATGTCTGTTGAGCAGATTCAGAGCTTAATAGCAAATGCGGTCAAGGCTCAGTTGGGAGGGGGATCTCACAAGACCCACATATATACAAAGCCTTATACGAAGAGGATCGATGCTCTTCGCATGCCGCATGGCTATCAGCCCCCTAAGTTCAACCAGTTCGACGGCAAGGGCAACCCCAAACAGCATATTGCCCACTTCATTGAGACGTGCAGTAATGCTGGCACAGAGGGGGACCGACTGGTGAAACAGTTTGTTCGTACTCTAAAAGGGATTGCATTCGACTGGTACACAGACTTGGAGCCAGAGTCTATTGACAGCTGGGAACAAATGGAGCAGGAGTTCCTGAATCGGTTCTACAGCACTCAACGTGTTGTTAGCATGACAGAGTTAACAAGCACTAGACAATGGAAGGACGAACCGGTTCTTGATTACATTAATCGCTGGAGATCCCTAAGTCTTGAGTGTAAGGATCGTCTATCAGAAGCTTCAGCCGTTGAAATGTGTGCTCAAGGTATGGAGTGGGATTTACTATACGTCCTGCAGATGAGTAAGCCAAGGACCTTCCAGGAATTGGCAACAAAAGCTCATGATATGGAGATAACGATCGCAAGTCGCCGTGGCAAGTCTTCTTCCTCATCTGACGCTAGAAAGGACAAGGGTGAATTCAAGAAAAATCCTAAGTCCACAAAGTTCTCAAACAAAGAATCCATGGCTGCTTCAACTGGGGAGCCGGTTCGAATCTCCGGGAAGCCCAAGTATGAAAATAAGAAGGGTGGATTCTCCAAGGATTCTGGAAAGAAGCGTCCTACATTAAAGGAACTGCAAGAGAAGAAATATCCATTCCCTGACTCAGACTTGTCGGGAATGCTGGATGATCTCCTTGAAAATGGGGTTATTCAACTTCCAGAACCGAAACGGCCCGAAGAAGCTGGAAGGGTTACCGACCCAAAATACTGTCGGTATCACAGGGTGGTCAGTCACCCTCTCGAGAAATGCGTTACGCTCAAGGAGCGTATTATGCAACTTGCCAGGGATGGGAAGATAATATTAGATTTGGACGACACTGTGGAGACAAATCATATCTCCACTCAGTTGGAGTATTCCTCATCGCCCTGGAGGCCAAAGCATACTCCACCTCGTGGTAAACTAAATACCGAATTGATTTCCTTCCTTGGAGTGAAATTAATTACAATTCAATTTGGAAGTCTGGAGCCTGTAGTGATTCCAATTGGTTCGGAAGGGCTCGCGCCAGAGACTGAGCCTATTATAGATGTCTCTGACAAAACTGATGTTGATGAAGAGGGATGGACTCTTGTCACTCGCCGGAGGCCAAGGAAGCAAAGCCAAGTGCAATCACCGCTTCTCCGCCGCAGGAAGAGACAAGGAAGAAAGAAAAGCCCTCGTCATTCAAAAGGAAAGAAGAAGTCCAAGAACGTCAAAAGGCACGAAACTCTGCCTATTGACCTCCTGGAGCAGGAGCCGCTTGTTCCCGTCACACTCAAAGAGTTTTTCCCAACGGGCTTCTTTGAGAAAGTTACGGTTAACATGACCTCATGTTCTGAGCTCGAAGAAGACGAAGACGAAGGAAGTGATGGACAAGAGGGGTCTCCTAGAGTAGCTGATAAGACTTTAACTGTCTTGGAGGCTTTGCCAGCTCGCATGGGCTGGGGGCAAATCTTTTGTTTGCCTGACGAGATGCGCCGACATGTTGTTGCTGCCTTACAACACCCAGAACTTTATGCTGATAAAATCAAGGATGTGGGAGCATTGACAGAAGGCCCTGTTCAGTGTGCCTATTGCAACACCGCAGTCACTTTCACTGACGACGATTTGTTGTTAGGATCTAAGCCCCATAATCGTCCTTTGTTTGTGACTGGTTACATTAGGGAGCAGAAAGTCAGACGCATTCTCGTGGATGGAGGGTCAGCCGTCAACATCATGCCGAAGTCTACAATGAACGACTTAGGCATCACAGTGGAAGAACTGTCTAAGAGCCGAACGATGATTCAAGGCTTTAACCTTGAGGGCCAACGTGCAATCGGCATGATTCGCGTTGAACTGATAATGGGAGATTTGATGACATCCTCCATCTTTCATGTAATCGATGCTAAGACGTCCTACAAGTTGTTACTTGGGCGACCATGGCTTCATGAGCATGGGATAGTGGCCTCCACTTTACACCAATGCCTTAAGTACTACCGTGATGGAGAGAAGAAAATAAACGGGGATGTCAAGCCATTCACTAAGGCTGAGTCTCATTTTGCAGACGCAAGGTTCTTTGAAGAAGGTGCTGCACCTAAAGAAACCATGCCGTCAACCATTTCTTCCACAGGCAAAGGTGTCGCAAAGAAGATCCCTCAAGCAGCAAAAGTTGATGCTCCTAAGCAGCAACTCGAGAAAGAAGCAAGCAAGCAAGGTAGCACCACCTCTTGTGTTGAGCAAGTCGCTAAACAGGCTGCTGCTTCAACAGGATCAGTGCCACCAGTCTTAAGGTACATACCTAGGTCTCGCCGTAAGGAGGGCGAATCGCCCTTTAGCGAGTGTACAAGCAGAAGCGTCGAGACCGAAGCTACCAAAAAGGATAATGGAGCTAACATAATCACCTTGAAAGGAAGTGCAACAGTTCCAACGCTTAAAATGCGGCAGGCTAAGGTGAGTAGGCCCCCTCTTTCCGGGTTTGTCGTTTCTTCTAAAGAAGGCGATGACTTGCCAAGCGCACGGACTAGGGAAGGATTTGATCCTAATGCGTACAAGCTTATGGAGAGAGCTGGTTACGACTTTCAAAATCCAACTGCTTTAGGAAAGGTAGTCGAAGCCAAGCCTCATGGCCTTACCGAAACTCAGAGGAAGATTCAAGAACAGGGAGGTTCAATAGCCGTCTCTAAAGTTGGACTGGGTTTCACACCACCGCAGCCGGTCAAAATCTCTGGGCGACGAAAGGACAAAAAGTTGGTGATTCAACACATCTCAGCTGAAGAAGTAGACGTGAGTGAAGAGGAAAATGCTTCACCCAACCCAAAGCCCTCTGTGTTTGATAGGCTACAATCATCTACTTCTAAAAAACGTCCGTCAGTATTCACCCGTATAGGGAAAGGAAAAGATCACAGATGCTCTGTTTTCAACAGGATCAAAAATGATCCTCAGCCAAAGCCTTCGGTTTTTGCCAGGATAGGAGTTGGTGAAAAGTCCTCAAACTCTCAACTTCAGCTCGAGAAAAGCTCTGCATTTAGCCGCTTGGGAATGATAAATGAAGTTCAAAGTTCAATCCCTTCTCGTATGAAACGTTTCTCTAGTCTGGATGTTAAGACAGACGGTTCATTAAGAGTAAAGAGGCGCACTGTGGTCTTCACAGGCCAACGAAAAAACTCTGGCTCTAACGAGGAAGCCGAGAAAGAAGAAGCTATTTCTTCTAATCATATCACGATCCACGAATGTGATGACTCAGACTATGAGATAGAGTTGGCAGAGACTCCTAAGACTTTCGAAGATGGGGGACAGGCTACAGTTGATGATCTGAAAGAGCTGAATCTTGGAACCAATGAAGAGCCTTGCCCTATCTACGTAAGCTCATCACTTACACTAGAAGAAGAAAAGCAGTACTTGGAACTCCTGACAGAGTACAAGGACATATTTGCTTGGAGTTATAAAGAAATGCCCGGGTTGGACCCGAAGGTTGCAGTTCATCGCTTATCTATCAAAAGGGGTATTTCGCCTAAGAAACAACCTCAGCGACGTTTTCGCCCAGAGTTGGTACCGGAAATTGAAAAGGAGGTCAACAAACTCATAGAGGCGGGATTCATTCGCGAGGTTAAATACCCAACATGGATCGCAAACATCGTGCCTGTCAGAAAGAAGAATGGACAACTTCGTATTTGTGTGGACTTCCGGGATCTCAACGACGCTTGTCCAAAAGATGATTTCCCGCTACCTGTCACAGAACTCATGATCGACTCAACTACAGGGCATGAAGCGTTGTCATTCATGGATTGTACCGCAGGATACAATCAGATTCTGATGGCTCCAGAGGATCAAGAGGCCACAGCTTTCCGCACACCTAAGGGCATTTTTTGCTATAAAGTAATGCCCTTCGGACTTAAGAATGCAGGAGCAACCTACCAAAGGGCAATGCAAACAATTTTTGACGATATGCTTCACAAAAAAGTTGAATGCTACGTCGATGATCTGGTAGTCAAGTCCAAAAAGAGGGAGGACCACATACAAGATCTTCGTTTGATCTTTGAACGATTACGGAGATGTCAATTGAAGATGAACCCGCTCAAGTGCGCGTTCGGTGTCTCATCCGGAAAATTCTTAGGCTTCATCGTTCACCATCGAGGAATCGAGATCGACCAATCGAAGATCAAGGCAATTCAAGAGATGCCAGAGCCGAAGAATCTTAGAGAGCTTCGCGGACTTCAAGGTCGCTTGGCATACATCCGAAGATTCATCTCAAATCTTGCAGGACGTTGTCACCCCTTCAGCCACCTCATGAAAAAGGGAGCACCGTTTGAATGGGACAACTCATGCCGAGCAGCTTTCAAGAAAATAAAGGAATATTTGTCCCATCCTCCGGTATTGGGGGCACCCATTCCAGACAAGCCTCTTCGACTGTACATTGCAGCTCAGGAAAAATCCCTAGGAGCATTATGCGTACAGGAAAACGAGGAAGGGAAAGAAGTTGCTCTGTACTACTTAAGTCGTACATTGGTCGGCGCTGAGTTGAAGTACTCCCCTATTGAAAAGATGTGCTTGTCACTCATCTTTGCCATCCAGAAATTAAAGCATTACATGCAGGCCTATACAGTGCAAGTGATCTCCAAAACTGATCCCATCAAGTACATCTTATCTAGGCCAATCTTAAATGGGCGACTGGCAAAATGGGCGGTCATCTTAAAACAGTACGACCTTGTCTATGTACCCCAAAGAGCGGTTAAGGGGCAAGCGTTGGCAGATTTCTTGGCAGATCACCCCATTCCTGATGCTTGGGAGTTGAATGATGATTTGCCAGGAGAAGGCGTGTTCTACATCGATATCCTCCCTCCCTGGGAAATGTATTTCGATGGTGCAGCTAGACGTGATGGCGCTGGTGCAGGAGTGGTTTTCGTCTCCTCCGAAAAGCACATTCTTCCGTATTCATTTGTGCTTACTCAGTTGTGCTCTAACAATGTGGCGGAATACCAAGCGCTTAATTTGGGCCTTGAAATGGCTATTGAGATGGGGATCACCGATCTCAACATATATGGTGACTCGCAGTTGGTCATTAATCAACTACTTGACGAATACGAGGTCAAGAAAGAGGACCTTGTCCCGTATCACAGGCAAGCATTACGCCTGCTAAATAAGTTGGACATGATCAAGTTAGAGCACGTGCCAAGGAGTGCCAACAAGATGGCTGACGCACTAGCAAGCCTCGCAGCCACTTTGGCACTGGGGGCAGAAGAAAGAATGACTATTCCAGTGTGTAGTTGTTGGGTTGTTCCGCCAGATGATGAAAATTTAGAGGAAGACGTCAACATGATATGTGTTCTTGAAACAGATGCAGAAGACTGGCGTCAACCTATAATTGAGTACTTAGAGCATGGAAAACTGCCTAGTGACCCAAGGCATAAGATAGAAATACAGCGGAGGGCTTCAAGCTTCCTTTACTACAACGGGACGCTCTATCGACGCTCCCCTCTTGGTCTTTGGTTACGATGCTTGGGCGTGGAAGAAGCAAAGCAAGCAATGATAGAAGCTCATTCAGGTGTGTGTGGAGCACACCAATCAGGGCCTAGGTTACATGATCGCATTAAAAGGATGGGCTACTACTGGCCCACTATGGTGCAAGATTGCATAAATTATGCAAAGAGGTGCGATGCTTGCCAGTTCCATGCTAACTTCATACATCAACCTCCTGAACCTCTTCACCCAACAGTTGCATCTTGGCCATTTGAGGCATGGGGGCTCGATGTCGTTGGACCAATCACGCCTAAATCGTCTGCTGGTCACTCTTACATCCTAGCTGCCACTGATTACTTCTCTAAATGGGCGGAAGCGATCCCACTAAGAGAGGTCAAAAAAGAAAATGTGGTCGACTTCATAAGGACACACATTATCTATCGGTATGGTGTGCCGAGGTACATTATCACCGATAATGGTAAGCCTTTCTTCAACAGCCTGATGACAAGTCTGTGCGAGAAGTTTAAGTTCTCCCAGCATAAGTCTTCCATGTACAACGCCCCTGCAAATGGCCTGGCAGAAGCCTTCAACAAAACGCTTTGTAACTTACTCAAAAAGGTTGTCGCAAAGTCTAAACGGGATTGGCATGAGAGATTAGGGGAAGCTCTTTGGGCATATCGAACAACGTACAAGACGCCAACACAATCGACCCCATTCGCTTTGGTGTATGGAGTTGAAGCCGTTCTACCGTTGGAGCTTCAAATCCCATCACTCCGCATCGCCATACAGGAAGGTTTGACGGAAGACGAAAATCACAGGCTTCGCTTAGCTGAGTTGGAGGCCCTTGATGAGAGGAGACTTCAGGCGCAACAAAAGCTAGAATGCTACCAAGCCCGTTTATCAAGAGCGTTCAACAAAAAGGTTCGGCCACGCTCGTTCCAAGTGGGAGACCAGGTCCTGGCAGTAAGAAGACCGATCATCGTTTCTCACAAGTCTGGAAGCAAATTCACCTCCAAATGGGATGGTCCTTATGTAGTCAGAGAAGTCTACACAAATGGAGCATACAAGATAGTTGGTGCTGATGGAGTGCGCGTAGGACCCATAAATGGCAAGTTCTTGAAGCGTTATTACCCTTGAAATAGAATTAATGTTGTAAAGCTCCTAAGTAAGAGCCTAAACTGCTCGTTCTTTCAAGTTAAATTTCCTTTGTATTACTCCTGGCCCGCAAGAGTCTAAACTGTGAACGGCAAAACAAAACAAATAAAAAATGTTATGTTCTTGAACTACGTATGGCTTGATCCTTTAGGGTATTACATTCCCTCTAGGTACGTAGGCAACTCTGATATATTTCTTAAGTACAGCCGTCATTGTGTTAGTGTATTGGTTTTGTTCATTGGGTACAGTTACATATTATTGCGTAAACTCGAATCGAAAGATTCATCTTATTGCAATATATCAAAACCAATTACAATAAAACCATACTGACTTCAAAAAAAAAAAGAACTAGCAAGTTGCAAAGTTCCAAAAAATTCTAGAACAAATCCATCGGACATGGTCTAGGCACCCAGTGTGCCTAAAAGCTCTTGGGCACGTTTCCTTGCTGCTTCAACTTGAGCCGTTTCTTCTGCGGTAATTAGGGGGGCAGCATCTAAATCGGCAACCTCTTGTTCAAGAAGAGACACACTATCTTTGGCTTTCTTCAATGAAGTTTCAGTCTCTACTAATTTGTCTTGCAGTTCCAGCTCATCCGCCTTTGCTCGCTCAAGATCTGCCTCGAGTAGCTTCCTTCGCTTGTGAACTTGGGCGATAGCAGTAGTTGTCTCGTCAAACTGCGCACCGACCTTTTCCATTGAAGCTCGTGCCTCCCCAAGTTTGTCTAATAAGGCTGCCCGCTTACCTAGCACATCTTTGGTAGGAGTCCGATCTTCTAATTGAGCTTTCAATTTCAGATACTGTCCGACTTCGTTCAAGTATGCCTCGACATTATTCTTCAGCCCCAAATAATCTGCCTGAAAGGATGATAATGTTTCATATATTTGCTCAGCTTCCTGGCGGATATTTCCCAGGTCACCCTCTGTCTTTGGGATGAACTTTTTCAACTGTTGCTGAAAACGTTGCTTCACACTCAAGGCCAAATCATTAAACACGCCAGAAGTAATTCTCCCAGGGAAGTAGGTTGCAACAGAAGGAGCAGGTGATTCACAGCGCTCTGTTTGTTTCACTGGCGAGGGCATTATGTTAATAGAATCGTCCTCAATCGACTTAGCAGCAGGCACAGTCAAGGTGGCTTCACTGTCTTTGTCACCAAATACGGCCTTAAGTCTATCTCCGATTTCGGCAGTATATCCCTACATTAAAAGGAGGGTTAGGTAAAAAAAAAAAAAAAGGGGGGGGAAGAAAAGGGGGCAGGATAACAGGATGCACCTCTCCCTTTGCTTTGTTTGCCGATTTCAGTGAGCTCGTCGCACTGTTAGACTTGTTCTTGGAGTTAGGCAGCTTGGTGGCAACGTCTAGTTGGCTTTTCGAGCCTGACAAATTCTTCGCTCCACTAATGGAAGACCTAACACCCAAACCTCTCAAAGCTTCAATCTTCTCTTTACCAGGCGAACAACTTCTACTTTTCTGAGGAGATGTGTTTGCTCCTAATGAGGAACTATCCCCTCCTTCTTTTCTAACCTCAGCTGGAGATAGGGTATGTTCATTACGCTGCTGCATGATTGGCTTATGTGCACTTGCTTTACCAGATGTCACAACTAAGGCGGATGCATCATCAGCAATCCTCACTTTAGGAGCTCTTCGTGGTTGCACCATCTCGCCTCTAGGATGTTTAAGCCCTTGAGAGAAAAGGTCGCCTCGCGAAGATCGCCACCAATTAGCATATGCAATGGTAACCAGTGTAGACTTCTTGTCAGGAGGAGCAGGAATTGTCACGCTGGACCTTGTTATATGTTCTGTAAGGTTGAACCAATAGCGAGCTACATCCTGTAAGGTGCCCTCTCTGTCATTCATCCGTGGCTCACTGAGTACATCTTGATAGAAGCCAAATTGTCGCCCAAACTTACAAGGAAAGTATGGTTCGATCACAATTGTTCTTCCTTGTCGCAAAGTCGAAAACCCAGAGCGGAGGCAAATCAAATATGCTTTCCAGCTTGAGGATAAATTTTGGGTGTCAATCAAGGTGATCGATGTATCCTTCATAAGAGCGTTAGAATACATGACGGATGGATCCTTGCATTTCAATAGTTCTCGAGCTTCTTGTACGTCAGGAGTCCGATTCATCTTTTCGCCAGAGAACCTCACCATCTTAGGATGGTCATGCCGATGATGGGGATGATCAAAATAAGTTGGGAAGTAAGTCCCTAACCATCCATAAACGTAGTGAATAGGAAAAATTACTTCCAACTTATTCAAGCTCCGAGCTGTGGAAATTCTATGTAATCCCCGATAAATGCTAGCCAAAGCAGGAATTGCGAGGTTTAGATATTCCCCGCGAGCTAGTTTGCTTGCAGCTACAAACACAGTTGGACGAATAAGGCACACTGCTTCAGTTGGTAGCACAAATGAGCACAGCCAACAGGAAATTAGGGCAGCAAGGTAAGTCTCTTCGATTAGAGCCTCAGGAATGTTGAGCGTCACAAAAGGGTCCTTCTCTCTCTTCGTTCGCCCTGTGCGAGGAGCAATCATACCAGATGGACATGATGTGTTTGTTGGAGCTTTAACTCGCTTTCTGTTGTCACGACTGGGAGGAGGTGTGTAAATCTGCCGCCCTCGAAACCAGAAGCGTATCCATTCGGTAGCAGGAAGTTGAATAAGGCCATGAACATCTTGGCATAGTCTGTGGAATGCGGAAAAAAGGAATGTGCAAGTCGCTGGAATATCATTTTCTCCACGTCCTGCAGAAAGGAGTTCTCTGGCGGGTGGAATGACTTCTTCATAGTAAGCACCGTCAGCTGGAAGTCCACCTATAGTCCGCAAATCCCATAAGGAGATTGACATATCGCCACTCTCTGTGCAAAAGGTGTTGGTAGTGTGGCACCACAGCTCACAAAATACTTTGAAGACGGTGAGACTCATGTCATAAGAGAACAGTGATGCATATAGTCCGTCATGAAGCCTCCATTCCTTAAGTTTGTCCTTGTTGCGACCGAGAATGTCTTCAAGCCATTCCCAATAGCACGGTATGAAGAAGTTGTCGGAGAAACAAGGTGAAAAATTGCCCCAGGATAGTGTTCCGTCCATGATACGATGCCTAAGTAAGGGTGTTGCTCCTTGGGAAGGGACTGAAGATGCAAATAATGGCGAGCTAAGCTTCAAAACTCTCAAAGTCGAGATGACTCCGTCTGATCTTTGTATGTCACGGGTAGATTCCACACTCCAGCATGAATCTGCAAGGTAGTTATGGAGCAAAGAACGTCTGGACGGTAGGGGTGTTGGCATATCTACACGGAGAGTCACGCCTTCTTCAATTGGATCATCTTCTCTGTCCAGGATGGTAAGAGTTGGCTTCTTGGGATCGGATGATGAATCCAGAAAATGCACCATGGTTGGAAGAAAGAGATTCAAGTCGACCCCAATTAGATTAAGTGAGGGAGTCGCCTGCGAAGAATCGAATCTACGGGGAGAAACGATTCCTCGTCTTAGAAGTCGACCTCACTTCGCGATCTAATCGGAGGAGTCGTGGCTGGAAGAAAAGATTCAAGTCGACCCCAATTAGATTAAGTGAGGGAGTCGCCTGCGAAGAATCGAATCTACGGGGAGAAACGATTCCTCGTCTTAGAAGTCGACCTCACTTCGCGATCTAATCGGAGGAGTCGTGGCTGAAAGAAAAAGATTCAAGTCGACCCCAATTAGATTAAGTGAGGGAGTCGCCTGCGAAGAATCGAATCTACGGGGAGAAACGATTCCTCGTCTTAAAAGTCGACCTCACTTCGCGATCTAATCGGAGGAGTCGTGGCTGGAAGGAAGAAATTCAAGTCGACCCCAATTAGATTAAGTGAGGGAGTCGCCTGCGAAGAATCGAATCTACGGGGAGAAACGATTCCTCGTCTTAAAAGTCGACCTCACTTCGCGATCTAATCGGAGGAGTCGTGGCTGAAAGGAAGAAATTCAAGTCGACCCCAATTAGATTAAGTGAGGGAGTCGCCTGCGAAGAATCGAATCTACGGGGAGAAACGATTCCTCGTCTTAGAAGTCGACCTCACTTCGCGATCTAATCGGAGGAGTCCTGGCTGAAAGAAAGAGATTCAAGTCGACCCCAATTAGATTAAGTGAGGGAGTCGCCTGCGAAGAATCGAATCTACGGGGAGAAACGATTCCTCGTCTTAAAAGTCGACCTCACTTCGCGATCTAATCGGGGGAGTCGTGGCTGGAAGGAAGAAATTAAAGTCGACCCAAATTAGATTAAGTGAGGGAGTCGTCTGCGAAGAATCGAATCTACGGGGAGAAACGATTCCTCGTCTTAGAAGTCGACCTCACTTCGCGATCTAATCAGGGGAGTCGTGGCCAGCAGAAAAGAACTTAAGTTGATTCAGCAGCTTCCTGGAAAAAAAAAAAAAAAAAGAACATAAATTTAAGTTCTCTAACCAAAAAAAAAAATCAAAAAAAAAAGGGGCGGCATCAGAATGTCGAACGTCCGCTGGCAGAAGCAAGGAGGGGAAAAAAAACCAAAAAAAAAAAAGTAAACAAAAGTACGCAAAATTACAATAAGGTGTTGTTGTCATCGGAACGAACACCTGAAGGCCTTAAAATACAATTGTAAATTACAATAAAGTGTTAGTCTCATTGAAACTAACACTTTTACGTAATTGGACACTAATTACAGTAATCTTGCGATGACAAAGGCTTTCTGGGTTTTCAGTGCCTCTTTCTCTCTCTTCCTCTGTTCTGCCCGTTCTCTCAAGCCCCCATGGCCATGGCTGCCCCTCTCTCTTCTACCTTCCTTCCTATGCTCTCTCTCTCTCTCTCTCCCCCCTCCCTCTCCTCCTTTGAAGTAACGATCAATAATGGAGAGCAAAAAAAAAAAAAAAAAAAAAAGCCAGCCCGGGCGGGGCGGTAAACCTCTCAAAAACAAAGCTCTTGGATGATTCTACAGTTTCTGGAGCAGTGACAGATGATGATCAAGGCTCATGATGGGTTTATATAGTGATTGTTCATTGAAACTTCCTCCTCCTACTGCAATTCGAATATCGATAAATTTTTATCTCCTTGAGTTTTAGATAAATTCTATCTAAAATTATTGATAGAATTTTATCAACTCAAGAATTATCACTTAAAAAAAAAAAAAGGGGGGAGGGAAGCCATACGTGCCCCCCACAAAAAAAAAAGAAAAAAAAAAGAGACAAAAAAAAAAAGGGTCAAAAAAAAAAAAAAAAAAGGGAAGCCATGCGGCCCCCAAAAAAAAAAAAAAAAAAAAAGAAAATTTTCAATCGAAAAAAAATACTGGGCAAGTAAAAAAAAAAAAAAAAAAATTTGACCATGTCAAACCTTTGATCATTTGTATCAATTAAGTATTCGAGACTCAGCCGCTTCAAAAAAAAATTTGATTACGCGACCGACTCTCGAGGGGGCATTTGTAGAAGGCAAAAAAAAAAAAATCTATAACGAATTAAATGATGCCACGTGTAAAAAATGGACCAACCATAAAGTGCCACGTGTTACGTTGACTTTGGTTGGCCCGCTCGGTCAAAATTAGGTGCAGCCAATCAAAAGTCGTCACGCGTCATCGATGATGCAGGAATTAGTAATTATTTTCTTTATTTAAAAATAAGAAAATTATTACTGGGCCTAGGCCCAAAACCCGGCTCCAACCCTAACCGGCAGAGCCTATAAATAGAGGCCTTCTCCCTTCATTTGGGGGGCACTCGGCATTTGCAGAATTCAGAGCTCGGACAGCAAGGAGCATCCAGCTACCAAGCGAGAAGGATCAAGACTTGCAGAGTTTCAGAAATCACAATCAGTCACTGGTAGATCAGAACCAAGAAACGTCTTCAGAGTTCTTCAGCTGATTTGCATCAACCGAGATCAAGCATCAAGCCCTCGGAGTACTCAAGTCATTAGGAGATTGAATCAGAGGACCAATTTTATTGTATCAAATTCAGAGATTGTACCTACACACTAAATCAATACAAAATTCAATTTGTTGCAGAATTTCTTGTCTAATTTATTTTAGCCTCGAAATTTGCGTTTACAAGGTAACAAATTAAACTATTGAAATCAAAGTGAAAAAGCAATAGCAATAATATGCATAAATAAGTTAGAGGCAAATATAAACCAAAAATTATGTAATATAAGAGACCAAAAAACCCACAAAGGAAATTAGTAGATCAATATTATTAATCAAGGATTCATCTAAATCCTAGATAAGTAATTTAGTCGGCCATAGTTAGTAAAAATACCATTGAGATTGGAGGTATATTTCACTTCCTATGTCCAATCTTTTATGCTTAATTATATAGAACTATAAAATTAAGTGTAAACTCTCCAATTTGACTCACAAATGAAGTGAGAAAAGAAGAGGAAAAAATAGCTAACAAAACTTATTTTCTTCTTCATTTCTTAACCTAAATGATCTTGTCTTATGAAGACTTTCTCTAAAAAAATGAAAGATGGAAAATAAGAGAATGGAAGAGTAGATGAGTAGATGAGCGAATGATTTTTAGTCTAGCCACGACCCTTTTTATAGTGAAAATTCAACCTCCCTTGCAGCCCAAAATTAATTAGAAAAAGAGATAATTTAAATTAATTCTTTGGCTGTTACGCTGTTGACTTAAATGAGAAAAGGCTAGTCTTTAGCTAAAAATCAATCTTGAGCAATTGTATTTGATTAGGCCAGCTTGAGCCTACTCACAAGAAAGAAAACTTAGCTGTTGGTGTGGTGGGAATGAAATCAGTTGCTAGGCTAACAGAATAGGGCCACATGATGGAGAGAGAGAGACGGAACAGAATGTGAAGGGTAGTTGTGATGGTAGAATAGGCCAAAGCCATGGACAAGAAAATTTAAAAGGAATGAGTGGCATGGGGGTCTTCTATGATTCATGCAAAAAAAGAAAATTGAAAGACAAGAAAATAGGCCCGCAGGCCGAAAAGTGCAGAAACAAATAGAGGATAAGAGAAAATGAGGGACCATGTGGAGTTGTGGGCCACATAGAAACAAAAAAGAAATATGCCCATTCATTTGGAAGACTAGAGAGAGAGGGTGATGTAGAGCTAAATTGAGCAGAAATGAAAACAAAATAGAGCAGGCCCATTCACGAAGGAAAAGAGAGAAAGAGAGAGCTGGGGAGAGGAAATATAGGCAACTAAGGTGATTGGGCCACTAGCTGACTGTCGGGCCACAGGTTAACTGGTGCAAGGACATAGGCCGACAGTGAGAGGGATATAGGGAAGTAAAGAGGGGAGAGAGATGCTAGTGTTTTTGGTCTGGGTTTGGCCACTTATTCCAAGATAGGCCTATGCGTGAGGCAAATATGGGAAAGTGAGCTGAGGAAGAGCTAGCCTTTGCTTGTCACTTTGGCTGCTATACGTGGCTCAAACCATGTTTATTTGGCAAATTTTACATCTTATTTCATGTTATCACCATCATGTATAACGTCATAAAAATATGCATTATTATTTATGTAGAAATACATCATAAAGACTTGAAAGAGGTGAAAAATGGGTGCGACTTACCACAAGGAACTGACATTATGCAACGAATGCAGACTAGAGATGAATTTAAGGCTAGAAAATTACTGTGGGCTACCTTGTGAAGATCCTAGTCAAATTCCCAGTGAACCTTGAAAACTAACTCCTACCTCTTGCCCATTCTCCTAAACATAGACTTATGCATGCAGATTCCAGAGATCCCAGGTGGGCTCTTACTGACCTAAAATAGGCTTAATTTCTACCTATTTCCTTGGATGTAGACCAATATGCAAGGTGCTTTCTTTTTTTAGTGTCAAAATCTTGTTAGGCTCCTTTTTTCCTACTAAATAGAGACTGTTGTTATGGCTTTCATGGCCTCAACTGAGCTAAAACTTATTCAGGTTTAGGTCTAGAGCCCTTATAGCTTAATTAGCCTAGAAAATTGCTTTGCTCCTTAATCCATGCTATTAAAAATGACCTGTCCTAACTTAGGCTCTCTAAGACATAATGATGATCTTATGGACCCTAATTCCTTAATACATGGGTCTTTTGGTATAGGTTAAGTTTACACAGCCAATTAAAGTTCTAAGCATTCGCAGAATCATGCACACACATGAGTTCTAACCTAATCCAGAGTACTAAGTTATAAGTGGATTGGGTAAGGTTTAGAACAGTCCTCATGCAACCTAATTTCTTCGTACATCATCCATGGGGTGTATGGTAAGATCGAAACATTTCGATTACTTTTCAGCAGGAAAGTGTCATGAGTAGGTGGAATAGCTATATGCTTAGTTGAAAATCCAAAGGACCGATCGAGTTAACCAACTATTCTCCCAATGGGTAATAGTAACGTTTATCCTAAAGGTACTATTCATCTGATACTGCAACACCTTTAGTGCAAGAATGGCGAATGCGAATGTAACTAAAAACAATTTCTCGTATTATATTTCCAATCGCACCATCTTTTTGTTTTTTAAAATAATAAAGCCCTCAGTGAAGGCACCACCATAAGGACCATATCCCACGGTTCACCTCTCAAGTACACTCTCCTACAAATGGTTGAACTTGGTTAGTAGGTACACCGATTTTAAGATGCATTTTTGGTATTTTCTTTGTTACAGATCAAAATTATGGTAGAATAGTGGAGTAGACCAGAAAACTGGGCCAAAATTCTGATCCAGCTCCTAGACCAGAACTAGGTCTAAGTTTGCGGTCTAGTTTTATATACTGTTAGTTGTTTGCTAGATAGCTGAGCAGTAGCCTGGGCCGGAACTGGACCCAATTTTGGTTGACAAAGTGACTTTGTCCTAGATCTCAAACTTACCTTGCCCAATCCAAAAGCAGTAAAAAAAAATTAAAGTTGATCAATGGAGTCGCTAGTGAGTCTTAAGAGAAACTGAAAAACCAGGTTCACTTTTTGAAGCGAGCGATACCAAAGGGACAATAGGTTCACATATGCCACAAATTGAAGGGACACTAAGCTCATTTCGAATAGGTATTCGAAAGGCCCCCGAGCAACCCTAGTATGGGGACCATCTAACTTTATAGGCACAAATTGAGGATGAAGATTCAGGGTGAAAGTATGATATTGAATGCATCACGAAATCGCACATCATCACTGCCAGCCTCTACTAACCAATACATGAAACTAAAATCTAATCACGTTGAAAATAGAAAACATGTAGAAGACTTGTGTGACAAATTCAAATAACAGAAATCAACATACAATGCTAATCTAAAGGAATTTAAAGAGACAATTCAATGTATTATAGCGGGCGGGGACACTATCTACATATTACATCTTTATCAAACCCAAAATTAATTAAGCTAAAGAAAAGGAAAGTAGAGACCAAGAATGAGGTAATGATTCAATTTTTACCTTTAAGGTTACCATCTAATTCACCTGGGAACCTAGAAAAAGGAAACACATTTAGGAATTCACCATATCTACTCTCGGCAGCTCTTCACTGTTTGGGTATTTCCACTCAAAATCCCTCTATTAAAATTGTCAACGTATTGCTAGTATTTCTCTCTAATGTTTTTGATCCCTACTTGGATTTCTCATTGTGATTAAGCCTAGGGGCAACCACCTGTTTGAGTGCGTAAAATATGCAAATTAGCTAGGAAACGGATTCTTACTTTGGCTCCTAAACCCGAATAAGTGGTATATTCAGATCAAGCACTATTAGAAGAGTTTGGCTCGATTAAAGGGAGTCGGGCGTGAGGGTGTCCCGCGTACAGAACTCGATTGGGTTCTAAGCCAGGCTAAGGCCATTGAGCCCGTGCTTCCTTTTTCCTTTTTCTTCTCTCCTTTTTTTCATTTTAGACTCCAAATTTTGGAGTTGTTTTACTAGGGCCCTAAATGCAAAGGCTGAGGTATAATTTTTATCATTATGCATTTTATAAAATTAGTGACACCATTTTAAAGTGTGTACATAGATATAGAACATACATCATGCATAGAAGAAGCATTCACAAGCATACGACAGTGATGATGTCATGTTTGTATAGGACTTCATAAGTGTTTGGGAGTCATTTTTGGCCATTAGTATGCTCAAGTGTAGGATTTCTATCCGTATTTCTACTATTATGCTTAGTGTTGCTTGTTTCTATAGTGTTCATAGATTTTCACTTTGTGAGCCGAGTTATGTGAGTAGAAAGACGATTTAGAGGCCTTCTAGATCAAAGAAGATGGCAGAAAGGGCCCAAAGACACCCAACACGGACAAATCGTGGTCAGAACAACGATCCGAGGAGATCCAAGAGAAATGACAAGTCAAAAGAGGAGAGCCGCCAGGACAGAGGGCCCTACGGTCAGACCATGATGGCTTCATGGTCAGACTGTGGTGGCCCTTGCTTCCCCAGGCCTACTAGATTCTTCCATGGCTATTCCTGTTCCATGCGCATGGCAGTTTTATAGACTTGATTTCAATGATAAAAGTAACATTAAACTGCTTAATTCATCATACTATTCAAGTCCACTCTTCAATATTTATCATCTAGTTAGGAGTTACATTTAGATGAGAGAGAGTTGAGAGCTAGTTAGAGGTGAAGATTTGTAAGGATTCTGGGTCGGGTTTGCATCTACCTATGCAAGCATGCATTCCTCTTCTTTCTCTTCTCTTTTCTCTTTGGATTTTATGCTTTTTTAGATTAGTATTGATTTTTTATGTTAAGTTTTGAATTGTTAATCTTGGAATTGAGTTGAATTATTGTGATTGAACTAATTCTTGTTTTGTTCCAAAGGTACTTCAGATTTATCGGGTTTATTCTATTGAAACTTAGATGTTGATTTGCTAGCAGGAAACTTGATAAACTTCTTGCTTGTTTTAGACATTTGGTGAAGAATTGAAAGGTGAAACTAGATGTTGGAAAACTATGATTCCACTAAAGTGTGCGTGATCTTAATAAGGACTCATGGTTTAAGAAACCCCTAAATTTGATAATCGCATTCTTAATGATCTTAGATTAATAAAAAACCCTTAAGAAATTAGATTTGAGAATTTTAGGCCACCTTGAAAGTGGGACTTGATAATTCGATTATTGATTTTGGAATTATCCATTGAAAGAAGTACTGCTTGATTAATTCTTGAGTTTGAAAATTACTTGATTTGATTAAATTCATTGATTGTTTACCTATTAGATCAGATAACTAGCATAGTTTAATTTTCTCAAATTTTGATTCGCTTAGCCTATCTTGAGGGAATATAGCCTAATAGCTTGAAATAGTCTCTATGGGAGATAACTTTGATTTACTACAACACCACTATGTGCTTGTGGCCTTGTCAGGCACATAGATAGCAATTGATCAAACTTTTGTTACAAAACATCAACCTTAGAAGAGAAACCAACTATCTGTGAGAGTTTATGCACCCCCTCACACTTTCATTGTCTAGGCAAGTCAAATTAGGAAGAGGAAACATGTCATTATCAATTTTCACTCAAATGGTAAAATAACGCCTAAGCCTCTTTATCAGTTTTACAAGTAAGATTCCCCGCACAAGATGCATCAACCATTTTTTTATTGTGCTCATCGAAATTGGAGTAGAATCTCTACAAAGGCTACCACATAAGGACCTTATGAAGTAGACAACTACTTAACATCTCCTTAAACCTTTGCGAACTCTCATGGAACAAATCATTCCTGTCTTGAGAGAAAGTGGTAATGGCTCATTTTATATATGTCAATTTTTTGATTGAATATGATTTTTTTCAATTCTTTCGCATTTGGTCCCATATGGTGATGTTTTCTTTGATAAACAACAAACGCCTAGCCTTTTCTTTTCAAGAGAAGGTGAAAAGCCAAACCTTGACTAGATCATTTGTAAGAGTGCACCTGTATGCTTGAAGCATTTGGATTATGGTAGGTTTAATGTCAAATGGTGTTGTAACGTTGGGAAATGACTTCCCCTGAGTGAGTTCATAGAGTAAAGTACTGCTTAAGCTGTCTAGGTTATTGTTTAGTTGTCTCCTCTTTTACACCACTTTTCTTTGCTCTAATTTCCCTAAGTGTTCTCTCAATCCTTAGTTCGTACTCTTTAAGGTTTAAAGATAAAGAGCATCTACCAGTCCTTAACCATGAAGACAACCCAAGAGCAAGGATGACACATTTTAGCACCCAGTGCACTACACCAATAAATGACTAAGAAAAAATGAGAAAAACAAAAAGAACAAATAGAATAAGATAAACAACTGAAATGAAAGAAACACTACACACTACATAAACAAATTAAAAAAATGAAAACAAAGAGCACGCTAAACTAACAACAAAAAATTGTATGCATATAAACAAGGAGTTAAAGTGAGAAACAATTAAATTCTAGTATCAACTTGCCGCTCCCTGACAATGATGCCCAAAATGGAGTGGATTTTTCACGTTATAAAATTAATCTAACAACTTGCAAGTATACAAGCTTATTTTAGACAAGTGAGTCTTCAGGTGCTAATCACAAGAGGATTAGAGATTACTAATAATTTTAATGATTTTTCAACCTAACTCAAACAAAAATATTGAAATGAGAACTTTAGGTCAATTAAGCAATAACTAAATTAATAAAACAAAAGTAACTAGTAATGACGCAAAAAGAGAGTTAATCCAAGGGGTAATCTAGGATTTTAACTTCATCACTAATTTTGTAATATTGGATGTTATTGATAACTATGAATCAATTGGTTTCTTAATGACTAAGCTATAAGCTAGCATTAGTTCACAACTATAAGATGGATTTTAGCCCCTCAATGACATACTCTATCTAACTTCTAGCATAATTTGACTACACAACACAGATTCCATCCAATTTTTGTTATGAAGCATTCAGGCAAGGTATGACCCATCTAATTCATAGCGTGGATTTTTCTTTGAATAAAATAGCTACCTTAATAACCACCATTGCATAACCATGATGCTAGTTTGCAAGACCTAGCATGTACGAGCACAACTTAAATAAACCAACCACACCAACAGCATAATTAGTAAAATCAACTTGTATCAATGATGACAGTCAACAATCCAACTATGATTATGTAATCAAGAGAACAAATTCATCCCAAATTAGAGAAATAACATGTAATAATCTAAATTAGGGTTCCAATAATCCTATATTAATTGAACTAGCTACACATAAAAGAAGATAAAACAATAAAGCGGAGAATTATACTAGTCACTATGATGTAAATCATAATTTAAACTATCTAGTTATCAACTCGTGCCCTTGATTTTCACCATCCAAAATGTCCAGCTACCACTTCATTTTTCTTCCCTTTGTCTCCCTTATTCTCTGCCTAGAACAGCCCCAAAAGAACCCAAAGAAAGCCAAAAGCAAGTCGCCCTAGCTTTATAAATAAGGAAGTTCAACAATTCCAATGAAGATTAAGCAATTAAGAGAACAAATTCATCACAAATTAGACAAATAGCATATAATTTGAATTAGGTTTCATTTAATCCTAAATTAATTGAATTAGTGTTCAACCAGAAAATGATGCATTTTATACCCTTCTATTATCAACTATTTGCTCAAAATAAATAGTTAAATTAGGATTTTAATATGTTTTTATGTATTTTGCAGGAATTTGGGGAATTTAAAAAAAATGAATAAGTTGCTCAAATTTCTTACCAAAAGAGATGATGTTGGATTAAGGAAAAAATAGAAAAGGGTGAAGCATGCAACCCAAAGGACTAAGCTACAACCAAAGCAATCCCCATCCCACATCCTCATAGTTTCTCTTCTCCCTTTTCACCAGCGGTGGGCTACTCCGTATTTTTCTTCTCGGGTCAATCCATAGTTCCTCCCTATTCCCTCGCCATCCTTTTCCCTCCTTACCTGCGGCCCAATCTGCCTCTTTCTCCCTCGTCTTTCTAGTGCGAGATTGTTCTTCCCGAGCCCATTTTGCACGATAGCGGCACAAGAAGCCCAGCCGCGTGCCAAATCCGATACTCCTCCCTTAGCCTCACTTAAACGCTCACGGACGCTACACTTTCCCAATACCTAGCCTCCTTCTTCCTTTCTCTCTCCTCTGTTTGCTAGCATATCTTGATGACCCATCATCTTTTTTTCTGTTGTTTTCCATGAAATTTTGTGAATCATCTTCTTCTTGTTCTCCCAACTATTACATCATTAGAAGCATCTCATCCATTGAGAATTAGTGTAAGCCATTAAAAGATTACAAGGATGAAGAATTAATTCAAGAATGAATGAAGGGTGAAGAAGCTGCATTTTTGGGTTAGAAATTGGATGAGAAGGCCAAAGACGGAGGGGCTTTGCATAGCAAACAAGGTTTTTTGTTTTTTTTTTCCTCTAGCCTGTTTCTTTCAATTTTATACACTACGGATTCAATTTTACAAATTTTGTTTCAATTTCATTGAACCTCTAGCTTGATATTCATTGACTTTGCCTGGGTTTACTTTTGCCCTAAATCTTAAAATTCAATTTTTGAATGGGAACAAAAATGCTTGCTCGGATTTGATTCATCTTAGATTTGGTAGTAGAATGGAACTTGTAGCAGTAAAGGTTTCGCCATCCCTTCCCTTTTAATTGATTTTGGAATGTTGAACGTTTGGTTGATTAGTGATTTATTGTGTTCATAACAATAATGTTGGATTGCTTAAAGTGTGATAAGCCTTTTTTAGTTTGCTTACAATTTAGTTTTAATGTTAATTGGATTCGGCATAAAATTATTTTCATTAAAATTTGGGTGCATCAATTAGAGCTTCTTTTCGTTAGTTGTTTTAGCTCATTTGCCTTGTTAATGTTAGCACATTAAGCTTTGGCTAGTTAGTAACCTAGTTTCATATCTCATCCCTGTGGATTGACTCCCTCTAGTGCTACAACGATAAGGCCGTATGCTTACGGGAATTAATAAATTTTTGGTGCTATTGCCAGGGACGGAATTTGTGAAATTAGATTGCGTGTTGAATTGAGTCGTTACTTTAGTTAATTGAGTAGTTTTTGTTTATTTTCGTGCTTCTTGATTTTGATTTTAGCCAGTGTTTCTTAGTTTAGTATAGATTTCTTGTGTTTTTTATTTTGTTTAGAATTTCTATTTTGATTTATTTTGGTCAACTTTGGTTTGCTTTTTAGTGATTAATTTTCTGTTGAAAGAATCAGAATACAATGCTGGTTGTGAACTCAGCGTAGGACCAAGCCAGAGCTAAAAATCTGAAGGAGTCAGTGCAGATTTATCAGATTTTTAGATTCTTAGGGATTTTTAGAATCTAGGTTAATGTTTGTGGAAGTTTTAGGCATTTATGGAATTTTTAGTAATTTTTGGAAATAATTTACTGTTGTGAATTTTCTGCACTATTCTTGCACAGAAAAAAAAAAACTAGAAAAGTATATTAATGTTCTCTATGATTGTGCTAAATTTTCAATGTAAATAGTTCTGAATTTTGAGTTTGATTTTGCATTTAATTTTATTTTTGCTTTTTCTTTCTAGGTTTTGGTTTTCTTTTTTTGTTTTATTGTGTTAGAAAAAAATTAGATAAAGGAAAAGATGCTCTATTTTGTGCTTGTGCTTATTTTCTACTTTTTGTGTTTGGTTACTTCTTGTTTTTTTAAGTCTTTTTGGTTTTTAAATTTTGGTAATAAAGCTTTATTTTATTTGTTATTGTGTTTCTTAATTTAATTATTTAAGTGTCTTGCTTTTTTTTTTAGTCATTCATTTATAACTAGTGTCTTAGAGTCATTGATTTTTTTCCCTTGAAACCAAACCTTCAAAATTTGAAAAAAATTTGAATTTAAAAAAAAAACAAATCAAAAGCATTTTAGGAGTGTTAGTTTTTCATTTCCCACAATTTAGGTATGAATCTTTTTGGTGCTATTTATCAAGGTTTAATGATTATCATGCTCAATTGAATCAAACTTTTGAAAAATAGCACACTTGTGAGGTCATCATTGCAATTTTGAATGCTCAAGTCTGGGGTTATATTGAGTCTATGTGTCATGGAGGTTTGCTAGCATTGTTGCCTAGAACTCAAGATGGGATTTGTGATTTTTTTTCAAAAAGTTAGCTTGTGACACTTATGAGTTTGACCAAGCTAAAGAGACTTTCGGGTACACGACTTATGGCGAGCATGCTTTTCATGTTACTCCTCACCAATAGGATAAGC
This sequence comes from Carnegiea gigantea, assembly GCA_029747015.1. NCBI lineage: Eukaryota > Viridiplantae > Streptophyta > Magnoliopsida > Caryophyllales > Cactaceae > Carnegiea > Carnegiea gigantea. The sequence continues at coordinate 1,014,341 of JAKOGI010000114.1, forward strand.
TAACGGTTTCATATGACCACCCATTGCATTGTGTGAGTAGTCTTCTTATGATGATTTTCATACGTGCCTTTATCATGATTACGTGGATGCTAATTGCGTGAGTTTTAGAATGATGATGCTTGACATGACCGATAAAATGATACAGACTACGAAAATGAGAATTGTTGATTCATAATGTTTTAATTAGAGTAGGGAGGAATATAATTTGCATGAGTCTGACTCTAGTTTAAGGTCGGTCTACTAAACCTAAAGTTAGTCGTTATGATAATTTTGAGCCTTCCATCTAATCTAGGCCTAACTTGCATGATGTTATGCTTTTTCTTAGCATAGAGCAAGAGAATGGCCGCTATATATCTCTTTCACCGAACCTTGTAGCTGAATCTGGCTCATATAACATCATTGGGGATGTCCTAGTTTCTGCCAAGCCACCCATCCCTTTTAATCACTCTTGTAAGTTTGAGGAGGGTGATGAATTTGAGAATGCTAGGCCTTAGATAGGAGCATCACAACTGAAGTTGGGCATCATGATATGGATGAATAAGAAGATATTTGTTTACAGGAGCCATGTGAGGGTGGTTGAAGCCACTAAACTGTAATTAGATGGTGATACTCTTTCTATGAAATATGAGTCTTTTTCATATGAGTTTGATACCAATGAAAGTCTTGATGTGGGTTTTTGTATTAAATATGTATCCGTTTCTTTTGACCCCATCATTAGTGACTGTACCCTGTAGCCATCCAAGTTTGAATTTTTAGAATCTGTGACTTTTATTCCTAAGACCGTTGACTAGACTCTTGTGCATTCTGATAGTGAGAGACTTGTCGACTTCAGGCCTACTGATTTGCCTAGAGAGCATGTTCATGCTGTTCAACTTGTTGGGCCGATGAGCCATTTGCTAGCTTGTTGTGTGTATGTCTATCTATTTTATGATTGGGCTGAACAACCTAATAAGTCGAAACTGGCCCTCAACTATGTTGCACTGACATGGTGGACATAATGTTTTTGGCACCAACTCTCTAGTTTGCATTCTTTCTATATTATTGCGAGTTGTTCTAGCATGTTTGATAAGTTGCTGTGTGCGCTAATACATTATGACTTGAGTACCAATTTTCAGCTTGATATAGAGTGGCTGATGCTCTATGAGTCTGGATCAAAATGAATTTCTGGAGGCATGATAGAACTTACTCCAAAGTGTGATATTTGTGTACAGGCCTAACCCCCAATATTTTTCAATAGCAAGTTGTCGTGACTTTGGTAGATGAACCTATGGGATTTTGAGCCTTAAAGACTAATTCATCCTTTTTAGTCTCATGTTTTTCTTTCATGTGTGTCTCTTCCACGATTACATCTTTAGAATTTGCTTTGATTCTTTTTGAAATCACATTTAGGATGTACGTTATGGTAATATGATAGAGGCATTTATTTGTTTTGTGAGCCACATATCCGAATTACGAGCTTGGTTAGAATGTTTACCCTTTGAGCTTTGACTGTTTTCATTTGTTGCAAACCCTTCATTTTAGCCTTTGGCTAAAACCCTTTTTCCTATTACCTGGGCCAAGTCTATGGGAACAACACTTCAATGTTGAATATTCAGTAGTTTGTGCGGCTAATTATGTATTTGGTGGTTGATTTTGATACTTTTGGTTTGGTGCAGGGATGTACTCTGACCATTTTGGAAGTGAGTTGTGTTACATGCCATTCATTTATGTTTCTTTCAAACGAAAAAAGGGAAGGAAAAAAAATGAAGAAAGCAAAGAAAAAACGAAAAAGTTCCTAAGGAAAAAAAATTGAAAAAAAAGAAAAAAAATGTTGTGAATAAGCGTGTTTGGCATGAGTCATTGTGCATACCTAGTTTTGATCTTTGTTGTTTCAACTCATTTCCAACAGTTACTTTTGAGGGGGTGTGCTCCTATTTTGTATTGGGATAGTATGAGTGTGTGATCATTATAGTTGGGGGAAGGATTTAGTTGTTCATTAGCTGCTTCGCTTTAGCCCCTCATTTCCTAAATGATTTTGTCCATCTCTTACCCTTAACCCTTAGCCACAATACAACCCCTTTTAAGTCCTTTCAATTATCATGTTGCATTCTGTGTCTTGGCAGTGAAGAATTGAGAATCCCACCAAGCCTATTGTACGTTGTATAATTGAAAAATGAATTGAGTTAACCTTATTCATCTTAAGCATATGAGTAGGAGTGTTTTACATGTCCTTAAAGTGAGATTTTACCAGTCATGCTTGTTCATATTTTCTAATTGGGGTAACAGATTGTGTATAGATGTCATCCGTGAGGACTGAAAGTTTCCCAATATGCACGTTGTGTTTATATGTGATCTAATGTTTAGGTTACTAAAGGAGTGTGATTGATTCAAATGTGTGTATATTTTTGCCTAATGTCGTATATATACCCTAAAAAATGATTTTCTATGTTATGTTACCTTGTGTGTATTCTTTTATTCGAAAGGATTTTGTGGGTATATCTTCTGCAAATTCTCATAAGGCCTTACTTGTCCACTAGGATAAGTTAGGGGTTTAGAAGGCTTGTTGTACATGCTAAGTACAACTGTGATTCATACGAAAGTGAGTTAGGATTTATTTTTTTCTAGGGTTTTCAGTTTTATTTTACTTAAGGATGCGTAAAATTTTGGTGTGGCGGTATTTGTTCAACTCAAAAATGATGCTTTTATTATCGATTATTTGCTAAAAATAAATAATTAAATTAGGATCTTAATAAGCTTTTGTTTATTTTGTAAAAATTTGGGAATTTCAAAATAATGAATAAGATGCTCAAGTTGCTTGCCAAAAGAGATGATGTTGGACCAAGGAAAAAAATAGAAAAAAAAGGGTGAAGCCTGTCACCCACGCCTGACCCGCGACCCAAACAGCCCCCTCTGACATCCTCATAGTTTCTTCTTCTCCCTTTTCCCTAACGGTGGTCTGCTCTTTAGTTTTCTCCTCAGCCTAATCTGTAGTTCCTCCCCGTTCCCTCACCATTCTTTTCCCTCCTTACGCACAGCCTAGTCTGTCTCTTCCTGCTTCCTCTTTCCAGCGGGAGCTTGTTCTTCCTGAGCCCATTCTACACAACAGCTGCATGAGAATCACGATCGCGAGCCAAATCCGAGACTTCTCCCTTAGCCTCCTCGAAACTTTCACATGCGCTGCACATGCCCAGTACCCAGCCTTCATCTTCCTTTCTCTTTCCTCGGTTTGCTAGCAAAACCTGAAGGCCCACCCCCCTTTTTTGTTGTACTCCACAAAACATTGGAAATCATCATCATCTTCTTCTCCTAACTGTTTCATCATTAGAAGCATCTTATTAATTAGGAATTACTGTGAGCCATTATAAGATTGAGAGGTTGAAGAATTAATTCAAGAACTAATGAAGGGTGAAGGGGCTGCCTTTTTGGGTTACAAACTGAATGGGAAGGTCAAGGAAGAAGGGGATCTGGGCAGTGGACTAGGGTTTTCGTTTTATTTTCCTCTAGCTTGCTTCTTTCAATTTTCTACTTTATACATTCAAGTTCACAAACTTTATTTCAATTTCATTGAACTTCTAGGTTGGCATTTATTAACTTTGCTTGGATTCACTTTTGGCTCAAATCTTAAAGTTTGGTTTAAGCTTGCTCACATTTGATTCCTATTTGTTTTGGGAGTAGGTTGGTACCTATGATAGTAAAGTTTTCTCCATCCCTTCAATTTTAATTGATTTTGGAATGTTAAACTTTGGGCTGATTAATGATTTATTTAGTTCATAGCAATAATGTTGGGTTGCTCAAAGTGTGGTAAGTCATTTTAACTTTGCATGAAGTTTAGTTTTAAAATTAGTTAGATTAGGCTTAGAATTGTTTTCATTATGATTTAGGTACATCAGTTGGAACTTCATTTCGTTAATTATTTTAGCTTATTTGCCTTATAAATGTTAGCACGTTAACTTTTAGGTAGTTAGCAACCTAATTTCATATCCCATCCATATGGATCGGCACCTCTAGTTCTATAATGATAAAATCGTTTGCTTATGGGAATGAACAACAATTAGCTAAGCGTAAAACAAGACAAAATAATGAAGGGGAGAATTATAATTACCACCACGATGTAAGTCTTGATCCAAACTCTCTCTTTATTAGGTCGCACCATTGATTTTTGCCTTAAAAAATGTTCGATTACTGCTATATTGTTCCTCCCTCTTCCCCATTGCAGAACAATCCTAAAAAGAACCTAAAAAGAGCCAAAAACAACTTGCCCCCAATTTCACTAAATTTTAGCTTTTGTACTCCCAAATTTTATTGCCCTAAAATCACATAAAGAAATAAGCTTTTACTTGAAATTGAATGGAGAAATGTGGCTTTTGGGCCTAGCTGGGAACTAGGAAACATGCCCATATGGGCTTATTGGAAAGAGAAAGTGAAGATTGCGTTCTAGGCTGCTGTTTATCTTAGTGCATCCACTTGAGTACATGAGGCGGCTAGGAATAGAGAGATGATGAGTGAGTGAGCGACGTGTACATGGGCAGTAAAAATATAGACCTAGACTTCACTTTAGGCTTCTCTAGCATTGAACAATGTGAAAAGCCCTCGGCAAAATAAAGGTAATAATCTTAATGAAGAGATCCAAGTGAATGATGAAGATTAAACTTCGACAAGAAAACCTAAGAGAGAGAAGAAAATAGGGGTGTTCATGGATCAGGTACGAGAACCAAAACGATTTGTAGTTCGGTTAACTGAAAGCTTGGGTCGACCATCTTTCAAACAAAACTGAACCGAAATTTTCGGGTACAACATTTACTCACCCAATTACAACAACTGTAATTTTCTTAATTAGTGGAAGTGTGCAACCAACTTCAAAAACTTAGTAGTCTCTTGGCATTAGGCAATATAATGGAGAATTTGTAGCTTATTAAAAAAAAAAAAAAAAACAATTCTAGGCACCTGGGTAGAGGAATACTATGAACATAAAATCACATGGCTTCCATCCAATCTTTCATATGTCTCTCTCCCACTATCCTGCACAGAACCATGCAATAAAAGAAATTTTTTTTAAAAAAACTTTTCAAGTACATGAATTGGCAAATCTTTGAACCGTATCTAAAATAAATACTTGAGGAAAATTTCGGTTTGGGCACTCAAACCAATTTTTTTGAAAAATTTGGGTTTGATACCCAAAATTTAGGGTTGGATCGCAGTTTTTTGGTTCAGTTATTGGTTTTAGAATGTCTTGGACACCTAGAAGAAAACGGATAATTATACCTCTTGATTTGATTCAAACCTGCACAATGATAAAACCACATAAAATCAAAGGGATATATTTAGGATGAAGGCTAGGGCACTACCTTGATTAATCAACCCATACTTCAACCTTCTAAAGCCAGAGCACCAAATGTTGAGTTAAAGAGAAGACTCAATTTCACTACTCCACTAGAGAGATAAAGAAATTTGAGATTTTTGAGGAGATACTATGTATCAAACTTTTATTTCATTCATCTAAGTCTGAAAATATTGTAAAGCATCAAGCTAATAAATAGTAGAGTAACCCCTTCCCCGAATCAAGTACTAACCAATAAGATTACAAGCAAATTAACCAATGAAATCTTAGCTAGGGATATAATAAGAAGGGGAAACATATAAGCTGAGTGGCAATTAGCTGCAAATGCACTAGATTATTGGTGTCATCCACCACCCTAATTGGTTTCGTTTAGGGGAGATTTTCATCGGAGATGCTTTGGAAGAGTCAACATCCTCCTCAATAGTTGGAATCTAAAGGCATTATATAGCTTGGTAGAAAATAGACCTCTGAGGCTATCCATACATATGCAATTTACCAAAATTGTATCCCATTTACGCATTCAAAATTGAGCTGGAAGTTATGGAATATATTCTGCCTAGAATATGAAAATAAGCTAAAAAAGAGGTTACAAAGAATAGAGTACCTGAGCTCTTTATTTAAGGATACTAATTACCTAACCATCTTTCCTAGGCTTAAAATGAATTAGGTGCCTTTAAATGACCAAGTCAGCATTGACCTTAGAGGACTAAGTCCTTAACCCCCATATCCAAGAGTCAACATTATTCCCAGTTGATTCACAATCCCTACTTCGTAGAGTAAATCAATCCTTGTTGTTTGCTCCTCATCAACCTCCCCTCTTAAAGAGGGTTTGTGCTAAAATCTTTATTATGCTCATCCTCTTCCTCTAGCGAAGGAGTAAGATCTCCAACATTAAAGGTGGTGGGTATTTGTATATTTCCAGAAAGCTCTATTTTGTGGGTATTCTCTTCCACCTTTTGTACCACCTTATAAGGCTATCCATGAGCTTGTTCTTCCCTCTTAAAGGGATCCTTTATTTCATGAAGTGCAGCCACATAAGATCTCTTGACTCAAACTTAAGATGAGTGGGGTTCATGTTGGCTTTTAAGCTTGTATTGCTCATTCACCTTCTCAATTTATGGTCTAATTTACTCATATAGCCTTTTCATTTCCTTGGCTCTTGCTTTGGCTTCAAAACTCACTTTGATTCTTATAGAATGGAAAGAAGACAAATCGGAAGGAAAGGGTTCAGATCATAGCACACCTCAAATGGAGAATGAGAGGTAGCATTGGATGGAGCTTGATTGTAAGCAAACTCAGCATGAGAAAGTTTAGTATCCCAATCTCTTACACTCTTACTCTTCTTCCCCTTGGTAAGATTATAAGTTCGATTTGTCCTTAAAATTCATCACCACTAGAATGAGATGGTATTGAAGTCATTAGGTATAAAGGGTGCACTTCCCCACTTGCATTAGGTTTGACTGTTAATAAAGGAATATGAGGTTTGCTCTTATGAATGGCACACTTATCCCATGTTTCACTCTTGTAAAAGTTTTTCTCACCTACCTTCCCCACTTGATTTTGTGAGCATTGGGTGAAAGTAAAGGAGTCAATCTAATGCTAAATCTATTATACTTGAGGGAATAAGTGTTGACGCGGCCATCATAGGTTACATGGTTATTATATAAACATAGCCGACCAAGTAACAAGTGACATGCATCCATAGGGAGGAGATCACACAATATTTCACCACAATATTGAGCAATTGATAATGAAATAAGCACTTGCCTCAAAGTGGTTACCTCATTCCTTGGCCCTAACCATTAAAGTAAGTATGCAGTAGGATGCTCCTTAGTTGGGATTTGAAGCTTCTTAATAAGTGTTTGGGAGGTCATGTTAATACGACTTCCACCATTTATAATTAAGCAACAATGCATGCCTCTAATAGTGCACCTTGTGTTAAAAATTTGTTCCCTTTAGCTATCTTCATAAGGAGCCTTAGTGACGTGTAGGCATCTTGATCAATAATAATTATCCTACGTCTGGAGTGACTAAAGTAGACTCGTTATTTTCCTCATCTTGTTCTCTAGATTCTTCCTCGATGGCTCAAATCTCTTCTACCTCCGTAATGGTAAGGGTGATTGGGATAATCAGCTTGAAAATGCCCAAACCCAAAGCACTTAAAACATTTCTTTCCTCCTAACCTTTTAGGTGGCTCACTAGCGATTCCCCTATCCTTTTCAAGAGCTTTGACTTGTGGGGGTGCGGTTTGAATTTCAATGTAAGTGGAGGGCATTTTAGAATGAGAGATGTGAAAGAACTTCCTACCCTTAAGTTGCTTGTCAACTTTGATAGCTAGGTGACACACATCATCAAGTAATAAATAAGGTTGTAAATCTACCGTGTTAACAATGATAGGAGATAATCCCTTAATGAAGCTAGCAGTTTTGAGCTCGGGCTCCTAATAAGAACCAACACTTATTTGGAGTTGTTCAAACTCCTTAATATACTCTTCTACCTTGAGATTCTCTTGGCTAAGAGTCGTAATCTTGATATAAGGATGGTACAAATCTCTTGTCTATGTGCATCATGTTTGGACATCGAATTTTGCTTCTCCAGCCCCATAAGAATACTTATACAAAAGATAGGCATACCCTGTCTGCTTGAGGATAGCCAACTTGAAGATCTTCTCTTCATTATACTCTTTCAGTTCAAACATCCTTTCAATGACTTGGGCCTAATCAATATAGTTTTTCGGGCTAAGATTACCATCAAATTTCGATTTCTCAACTTTGAGATCTCAAAGGTCATCCATTGGATGACATCTTATTCTTGCTCTTCTTTCCTCCTTATCCAAGTCTTTATGAGAGGATGAGTACGTGATGACAATAGCATTAACATCATCTCCCTGATGCTAAGAGTTTCGTTGCCCAGATCCCTTCACTTGTTCAAGCTCCATAGTAAGCTTTCTAACTTGCTCTTGCAATTTAATAATGGCCCTATCTCTACTTATCTCAAGGGCTCACTTAAGAAGAATACCCCTAGCATAAGGAGCTTCTCCTTCATTGGTCATGATTGGTAGTAGTTGTAGGCGAAAAGAAGGGTAAAACGTTAAGAATAGAGGAAGCATGGCATGCTATGTGGCATGAGCAAGAAAATAGGAAACAAGGAGTGGCATGTACTGTAGGGCATAAAGAGGTCGTGCCAAATCTCAGGAAAATTTTTTGTTTGTGGGAAGGTGGCACGATTGTGCCTGGCAGCATGGGTATGTCATGCCGATTTTCTACCATGGGTTTTGATAAACTTTTTCTAGAGGCTTTTTTATGGACTTTAGGAATGTTCTTGGGTTGGAGATTATATTTGCGCTATTTTTTGGGTTCTTTGTGGAATAAAAGAAGAGATTTAAAGCGGATCTCTAAAGGTAAAAATAATTCAAAAAATGGAAGAAACACAAAGAATGAAGGTTTTGATGCTTACCTAACTAAAAGGATCATTTTGCTCTGACACAAATTGAACCACGTGAGAAAACCATTGGTGAAATAATGACAATAACATTAATGGAGGAATTCATGTGAATGATGAAGATTAAACTTCTATAAGAAAACCCAAGAGAGAGAAGAAAACTCACAATGCTAACTCTTGATTGGATTAAAACTTACACAATGATAAAACCAATAAAATCAAAGGGGATATATTTAGGATAAAGGCTAGGCCACCATCTAGATTGATCGACCTATCCTTTAACCTTCTAAAGCAAAAGCATCAAAGGTTCAATTAAAGGGAAGGCTCAATTTCACCTCTCTATTAAAGAGATAAAGAAGTTTAAGATTTTTGAGGAGATATTAAGCATCAAGCTTTCATTTTATTCATCCAAGTATGAAAGTACTATAAACAATCAACCTAATAAATAGTAAAGTGTCCCCTTCCCTAAGCCATGTACTAACCAACAGGATTACAAGGAAATCAATCAATGAAATCCTAGTCAGTGGTACAATTAGAAGGGAATGATAAGAGTATAAGTTGAGCTGGAATTGGCTAAAAGTGCACTTGATTGGTGGCATTAGCCACCACCCCAACTGGATGAGTTTGGGGGAGAGTTTTATGGGAGAAGCTTTTAGAAAGGAAAAGTCCACAACTTCCTGAGAATTCTTAGCTGGTGAATCAACTATTTGCTAACCCAAATAATTTCCTAATCAAAACCGTGCAATTCCAAACCTGCACTGACCCTTGCTCAATTTAAGGACAATATCTTCCTCGATACTTGGAATCTGAGATGTTCTATAGGTTGATGGAAAATAGATATCTGGGGCTATCAATGCATAGGTAGTTTTCTAAAGTTAGAGCCTGCTTGCTCACTCAAAATTGACCTAGAATGTAGGGAAGATGTTCTACGTAGAATATGAAAATAAGCTAAAGAAGTGGAGTTGGAGAATAGAATAGCTAAGCTCCTTATTTAAGGATACTAATTGCCTAACCACCTTTCCTAGGTTTAATTAGGCTCCTTGAAGGTTCCCAAGTCAACACTAACCTTAGAAGACCAAGTCTTTGACCCCCACTTCCAAGAATCAACATTGTTCTACTTGATTCATAACCCTCGCTTAATGGAGTAAATCAATAATTCTGGTTTACTCCACATCAAGCATAGACTAGGTGCTTTAGGTAGGTGACAATGATGGAGTTTGACAGGTGTATGAAAGTGCTACTGTCCATCTGGTATGATATTGGCACACGCTTATGTTCAAACAGGGTCACCTACATTTATGTGAAACATTTGTCAGTCCTACATCAAAGTACAAGTCAAAGACTAACAAATTGGTATAAAATGAAGGTCCAATATACATGCAAATTAAGCATTATCACTATTTTCTAAAGTCACATCAAATTAGCCATTACATGGAAGCTACTACCATTGTTCTGTTCAATGTTTACCTCCTGATTTGGGAAAAATCCAATTCTTCCTAATGGGCTCTTACAAGTCCAACTTACAGACCAGGCCTATACATGGAATAGTAGGCCTAAGAAGTATCACCCTAAGGGTTCTCTCAAGCCCATGCTTAGACTCATGGGCCTAGGACGCAACCCTAAGGGCATCCCTTAGGCCCTTCCACTCCTAGACCGGCAGCCCATGCGGGCACTCCAGGTAAGATTACTATTATACCCTTTCCTGAGAGGACTCTAAATAGTTACATGTCTTCCTCGGGAAGGAGGTTGGCAAATTCACCCACTGAACTCCCAGTATACTCTCTTTCTCTTTGACCTTTCTGACGTGAACCCAGGACTAACTTGATAGTCAGAGATGCGTTCCCCGGTCCACAACCCTTTTTGCAGGGGCGGTCGTTCCAGGAAAAAGATGTCGAGCGTTGAACGCCAGCTGTTAGATAAACCCACTCCTTTGTCCCACGTCATCAGTAACCGTACACCAAAGGATTTCGTCCAGAATCACCTCCCATGATCACATACATGTGTAAGGCGCATTCATCAAGAAGAAGTGAACAACTATTTTTATGCTTCTTCTTTTAATTCTACCCTAATAACCAACTCGATCATATGAAAAATTGTTAACTTATTAATTCAGTCACCAAGTAATGCATAATTATATCTCATTCCTTTAATCTGAATCTAGAAATAATCCTTAATTAAAGAAAATGTCAAGATAATTGCCATAGTTCATCAATCACCTCACTATTTCATAGTTTGAGATCCGTACCACAATGAGTGATGACCATAGGATCATCATGTAGTTGTTGCAACATATAAATGTCATTCCCGATGTAGGGTACAACATTGACTTCCTGAAACATGATCTCATGAAATTTTACTTTAACTATGCTAAATATGTATTTAACTTTTGGAACACATATAATAGTGTTAAGCAATCCTACGGTTCATCTCTCCATCCTTTTGTTCTTCGCTTTTATGCTTCTTATATCACTAGTTTTGCCTGCTCTAAGTTGCTAGATGATATTGGTTTATTCTCTTTGGTTTCTCATTGAAGTGGATGATTTGTTTTATCTACATCTCCTTTAGATTTTGTCAAATTTATGGGTTTGCCACAATGTTATGAGCTACTTTTATCTCTGTCACATGATGAGCATCTCAATATTTCTCCTCTAAATAGACCTCGTATTGCACATGAAGAGTTAATCACTAGTCTCATTTAAGGTTATTTTTGTCTTCACATTTAGAAATGTTTTTGCTTAAACTATATATCTCCTTGGAAAAAGCATTTTAGAAAGGATAAGTAGGAGCCCTGGTTGGGATTTGGAAAACATAATTAAAGGATGAATTACTTTATAGATGTAGCAAGTTGTGAATAATGTAGTGAAATACCTTATGCTATTCAAAAATTTAAACTACATTTTGGTGTGGGCTACATTGTCAGAAAATCATATTCTACACAAGCAAATAATATATTAGCTGAGGAAGTAAGGTCATATGTAATTAAAGCCTACTGAGCATTTCTTAGGAGTTATATGTAAAGATAATGATTGCATAGGTGAGTAATAAATATAATAGTTTAAAGGAAAAATAAAGTTTTAAACATTGTACCAATGAAAGAAAGCAAATTGAATTCAATTATCCATGAATTGAACTCACGCATCTAGTAGACAGTGATAAAAATTAAATAGCTTCTTCCTTAATGGTAGGTGTGAATGAAGTTTCTAAACGATTAGCAAATTGTTGTCATTAGAATCAAAGCCATGGAATAGGAGAGTGATACATATCAAGATTCCCTTTGACTTTGCGCCAAAATATGGTAATGGTTTTATGTACTCAAGAGTCATTTGACACCAATGTTCAGTACTTAGCCTTAATTTAACATGAAATTTCATTGACCAAATTAGGTCAAAAATTGATGATCTATGACTCAAATATGCTCGAGCCTACTATTGGAACATGTAGATATTTCCAATAAACATTGGCATTTTAATTTCCTAAAGTGCTGAAAACTAAGTTACATTGGTGCAAGTTTTGTCGATGAATTTGCTAAATTTTGGTGCGGTTTGGTTCCAACCTAATAACGCCTAAATGATGCAATCTAAGTTTCCTTGATTCTCTAAGATGTATAGTTTATCCCGACATGCTAAAAATTGAAATTGGATAACACTAAAGGAAAATTGTGAAAATTAAGAGAAATGTGCACAAAATTAAGTTTTGGAGCAATCAAGGTTTTGGCTCTATTGGAAGGGAATTCAGTAGTAATCATTGGCATTTCTCATTATAGAATTAATCTACACCATCAAGGAAGAGACTTCAAGTAACCTCAGCTTGTTGGTAGAGTACCACTTTCTAGAAGCTTCCTAAAAGATGGGGAAGAAATCCTAGAAATTACGTCTTATAGCAATTTTCATTGTCCTTGGATTTTTTTTATTTATTTCTTGTAATATTAGCTTATTCCTGCTATCTTGGGTATTTAAAAACCCATTTCCCTTATTGTTAAGACTAAATTTGATGAATAAATGAGAGGTCATTTCTTCTCTAAAAAATCGCTTAATCTTTATATCTAGTTTAGAGTTGTGATTTAGAGCATTTGCTTTAAGATTTCTCTTTGGTAGCTATAATCCTTTAAAAGTGACATTGGGTGGAAAGTGTTTATCCTTTTAGGATATCATTTTCTTGGCTAATCGTACAGTATCCGTAATTGTTTGAGATTGAATACAAAGAGGAGTATGCATTGTTTTTGTGTTTCTCTTGTGCCTTTTAAGATCATGAGAGCTGAGGATACATTTGTCATCAAAGAGTTGTCAATTCCTTATTTCCCTAAGATCAAATTTTTTGCAAGAATTAAGAGCATAAGGATGGATAATTCAATGATGGTTACATTTATTACTGCATGCTTGTGTTATCTTATTTTCCTAGAGGGGCAGATGATGTTGGTTTATTTCATTTGGTTTCTCTATAAAGTAGACATTCCTATTTCATCTATATCTTTTTAAGAGTTGGTGAAATTTAGGGTTAGAATAAGGCTACTCAATTGTGATAAGTGCTAAAAGTGTGCACTATTTTGAGGTCATTTTGTTGCATTTTTAGAGAGAATTGTGTGCTTTATGTTATAATTTATATTTCCATATAAGCTTGGGTGTGGTTCTTTGGTGACTTTTGCAGGATTTTAGACTATTTGACCCAGTAATTGACCTTCATTTGAGTGTATATTGGCCACCATGGAGGTACCCCTAGTCCTATGCCCTGTGGAGCAAAAGAAGAGCAAAAGATTTTAGATCTTGCAAGCACCATGGTCTGCTCGTGGTGGATGCCACGGTCCGTGGTGGAAGCATAAAACTGCTAGCCAGTTCATTTTTCCTCATCATGTGGTTGAGGTTGATTGTGTTTCCCTACAAATAAGGCCATTTTCGCAGCAGCAAGCACAAACCATCGTCCCATCATTCCATTTCCTATTTCTAATTTTATCAATTAGATTAGGATTTAGATTAGATTACAGGGGGAGAGAGTGAGTTGAAGCGAAGATTTGTAAGGATTCCATTCCGGGATTGCACGATGGTTCAAGCGTAATCTTGGCTGAGCATCTCTTTTCTCTACTCTCCTCTTCCCTTCTCCTCTCTTCTCTAATTTAGATTTATATTTTATAATTTTGATTATCTTTGTTGTTTGATTTTGGGTTTATGCAGACATTTATTAATTTCTTAAACTTGTGTTAGTATCATTTGGTGCTCTGTAATTTGTTAGATTGTTTCATCGAATTCTAGAAGTTTATTGTCTTATGAGAAATTTGATCACTTTCTTGCTTGCTTTAGGTATTAGATGAAGAACTGAAAGGTAAAATTTGAACTAGAATTCTAGGATTTGACTTGTTTGTGTAGAATCTTAAGAGAGCACACCAATTGAGAAACCATGAATATTTTAATCACATGCTTAATGAGCCTAAACAAATCAAGAACCCTTGAGAAATGATAATTGGTTAGATTTATGTATTTCACTTCACCTTGAAAGAGAGTTGTGATACTTCGACTATCGGTTTTAAAACAACCAATGAAGGAAGAAGTGCTCGATTGATGCGTTGATCAAGTGATTGCTTATTCTGTTTAATTCTAATTATTATTTATCCATTAGATTAGGTAGTTGATTTGTTTAGTTCAAATATCAAGGATTGATTCACTTAGCCTATCTTGATGGAATATAACCTAATAGCTTAACCTAGTCTCTGCGGGATCGACATTGATTTGCTATAACGCCACCATGTGCTTGTGGTCCTATTAAGTTTTTTGCGCTGATGTCGGAGACTAGTATTGGATATTGAGTTTTTCTCAATAGGTTTGACTAATGTTTTTCTTTGAAGAAAACCAAAATAAAATTAAAAATTAAAGAAAATTTTAAAAATTTTTAAAGGAAAAAAAAAAGAGAAACTATGGCAATTTTTCATTTTGCCCAATGCAAGCATGAATTATTTAGGAGATATTTTAAACGTTTAAATGTCTTTTTGTTCAATGAGGTTATTACATGGGTAAATGGGAAATTTTGGACATTGTTGATGAGGGTGGGAATTGTGAAACCCATATCCTTTTAGGGTACTTGGGTTTTCTTGCCAAAAGCATCGATGAGGCATGTTATTTGTTTGAGTGGATTGCTAGAGATTCATTTGAGTTTGAGAATGCCTCACTGTTTAAGAAACCCCTAAATTTGATAATCGTATTCTTAATGATCTTAGATTAATTAAAAGTCCCTGAGAAATGGTAGTTGATTAGATTTAAGAATTTCATTCCACCTTGAAAGAGGCGTTTGATAACTCGATTATCAGTTTTGGAATTACTCATATAAAGAAAAGGCACTTGATTAATTCTTGAGTTGGAAAATTACTTGGTTTGATTAAATTTCTTGATTAATTATCTATTAGATTAAATAAGTAGCATAGATCAATTTCATTCACAAATTTAGGATTTGCTTAGCCTATCTCAAGGGATTATAACTCATTAGATCAACCTCGTCTTTGAGGGATCGACCTTGATTTGCTACAATGCCACCGTGCGAAATGTGGAGCAAACCAATAAGCCTGACCTCCTAATCAATATCAAGGCTTAAGTTCAACTTGGGCCCTTGGTCACCTATGAGAGTGGTACCCAATTACTTGGCTCTCCTAAGTCTTTGTTGATTTGGGAGCCTTAAGGGACCCAAAGTAAGCTTAGGAAAGGTAGCATGGCACTTAGTAGCCTAAATACGGAGCCTATCTATTTATATATCCAAGTCAGTCTATTTTATTTTACTTCCTTATTCTAGGCAGAACATATAGCCTGCATCCTAGCTCGTTTTTGGCTAAGTAAATGGGATCCATTTTTGGTAAATTTTACATAGATGGATAGGCCCGGAAGTCTATTTTCCAACAAGCCAAAGAGCATCATCAAATTCCAAGAATCCAGTAAGTTATGAGGTTTTAACCGTGCCATGGTCCGTGCAGGGTCTGGAGGTGGGCGTTTTTGCTCAAGGATTTATTCGGATCATCAACTGGTAGAATTAAGGGTCAAACTTGGTGGGTAGCTGATAGACTCTTCTAGAAGGCTCCATAAAAATTTCCACTTTAATCTTCCCCATTTGGATAGGTGAATGACATCACCAATGAGAAGGAATGTGGAGCCAAATTCCAGTACACCGGTATCCCTTAGTGGTCTCCTTTTAATTGTACAATTGGATTGAATTTCATTAGATAAAATCCTTGTAAGGCTATTGGCTTGTACTAAGCTTGGGGGAGGGGGTATCTTACTATTTAATTCTTCATCTGTTGTATTACATTCCGCTTTGATGAATATGAATAAATGAAAAGGCTAGAGGCCACTTTCTCTCTCATAAATCTCTTAATCTTTATCTCATTTTAGAGTGGTGATTTAGAGTCATCCCTTTATATTAATCATTAGTACTTAGGCTTTAGGGGATTAATTGGTGAGTTGCTTATCTTAGTGTTCTTTTAAGAATCAAAAGAGTTTCCTTTCGATTTTGGAATTTCCTCCATTTGGGTTGTTCAAGAGGTTTTTCATCTTAAAGGGTCTTTACTTGGATGATTAAGGTTTTATTTAGCCAAATGGACTTCAAATAGGCTTCAGTGCACTTGCGGCCCTATCAAATTTTTGACGCCATTGCCGGGAACTAGTATCAAATATTGGGTTTTTCTTGATAGGTTTGACTAAGCATTTTGTTTTTCTTTGGGGAAAAAAAACCAAATTTTTTTTTTAAAATTAAAAAAATTAGAAAAAATTTTTTTTTAAAAAAACCAATGGTAATTTTTCATTTTTCCCAATTTCAACATGAATATTTTGGAGGTATTTTTAGCATTTACATGCTTTTTTTGCTTAATGTGAATATTGTGTCGGTAAATGGGAAATTTTGGCTATTGTTGATTAGGCATCATATTTGCTTAAGTGAATTGCCTGGGATTCATTTAAGTTCGAACGGCCTAGTTGTGTTCCTAGACATTCATTCACTGATCCTTGTGCGTTATATTCTAGATCTTGTTATACCCCTTTTTGGTGTGACTTGTGTAGGTCTTCTGACCGTGCTGCTAATTCGTGTCATTATTATGCATTCTATGCTCAACCTGATTTTGCATCACCCTGGGATAATACTGATGTCCTGATCTTACATGATTCATTCGTTCCTTTAGCTCAGTACATGGGGCTTAAGGTGGGTGAGCATTATGGGTTTGTTGCTAGATTAGATGTTGCTAATGCATGTTCTAAGCCTGAAGATATTTTTGACAAGGTGCATGATATAGCTGAGACTCCTTTGGAGGGCTCACATGATGTGTTTATACATGAAGTGTCTCCTATCATTGGTTTTGATAATATTGTTCTCCTTAATCCCCATGATCATTACCATGTTTCACCTATTTGTTCATTTACCCTCTCCTTCCCCATGTGTTGCATTGATGTGCCATTGATAATCCTTTGATTTGCGACGCTAATGTTAATTTGGGCTCTGTGGATAATATATTTAATTTGCTTGGTGGAAGTGTTCATAATTTTATGTCCCTAGGTTATTTGAGTCGGTATAATGCCTCGCCTGTCCCATATTGCATGTACCTAGTGGATGCACCTAGAAAAATCATGTAGAACATTTTCTTTGATTTCTCTTTTGATTTCTCTATGGAGTTTGGTTTATTGAAGAGAGCACTAATTTTCTTTGTTATGTTCATTTTCATGCTCTCTTATAGCCATGCTTATGAGCCCTATGTTGTGGTGTTTGACAAGCTTTTGCAAGCCTTCACTACATCTGATATGATATGCGACGTCTTGAAGTTGTGATGGAGTGGCTGATGCTCCATTTGCCCCATTTTTGAAGAGGCCTTAGCTTAGCTATACCCAGCACCTAACCTGGTGAGATCATTATAGTTTGTTTTCCTTTCCCTTCTCTTACCTTTTTTTCATTTGAATAATAATGGTCTATGTAAGCATGGGGGAAGAGTAGCTTTTTATTTTTCATTTCAGTTATTAGTTTGCATATATGTTAGAGCATATAGTTTTGGATTCCTTTTTGTTTGCATTAGTGTTTCATAGTTAGTTGCATTTAGGTTTGCATATAGGATTATATGTAGGGATAGTGTGGATTGGTTTAAGGTAACCTCTAATGATGCTTTTGTTTAGGCAAAATAGCTTTTATAAGCTTGAGTAACTTTCGATGTGTAATCCCTTTTGGTGCTAAAATTTAAGAAGGTTTTGTAAACATTTCTTGTTTGTGCCCTTGTCTTGTTTGTGAACTTTGTTATCCCTTGAAATCGTTAGCACTAATGTTGGTATATGAGAGTCATTTTATGAGCTATTGAGACTTTGGTAGATATCCCGTGAGATTCTGAGCCTCATTTAGACTGATTCATTATATTTAGTCTCATGTTCTTTCGTGTGTGTGACTCTTCCATGTTGCATCTCTATAACTTGCCTAGACTCTTGTTCCAAAGCATATTCGCATGTGCATAGTTGATGATATGATAGAGGCATTTCTTTCTTTGGTCATTTTAGCTACATAGCCAAATAGTCTACCCTTGTATTACATATTTCTCCCCTTTGTTACCCCCTTTGAGCTTCTATCCGTCTTTGTTATGATCGCTTCATATTAGCCCTTGGTTAGACACATGTTTCTAACTTTTAAGCTAAGTCTATGGAGCATCACTTCATCTATGTAGTGGGTGATTTTGGGGATAATTGAGTTTAAAGTGAGTTTGGTATGTTGGTTGGTTGGGGGATTGATGATATTGAGCATTTGTTTTGGTTCCTTCTATTCGAGTTTTGTATAGGTATTAGACCATGAATTGGTAGTTCGTGATCCTATGCCTTTCAATAATTGAAATTTTCATTTCATTTCCCAAAGTAAAATAAAAGAAAAAAAAGGGAAAGATAAAGTCATGTTGTGAAAAAAAAGCCAAAACAGAAAAGAGAAAAGGAAGAAAAAACTAAGAAAAACAACTCAGTCTTGGACATGTAAGTAGCTTGAGTTCCTTTGTTTATTAACTCATTTCCTACATGATTCATTGGGATATGTTCATTGTATTTTTCAGGTTTGACGAACTGGTAAACTCCATGGTTTCGTGGTGCCTTCTTGGTTGCTCCCCAGTCACTTGGATAAATAGTCGTACATTACCCAAATTCATTTGTACCACTCCTTTCCTTTAACCCTTGTTGTCCACACTACAACCCATATAAAGTCCTCTTAACTATCTTATGCACATTGTATTTTAGTGCTGGAGAATTTGAGAGTCTTGGCAAGCATATGGCAGATTGCATCTTTAGAATGAGTCTTCAATGAACCTATACAATATTAAACACATAAATGGGAGTGATTCACATTCCCAAAAGTGAGGTTCTACCAGTCCTTTTGACTCTATCTAATTCCATGTGCTTCCATGATATGCTTTCAGGAACATTTGTTTTTTATGAATATCCGACAACGGGTTCACTATTCATGTTTTGAGAAGGCAAGTCCTCTAGGAATATACAATAAGGATCAATGGAGGGATCATACCCTCTAAAGTGACCTAGGGAAGGGTAATCATCAATATTTCCACCAAGCATATTGAACATATTATCCTCATAGCCTAAATCAACATTAGCACCACAAATCATAGGACTATCAATGGGCACATCGATATAATACTCGGGGGAAGGAGAGGGTAATGAACAAATAGATGAAATATGGGAATGATTAAGAGGATTGGGGAGAATATTATTACAACCACAGCTAGTAGACTTCTCATGCATTAACACATCACATGACCCATCCAAAGGAGTCTTATCTAGATCATGCACCTTATCTAAAATATCTTCCTACTCAAAACATGCATCAAAAACCTAGCAACTGCCCCAAAAAGGCTCACCCACCTTGTGCCCCGTGCACTGAGCTAAAGGAAAGGATGAATAATGTAAGGTAAGAGCAACATCAGTATTATTCTTGGGTGATGCAAAGTCAGGTCGAGCATAGCATGCATAATAAGGAAACCAAAAATGCAACGACCCTTCTCAAATTTAAATGAATCTCAAGTAATTCGCTTAAGCAAATACCATGCCTCATCAATATTTTTAGTAAGAAAATCCCAATACTGTAAAAGAGTATGGATTTTACTATTCACACCCTCATCAACAATAGCCAAAATTTTCTATTTACTTGCACAATAATCACATTGAATAAGACAAGCATGCAAACATTTAAAATACCTCCAAAACAATTCATACTCAAATTGGAAAAAATAGAAAATTGCCATTGTTTTTTTTTCTTTGAAAAAATTTTTACATATTGTTTTAATTTTCAAATTTTTTTTGGTTTTTTTTAAGAAAAACAAAATACTTAGTCAAATCTATTGAGAAAAACTCAATATTCGACACTACTCGTGAGCAGCAGTGCCAAAAACATGATAGGGCCACAAGCACATGGTGGCATTGTAGCACATCAAGGTCGATCCCACAGAGACTAGGTTGATCTATTGAGATATAATCCCTCAAGATAGGCTAAGCAAATTCAGAATTTATGAATTAAATTGATCTATGCTATTATCTAATTTAGTAGATAATCAATCAAGGAATTTAATCAAACCAAACAATTTTCCAGCTTAAGAATTAATCAAGCGCCTTTTCTTTAGACGGGTAATTCCAAAAAGGATAATCGAATTATCGAACCCCTCTTTCAAGGTGGAATGAAATTCTTAAATCTAATCAACTACCATTTCTCAATGACTTTTGATTAATCTAAGATCATTAAGAACAAGATTATCAAATTTAGGGGTTGCTTAAACGGTGAGTCTTTCTCAAGATTCCACAAGCGTAAATCGAATCTTAGTTTTGCAACATCTAGTTTCACCTTTCAGTTCTTCACGAAATGTCTAAAATAAGAAAGAAATTGATCAAATTTTCTACTCGCAAATTAAATCAACGTCTAAGATTCAATAGAATAAACCTTAAATCCAAAGCACATTCAGATCAAAATAAGAATTGGTTCAATCACAACAATTCAACTCAAATCTGAGGTTAACAATCCAAAACTTAACATGAAAATCAACAATAATCTGAAAGCATAAAAATCTAAAGAGAAAAGATAAGACAAGGAAGTGGAATTGCTCATCCAATGCACACTTGAACCGCCATTACAAACCTGATCTAGAATCTTTACAATCTTCACCTTCAACTTGCCCTTCCTCTAATCTAATATACAATTCTGATCTAGATAGTGGATTATGGTGAGTGGAATGGGATAGGATGTGCATAAATGAGGTTGAGAAGCACCCTTTTTATAGTAAAATTTCTGCAAGCCAACCAGCCACTCATAATAATGGAATTAAAACTACTAGGAAGTTGAAAAGATGCGAGAAAACAGAAAGTCTTCCAAGAAATGAAGACACCACAGACCGTAGCCTTCACCACGGACCGTCCGTGGTTAGCTCTGACTTAACATTCTTTTCTTCTTCTTTCCTTCCATGGCTATGGCAACTCAGGGGTGTCGGCAGGGAGTTGAAAGACACTCATTTATGGGTCAAATCTAGGGTAAAATTGTCCATAATCCTGCAAAAGTCATCAAAGAACCATACCCAAGTATAAAACGAGAATAGGAGCATAAATTATAACACAAAGCACATAATTCTCACTAAAAATGCAACGAAATGACCCTAAAATGATATACACTTTAAGCACTAATCAAACTCCCCCATGCTTAAACCGTTGCTTATCTTCAAGCAAACACTATAAAAAACAGACAATGGGAGATGCTCTAGGACTCAAAATAGTTGATAACCTCCTTAAAGTAGGCAAGACATAGCATATCATAAGCAAGAATGCCAATCAACGGCAACCCCAAGTAGTGCATAAAATGTTTCCAAATTAGGGGTAGGAGAAGGCTTTCAAAAA
The DNA here is from genome assembly GCA_029747015.1 of Carnegiea gigantea. Taxonomy (NCBI): domain Eukaryota; kingdom Viridiplantae; phylum Streptophyta; class Magnoliopsida; order Caryophyllales; family Cactaceae; genus Carnegiea; species Carnegiea gigantea. Next base: position 1,035,962 of record JAKOGI010000114.1, read on the forward strand.
AATACAAGAGCACATGCTCGATATCAAACTTGATCACCCCCAAAAAACCACAAAACATGCCATACAAGCATATGGAATTGGTTAGAGCCAAATGGACTGGTAGAACCTCACTTTTGGAAAATGTGGAACACTCCCACTCATGTGTTCGAAACATAGCATAGGTTCACTCAAGACTCATTCCAAAGATGCAAACTACCAAAGGCTCGCGAAGACTCTTAAATTCTCCACCATTAAAATGCAATGTGCACAAGATAATCAAAAGGACTTTATATGAGTTGTAATGTGGGCTAGAAGGGTTAAAGGAAAAGAGTGCACAAATGGATTTGAGTAATGTGAAGCTATTTAGCGAAGAGACTAAGGAGCAACCAACAAACTACCCAAAAAACATGAAGTTTACCAACACTCCAAACCTTAAGAATACAATGAACTTGCCCCAATGAGTCATGCAGGAAATGAGTCGATAGAGAAAGGAATTCAAGCTATTTACATCTCCAATACCAATCACTTAGTTTTTTTCCTTTTTTTTTTCTTTATTTTTGCTTTCTTGCTCTACTCTTTTTTTTTGGCTTTTGTTTACATGATTTTTCTCTTTTTTATTTCTTTTTTTTAAAAAAAATGAAATAAGAATTTCAATTGTTGAAAAGTATAGGACCACCAATCGTCAACTCACAATCTAATACAGATATATACAACCCGAATATGATGGAACCAAAGCAAATGCTCAATATCATCAATTCTTCAACAAACCAACATACCAAAGCCACCTTAAACTCAATTATTCCCAAAACTACCACTACATAAATGAAGTGATGCTCCATAGACTTGGCTTAAAAGTTCGGAACATGTGTCTAGCCAAGGGCTAATATGAAGGGATCATAATAAAGATGGATATAAGCTCAAAGGGGCTAACAAGGGGAAAAATATGTAACACAGGGGTAAGCTAATTGGCTATATGGCTAAAATAGCTAAAGAAACAAATGCCTCTATTATATCATCAACTATGTACATACTAATGTAGTTTTGAACAAGAATCTAGGCAAGTTCTAGAGATGCGAAATAGAAGAGTCGGACATGAAACAAAACATGGGACTAAACATAATGAATTAGTCCAAATAAGGCTCAAAATCTCACGGGATATCTACCAAAGTCTTATTAAGCTCAAAAAATGATTTCCATGCGTAAACATTTGGTGCTCATAACTCTAAGGGATAACAAGGTTCTCAATCAAGACAAGGGTTAAAACGAGAGATATTTGCAAAACCTTTTTAGTACCAACACGGATTACACATCAAAAGTTACTCAAGCTCACAAAAGCTACTATGCCTTACAAACACATCATTAGAGGTTATCTCTACTAATCGTCACCATCTCTATATGCAATCTTATATGCAAATCTAAACACAACTAAATGCAACATAGTCGTGCAAACAAAAAGAAATCTAAAACTATATGCTCTAACATGTATGCGAATTAATAACCAAAATAAAAAATGTAGAAACTTCCCTTCCCTCATGCTTAGATAAAGCATTATTATTCAAAGGAAAGAAAGTAACAAAAGGAAAATGGAAAACGAAAGAGAACAATCCCACCAGGTTAGGTGCTAAGTGCACCTAAGCTAAGGCCTCCTCGCAAACAGGGCAAATGGAGCATCAGCCACTCCATCATTACTTCAAGACTCGACTCATCAAATCAGGCGTCGTCAACAAGCGTAGAAGCTTATCGAACTCCACAGTATGGGATTCGTAAGCATAGCAGCGAGAGAGCATCAAGATAAGAAATTTGAAGAAACTTAGCGGTCTCCTCATCACGCCAAATACAATAGAAAAATCAAAAGAGTAATCAAAGAAAGTATTCCACATAATGTTTCTAGGTGTATCCAACAGGTGCATGAAATATGGGTCAAGCAAGGCATTATACCCATAAGAATAACCAAGGGGCATAAAATTATCAACATTTCCACCAATCATACTAAACATGTTATCCTCATAGCCCAATCATTATTAGCATAAAAAATCATAGGATTATCAATGGGCATATAATACTCAAGAAAAGAAGAGGGTAATGAACAAATAGATCAAACATGGGAATGATAAAGGCGATTAGGGAGAACACTATTATCAAAACTAAGGCTAGAAGACTCCTCAGTCATAAACATATCACATAACCTGTCCAAAGAAGTCTCAACTAGATCATAGACCTCCTCTAAAATATCTTCTAACTCAAAACATGCATTAGCAACATCAAACCTAGCAAAAAACCCAAAAGGCTCACCTATCTCATGTCGCGTGGAATGAGCTAAAGGAAAATATGAATTAGGTAAGGTTAGGACAACATCAGTATTTTCCCTGGGTGATGTAAAGTCAGGTTGCGTATAGCATGCATAATAAGGACATAAATTTATATTATGGTCAGAAGAATTACATAAATAACACCAAAAAAGATCATAATAAGATCTAGCATAGAATGCACAAGGATTAAAATATGAATATCTAGAAACACAACTAGCGTTCTCAAACTCAAATGAATCTTAGGCAATCCACTCAAGAAAATAACATGCCTCATCGATGCTTTTCGCAGGAAAACCCCAATACTCTAAAAGGATACAAATTTCACTATTCACACCTTCATCAACAATGTCCAAAATTTCTCATTTACCTATGTAATAACCACATTGGGTAAGAAAGACATCGTTTAAAATACCTCTAAAATAATTCATGTTCGAATTAGGCAAAATGGTAAATTTTTTTTCTTTCAAAAAACTTTTATGTGTTTTGTTAATTTTCAAATTTTTTTTTTGGGTTTTTTTCCTAAGAAAAACAAAATGCGAAGTAAAACCTATTGGGAAAACCCAATATTCGACACTATAAAGTACGAGATTCAAAATGCAATTTTTGCGCCAAAATACTCTAAAGCACACAATTCTCCCTAAAAACGACAACCCCAAGTTGTGCGCAAAACATTTCAAAATTAGGGGTAGAAGAAGGTTTTCGAAAAAGTATGAGGTCACAAGCTCGATATCAAACTTGATCACCCAGAAAGACCACAAAGCATATCATATAAGCATATGGAATCGATTAGAGCCAAATAGACTGGTAAAACCTCACTTTTAGGAAATGTGGAACACTCCCACTCATGTGTTTGAAATATAGCATAGGTCATTCAACACTCATTCCAAAGTTGTAAACTACCATAGGCTCACAAAGACTCCCAAGTTGTCCACCAGTATGCCCAAGACAATCAAGAGGACTTTATATGAGATATAATGTGGGCTAGAAGTGTTAAGGGAAAGGAGTGGACAAATGAATTTGAGCAATGTGGAGTAATTTAGCCAAGTGACTAAGGAGCAACCAACAAACCACCCAAAAATCATGAAATTTACCAACACTTCAAACCATAACAATACAATGAACTTACCCGAACGAGTCATGGAAGAAATGAGTTGACAGAGAAAGGAATTCAAGCTATTTATATATCCAATGCCAATCACTTAATTTTTTTCTTTGTTTTGTTTTTCTTATTCTCCTCTTTTTTTCGGCTTTTGTTTGCATGATTTTTCTCTTTTTTATTTCTTTTGTTTTGAAAAATAAAATAAGAATTTCAGTTGTAGAAAGGCATAGGACCACCAATCATCAACTCACAATCTAATACATATATGTATAACCCAAATAAGACAGAACCAAAGCAAATGCTCAATATCATCAATCCTCAATAAACCAACATACCAAAGCCACCTTAAACTCAATTGTTCCCAAAACCACCCACTACATAGATGAAGTATTGCTCTGTAGACTAGGGTTAAAAGTTAGGAACATGTGTCTAGCCAAGGGCTAATATGAAGGGATCACAACAAAGACGAACATAAGCTCAAATGGGCTAATAAAAGTTAGGCTGTTTTGCTATGTGGCTAAAATAACCAAAGAAAGAAATGCCTCTATCATATCATCAACTATGCACATGCTAATGTAGTTTTAAACAAGAATCTAGGCAAGTTTAAGTAAAAGAGTCACACACATTAAAAAAAAAAATGAGACTAAACATAATAAATTAGTCCAAATAAGGCTCAAAATCTCATGAGATATCTACCAAAGTCTCATTAAGCTCAAAAATGTCTCCCATGTACAAACATTGGTGCTAACAACTCTAAGGGATAATAAAGTTCTCAATCGAGACAAGGGTCAAAATAAGAAATATTTACAAAACCTTCATAAATTTTAGTGACAATAGGGATTACACATCAAAAATTACTCAAGCTCATGAAAACTACTATCCCTTGCAAAAACATCATTGGAGGTTATCTCCACCAACCATCACCATCTCTACATGCAATCCGGTACACAAACCTAAATGCAAGTAAATGCAACACAGTAGTGCAAACAAAAAGAAATCTAAAACTATATGCTCTAACACATATGCAAACTAATAACCATAATAGAAAACATAGCAACTACCCCTCCCCCAGGCTTAGATAAAGCATTATTATTCAAAGGAAAGAAAGTAAGAAAAGGGAAAGGGAAAACAAAAGAGAACAATCCCACTAGGTTAGGTGCTAAGTGTACCTAAGCTAAGGCCTCCGTATACGATAAATTTGAGTGTAAAACAGAAGCCGCAAGCGTATAGCTCTCAATGTAGTACTTGAGGGTCATTTCCTCAGAGACAATGGACAAGATTATGGTCGTAAAAAGGGTGAATTGACTAATTAATCTAATGTTAACTACACTAGACCAAATTAAACCATTCAAAGAGAACTAATACCCTAATTCGACTAAACATTCAGCGAAGCATTCGACTAATCATTCAAGTAAACGCAAGCGTGCAACTTTAATTGAATGAACTTAAATGAACTAAAGTTAAGCATTTAAACGAGAGCATACAAAGGAGTCGAGTACATTCATCACCATTTAACTAAAATTAAAATCTACGATCTGAAATCACTATTCAGTCACCATACTAACAACTTAAATCGAGCAACCTTATCATTCAACAACTACCAAAATTGAGGCATTAAACATCATCAACTAGACACAAGCAATCAGAGTATTCAAAAGAGGCTCAGATTAAACAAACTCCATCAATAACCTTATCATCACCACTCAAGTTACTAGAGCAAGCAACAATAAACCATTCAATTAATAGAATTCAGATCAACCAAATTAGTACCATTCAATCACCACTCAATCACCATTAATTACTAAATTGAATTAAACTTGTAAACAAGGGAGGGGAAGAACTTGCTAACTTAATCAACTCACTAGGAAAACACCAGAACCATCGTTTCTATTAGCGTTAAAATGAGAGGGGAACAGAGATAAAACCCAGAGATTGTAACATAGAGGAGATGGAATGAGAGTGCTGCTCAGCCAAAACAACCTAGCACTAGAAACGCCTCTTCCATCTTTGAATAGAACTAAAAACAGGGGGAGGGAAGAAGAAAAGCTAACCCAAGCATCCTTGCTTTGCAGCTCAGCTAGTAACCATCAACAATGGCTGCAACGTCGTTGTTAGGTTCACAAAACCGAAACAGGGGAGGGGATAAATCGGATTTGCAATTGAACAAAGGAACTATCAAAAGAACCCAAATTTGCAAATTTCTCAACCGAAATTTGATGCTCAAATACAAACATACTACAATATTTTTAAAGGCTAAGAATCTGATCTGGGAACCGAAATGAAAAACAGAGAAATTGCAACCAAAAATAAACCCTAAATTCCTAAAACACCAATTAGACTAACAAGGAATCCTAAAATTAAACCCTCAAAAATGAAGCTAAATCTTAAGAAAAACCTAATTACCTAGCTTCCAAGCCGTAGCCTCTTTATACTCGAACCCTCTTTCGATCTCTACCCTTGGATCTCGACAATCGTGGATGGTCACGATAGGGGATAGCGATGGTGGTGCGTTGGCATTTGTTGCACGAATCACTGTGGAGATGAGAGTGGTGTGTGGTGTTGATGCTAGTGAGATAAAGAGAGATGAGTTTTAGAGAGAGAGAGAGAGAGATGCGAAGATGGAGAGGTGAAGATGAATGGGGATGGTTGGGTTCTCTGAGGTTTCTTTCGGGTGTTCAAATCGAGAAGAAGAGAGATAGAAAGAACATAAGTGAGAGGGGGTAGTTTGGGATCACATGCCTAGCACACCGGGGCTAGGTAGATTTAGGTTTTCCTTTTATTATTATTTTTTTCTATCTTTAGGCTAAAAAAAGGACTTTAAGGAATTGGATCAGTCAATTTGGCCCAGTTCTTCATTTCTGGCATTTTCAGCATTTTTCTTGCATTTTTTCATAATTATTCTCAATTTGTTCAAAACCTGCAAAATAAAATAAAATCAAATAAAAACCTAAAAATAATAATTATAACGAGCATAAATCAGGTATAAAAGTATCGTAAAAATGACACATTTTTAGCACAAACACTCCACAAATAGGACAAATGGAGCATCATCTACACCATCACAACCTCAGGACTTGACTCATCAAATCAGACATTGTCAACACGAATAGAAGCTTGTCGAACGCCACAGCATGGGATCCGCAAGCATGGCAGTGATAGATCATTAGGATAAGAACACCGAAGAAACTTGGCGCTCTCCCCATCAAACCAAATACAATAGAAAAATCAAAAGAGTAATCAAAGAAAGTATTCCCCATGATTTTTCTAGGTGCATCCACTAGGTGCATCTAATGTGGGTCAAGGAAGGCATTATACCCATAAAAATAACCTAGGGACATAAAATTATCAACATTCCCGCCAAGCATAGTAAACATGTTATCCTCATAGCCCAAATCATTATTAGTATAAAAAATCATAGGATTATCAATGGGCGTATAATACTCAAGAAAAGGAGAGGGTAATGAACAAATAGGTGAAACAAGGGGATGATCAAGGGGATTAGGGAGAACATTATTATTAGAACTAAGGCTAGGAGACTCCTCATTCATAAACACATCATATAACCTGTCCAAAGAAGTCTCAACTAGATCATAGAGCTCTTCTAAAGTATCTTCTAACTCAAAACATGCATTAGCAACATCAAACCTAGCAACAAACGCAAAAGGCTCACCCATCTTGAGTCCCACGCAATGAACTAAAGGAAAGGATGAATCTGGTAAGCTTAGGACAACATCAGTATTTTCCCAGGGTGATGCAAAGTTAGGTTGCGAATAGCATGCATAATAAGGACATAAATTTATATTATGGTCAGAAGAATTACATAAATAACAGCAAAAAGGATCATAACAAGATCCAGCATGGAACGCAGAAGGATCAAAACATGAATATCTAGAAACATAACTAGCCTTCTCAAATGCAAATGAATCCCAGGCAATCCACTCAAGCAAATAACATGCCTTATCAGCGCTGTTAGCAAGAAAACCCCAATATTCTAAAAGGATACTGGTTTTACTATTTACACCCTCATCAACAAGGTCTAAATTTTTTCATTTACCCATGTAATAACCACATTGAGTAAGAAAGATATTTGAATGTTTAAAATACCTCCAAAATAATTTATGCTCGAATTGGGCAAAATGGTAAATTCTTTTTTCTTTCAAAAAATTTTTATATGTTTTTTAATTTTCAAATTTTTTTTGTTTTTTTCCTAAGAAAAACAAAATGCATAGTCAAGCCTATTGGGAAAAACCCAATATTCAACACTCTAAGGTACGAGATTCAAAATGCAATGTTTGCGCCAAAAATACTCTAAAGCATTTTTGGCGCAAACATTATATAATCGTTGCATACTTTCATTAATTATATTATAATGGTTATTTGTTATATCGGATCGTTTAAGGACACATTATATAATCATCACATCCTTTCATTAATTAAAAATTGGTAGCCTTTTGTTCCCAACTTCATTCTCGTAAAATAATATTACACACAACTTATATGGACAACTTTGAAAAATAGGTACGAAATGACATGAGTCCTTAGAAAATTAATTTAGAATAAGACTAATATTAAAAATGTGCAAGTAGTATTGTTGTAGTTTTAGTGAAATGTACATGCCTATCTACATTTTAAATAATATTAATCCGTAAATTTTTGATGTAATAATTGAAAGATGATTGTTACCTTTTGTGCTTCCCTAATTCTCTTTTGTTTGGATTTCATTTTAATTGCTCTTGAAATATGATGCCAGTGGGGAAAAATGGGCTCGCTGTGTTTGTGCTGGGGTCAATCTATTAATAAAGTGTATCTAACTAAGTAATGGTATGTTAGATAACAAAGAATCGAATTATTAAATGTATTATTAACAAACTGAACTCTTGGACTCATTAACATGCTCCAAAGGGGTTGACCTATAAATAGCCAATTATATACAACATTTAAACACAAATGCGAACTCGTCCAAACCAAAGGGGTTTGCCCACCCATTTCATATACAGTAATAAAAAGTTTTGATTTTTAATTTTCTTTAAAAAATTACAATTACTATGCTTTTTTATTAAATACGAACAATTTTAAGTAATAAGATACTAATTAAATTTTGATAATGGAAAAATAACTCATAGAAAAAGTACTCTAAAACCGTTGGGTCAATTGAAACCCATAAAATAGAAATACGCTCACATGTATTTTACCCAAATTCGAAGTATACTCGACTTGTATTTTAGTCGAATCCAAATGAGTTTTGAGTGAACCTATGCTATCTTTCAAACACATGAGTAGGAGTGATTCATATTTCCCAAAAGTTAGGTTCTACCAATCTAATTGGCTCTATTCAATTCCATATGCTTTGTGGTTCTTTAGGGCTAATCAAGTTTGATATTGAGCTTATGGTCTCACACTTTTTCGAAAGCCTTCTCCTCCTTCTAATATTGAAATGTTTTGCGTGCCATTTCGAGTTGTCATTGATTGATATTCTCGCTTGTGACATGCTAAGGTTTGCCTAGTTTAAGGACGTTATTAACCATTTTGCGTCTTAGATGCATCTCCCCTTGTCGGTTTTTTATGGTGTTTGCTTGAGGACAAGCAATGGTCTAAGGATGGGAGAGTTTGATAAGTGCTTAAAGTGTGCACTATTTTGAGGTCATTTTGTTGCATTTTTAGGGAGAATCATGCGCTTTATATTATAATTTATGATTATATTCTCATTTTATACTTGGGTATGGTTCTTTGATGATTTTTACAGGATTATAGACCATTTTACCCTATATTTGACCCATAAATGAGTGTATTTTGGCTCCCAGCGGACAGCCCTGAGTTGCCATGCCCTTGGAAGGAAAGAAGAGCAGAAGAATGTCGAGCCACTAACCACGGACGGACCATGGTGAAGGCTACGGTCCGTGGTGTCTTCATTTCCCACGAGGCTTTTCGTTTTTTCATAACTTTTCGACTTCCTGGTAGTTTCAATTTATTGTTACGTGTACCTATTCGGCTTTCGGGAATTTTACTATGAAAAGGTGCTTCTTAACCCTACTTACACACATCCCATCCCCTTCCACTCTCCATATTCCATTATCTAGATCAGAATTGTAGATTAGATTCAAGGAAGAGCAAGTTGAAGGTGAAGAATGCAAAGATTCTAGATCAGGTTTGCAATGGTGGTTCAAGCGTACATTAGATGAGCAATTCCTCTCCCTTGTCTTCTCTTTTCTCTTTAGATTTTTATGTTTTCAGATTATTGTTGATTTTTATGTTAAGTTTTAGATTGTTAATCTTGGATTTGAGTTGAATTATTGTGATTGAACCAATTCTTGTTTCGATCTGAAAGTACTTTAGATTTGTTAGGTTTATTCCATTGAGTCTTTGACATTGATTTAATTTGCAAGTAGAAAACTTGATCAATTTCTTGCTTGTTTTAGACATTTGGTGAAGAACTGAAAGATGACACTAGATGTTGAAAAACTAAGATTCGACTTACGTGTGTGGAATCTTGAGAGAGACTCGCCGTTTAAGAAATCCCTATATTTGATAATCGTATTCTTAATGATCTTAGATTAATCAAAAGCCCTTGAGAAATGATAGTTGATTAGATTTAAGAATTTTATTCCACCTTGAAAGAGGAGTTTGATAATTCGATTATCAGTTTTAGAATTACCCATATAAGGAAAAGGCGCTTGACTAATTCTTCAGTTGAAAAATGGCTTCGTTTGATTAAATTCCTTGATTAATTATCTATTAGATTAGATAAGTAGTATACATCAATTTTATTCACAAATTTTGGATTCGCTTAGCCTATCTTGAGGGATTATAACCCAATAGATCAACCTAGTCTCTGTAGAATCGACCTTGATTTGCTACAACGCCACTGTGCGCTTGCGACCCTATCAAGGTTTTGGCAGCAATTGCCGGGAACTAGTGTTGGATATTAGATTTTTCTCAATAAGTTGGACAAAGCGTTTCGTTTTTTTGGGCAAAAAACCAACAAAAAAAATTTTAAAAATTAAAGAAAGTTAAAAAATTTTTGGAAGAAAAAAAATCGAGAAACGATGGCAATTTTCCATTTTGCCCAATTCAAGCATGAATTATTTTGGAGGTATTTTAAATGTTTAAATGTTTTTCTTGTGCAGTGTGGTTATTGTGTGGGTAAATGGGAAATATTAGACATTATTGATGAGGGTGTGAATAGTAAAACCCGTATTTTTTTGGAGTATTGGGGTTTCCATGGTAAAAATGTTGATGATGCATGTTATTTGCTTGAGTGGATTACTTGGGATTCGTTTGAATTTGAGAAGGTTAGTCATGTTTCTAGATATTCATGTTTTGATCTTTGTGTGTTCTATGCTAGATCTTACTATGCCCATTTCTAATGTGATTTGTGTAAATCTTTTGGCCATGGTATAAATTTGTGTCTTTATCATACATGCTACGCGCAACTTGACTTTGCATCACCTAAGGACAACACTGATGTTGTCCTGACCTTAGCTGATTCATTCTTTCCTTTCGCTCAATACACGGGGCTCGAAGTGGGTGAGCCTTTTTGGGAAGTTGCTAGGTTTGGTATTACTGCTACATATTTTGAGTCAGAAGATATTTTTGATAAGGTGCATGATCAAGAGAAGACTCCTTTGGAGGGAACACATGATGTGTTTATGCATGAGGAGTCTCCTAGCCTTGGTTTTGATAATATTGTTCTCCCTAATCTCCTTGATCATTCCCATGTTTCACCTATTTGTTCGTTACCCTCTCCTTCCCCTAAGTATTACATTGTTGAGCCCGTTGGTAATGCTATGATTTATGATACTAATATTGATTTGGGTTATGAGGATAACCTATTATGTGTCTCTAGGTTACTTTAGAGGGTATGATCCTTCTATTGATCCTTATTATATATGCCTAGAGGGCTTGCTTAAGAAAGTCATGTGGACTACATTCTTTAATCCTTCTTATGATTTTTCAAAGGCCTTTGATAAGATTAAGAGGATACTTAATCTCTTTGGTATAATTTTGGTTATTGCTCCTTACCTTGTAATTTCCAAATTATGGCCCTATGAGTTTAATAGATCCTGCATCCTTTGATAACATCCAATTTGATGAATGAAGTCTTACAGTTGTGATGGAGTGGCTGATGCTCCATGTGCCCCGTTTGCGAGGAGGTCTTAGCTTAGGTGTACCCAGCACCTAAGCTGGTGAGATTGTTCTCTTTTGTTTACTTTCCCTTCTCTTAATTTTCTTTCTTTTGAACAATAATGCTTTATCTAAGCACGGAGGAAGGGCAGTTTCTATGTTTTCTATTTTGGTTATAAGTTTCCATACATGTTAGAGCATATAGTTTTAGATTTTTTTTTTATTTGCACTACTGTGTTGCATTTGGTTGCATTTAGGTTTGTGTATAGGATTGTATGTAGCGATGGTGACGATTGGTGGAGATAACCTCCAATGATATTTTTGTAAGGCATAATAGCTTTCATGAACTTGAGTATCTTTTGATATGTAATCCCTTTTGGTGTTGAAATTTATGAAGGTTTTGTAAATATTTCTTGTTTTGACCCTTGTCTTGGTTGAGAACTTTGTTATCCCTTAGAATCGTTAGCACTATTGTTGGTATATGAAGTCATTTCATGAGCTATTGAGACTTTGGCATATATTCTGTGAGACTTTTAGCCTTATTTGAACTAATTTATTATATTTAGTCTCATGTTCTTTCATATGTGTGACTCTTCCATGTTGTGTCTCTAGAACTTGCCTAGATTCTTGTTCAAAACCACATTAGCATGTGCACAATTGATGATATGATAGAACAATTTCTTTCTTTGATCATTTTAACCACATAGCCAAATTTTCTACCCTTGTATTACATGTTTATTCGCTTTGCTAGCCCCTTTGAGCTTGTATCCATCTTTGTTGTGATCCCTTCATATTAGCCCTTGGCCATACATCTATTCCTACCTTTACGCCACATCTATGGCATATCACTTCATCTATGTAGTGGATGGTTTCAGGGATTAATGATATTGAGCATTTAGTTGTGTTTCCCTCTTATTTGGGTTGTATCTACATGCATTCAGTTGTGAGTTGACAGTTGGTGGTCCCATGCCTTTCAATAATTAAAATTCTTATTTTATTTTTCAAAAAAAAAGAAAACAAAGAGAAAAATCATGCAAACAAATGCCAGAAAAAAAAGAGGAGAATAAGAAAAGAAAAACAAAGAAAAAAAGTGAAAAAGTGATTGGCCTTTGATGTGCAAATAACTTAAATTCCTTTCTTTGTCAATTCAATTCCTACTTGATTCATAGGGTATATTGATTGTATTGTTAAGGTTTAGAGAATTGGCAAACTCCATGGTTTCTTGGTGCCTTGTTTATTGCTTCCTAGTTACTAGGATAAATAGCTCCATTACCCAAATTCATTTGCCCCACTCCTTTTCCTTAACCCTTCTAGCCCACACTATAACCCATATAAAGTCCTCTTGTTGTCTTGTGCATATCGCATTTTAGTGGGAGAGAATTTGAGCGTATTGTCAAGCATATGATAGTTTGCATCTTTGGAATGAGTTTTGAGTGAACCTATGCTATATTTCAAATACATAAGCGGGAGTGATTTACATTTCCCAAAAGTGATGTTCTACCAGTCTAATTGGCTCTATTCAATTCCATGTGCTTGCATAATGTGCTTTGTGGTTCTTTGGGGCTAATTAAGTTTGACATCGAGCTTATGGCCGCGTACTTTTTCGAAAGCCTTCTCCTCCTTCTATTTTTGAAATGTTTTGCACGCTATTTGAGGTTATCATTGATTGTTATTATTACTTGTGACTTGCATGGTTTGCCTACTTTGAGAAGGTTATTATGTGTTTGAGTCCTAGATGCGTCTCCCCTTTTTAGTTTTGTCAAGTGTTTTCTTACGAACAAGCAACAGTTTAAGCATGAGCGAGTTTGATAAATGCTTAAAGTGTGCAATATTTTGAGGTCATTTTGTTGCATTTTTAAGGGGAGTTTATGCTTGGATATGGTTCTTTGGTGACTTTTGTAGGATTTTAGACAATTTGACCAAGCAATTGACCTTTATTTGATTGCATATTGGCCACCATGGAATTACCCCAAGTCCTATGCCCGTGTGGCAAAAGAAGCGCAGGAGATTCCGGATCTACTAAGCATCATGGTCTGCCCGTAAACAGTCTGTGGTGGAGGTATAGCTGCTAGCCTTTTCGTTTTACCTCATTGTGTGGCTGAAGTTGATTGTGTTTCTCTATAAATAAGGGTATATTTATAGCAGAAAGCACAAAACCATCATCCTATCATTCCATTTACTCTGTCCAATTTTATCAATTAGATTAGGATTTAGTTTAGATTAGAGGGGGAGAGAGTGAGTTGAGGTAAAGATTTACAAGGATTCTATACCGGGTTTGCACGATGGTTCAAGCACGATCCTGGTTGAGCATCTCTTTTCTCATCTCTTCTCTTCTCTTCTCTAATTTAGATTTATGTTTTGTAATTTTAATTATCTTTGCTGTTTGATTTTGGATTTATGCAAACATTTGTTAACTTCTTGATCTTGTGTTGATATCATTTCGTACTCTGCAATTTGTTGGATTGTTTTATCAAATTCTAGAAGTTTATTATCTTGTGAGGAATTTGATCACTTTGTTGCATGTTTTGGTATTAGATGAAGAACTGAAATGTGAAATTTGATACTAGAATGGTGGAATTTAACTTGATTGTGTGGAGTCTTGAGAGAGCACACCAATTAAGAAACCTTGAATATGATAATCGAATGCTTCATGAGCCTAAAAAAGTTAGGAACCCTTGAGAAATGGTAGAGATTTAGGTATTTCACTTTACCTTGAAACAGAGTTGTGATACTTCTATTAGCGACTGATCCCATAGAAATTAGGTTGAGCAATTGGATTATATTCTGGCAAGATAGTCTATGCAAATCAATACTTGATATTGAAATTAAAGTAATCAACTATCTAATCTAATGGATAAATAGTGATTAGAATTAAGCAAAATAAGCAATCACCAGATCCATGCATCAATCAAGCACTTCCTCCTCAACTGGTTGTTTTAAAACTGATAATCGAAGTATCACTGCCCTCTTTCAAGGTGAAGTGAAATACCTAAATCTAACCAATTACCATTTCTCAAGGGTTCTTAATTTGTTTAGGCTCATTAAGCATGCGATTATTATATTCATGGTTTCTCAATTGGTGTGCTCTCTCAAGAGTTCATACAATCAAGTCAAATTCTAGGATTCTAGTATCAAATTTCACCTTTCAGTTCTTCATTCAATACCCGAAACATGCAAGAAAGTGACCAAATTCCTCACAAGATAATAAACTTTTAGAATTCGATAAAACAATCTAACAAATTACAGAGTACTAAATGATATCAACACAAGATCAAGAAATTAACAAATGTTTGCATAAATCCAAAATCAAACAACACAGATTATAAAAATTACAAAACATAAATCTAAATTAGAGAAGAAAAGAGATGAGAAGAGATAAGAGATGCTCAGCTAAGATCGTGCTTGAACCATCGTGCAAACCCAGGATAGAATCCTGCTAAATCTTCACTTCAACTCACTCTCTCTTCCTCTAATCTAATCCAAATCCTAATCTAATTGATAAAATTAGAGAGAGGAAGTTGAATGATGGAATGATGGTTTTGTGCTTTCTGCTGCGAAAATGGCCTTATTTGTAGAAAAACACAATCAACCTCAGCCACACGATGAGGAAAAACAAACAGGCTAGCAGTTATGCTTTCACTACGAACCGTGGCATCCACCACGGGCAGACCATGGCGCTTGCTAGATCCAGAATCTTCTATCCTTCTTTTGCTCCAAGGGTATAGGACTTGGGGTACCTCCGTGGTGGCCAATATGCACTCAAATGAAGGTCAATTACTGGGTCAAATGGTCTAAAGTCTGGCAAAAGTCATCAAAGAACCATATCTAAGCATAAAACGAGAATAATAACATAAATTCTAACATAAGCCACACAATTCTCCCTAAAAATGCAACCAAATGACCTCAAAATAGTGCACACTTTAAGCACTTATCAAACTCCTCCATGCTTAAATTGTTGCTTATGCTCAAGCAAACACTAGAGAAAACTGACAAGGGGAGACGCATCTATGGCTCAAACATATAACAACCTCTTTAAAGTAGGCAAGATATAGCATATCACAAGCAAGAAGGCCAATCAACGATGACCCCAAATAGTGTGCAAAATATTTCAAAATTAGAAGGAGGAGAAGGTTTTTTAAAAAGTATGAGATGACAAGCTCGATATCCAACTTGACTAGCCCCAAAGAACTATAAAGCACATTATGCAAGGATTGAAGTGAAGATTTACAAGGATTCCACGCCGGGTTTGTAATCAATGGATTCAAGCACGTTAACTGGCAGAGCATTTCTTTTCTCTTCTCCTCTCTCTTCTCATTGTCATTGCATTGTATGTTTTGTAATTTTTATTATCCTTTGTTGTTTTGATTTTGGATTTATGCAAATGCTAGTTATATTCTTGATTTCGTGCTAATCTCTTACAGTATTTTGGAATTGTTGGATTTTTTATCGGATATTAGGTGTCTATTGTCTTGTGAGAAACTTGATCACTTTTTTGTATGTCTTGGGTATTGAATGAAGAACTGAAAAGTGAAATTCGGTACTAGAATCCTAGGATTTGACTTGGTTGTGTGGAGTCCTGAGAAAATCACACCGATTGAGAAACCATAAATATAATAGTCGCATGCATAATGATCCTAAACAAATCAAGAGCCATTCAGAAATGCTGATTGGTTAGATTTAGGTATTTCACTTCACCTTAGAGGAGGGTTGTAATACTTTAATTGTCAGTTTTAAAATAATCTATTGAGGAAGAAATGCTTGATGGATTCATGAATTAAGAGATTGCTAGTTTTGCACAATTCCTTGATTATATATTCATTAGATTGGATAATAGATTAATTTAGTTTCAATCTAAAATTTTAATTTGCTCAGCCTATCTTTGCAGAATATAACCCAATAGCTTGACCAAGTCTCTGTAGCATCGACCTTGATTTGCTACAATGCCACTATGCGCTTGCGGCCCTATCAAGTTCTTGGTGTCGTGTCTGGGGACTAATGTCGAATTTTAGGCTTTTTCTCGATGGGTTTGACTAACCATTTTGTTTTTCTTTGGGGAAAAAAACGAAATAGGAAATTTGAAAATAAAAATATTAAAATTTTGTTGAAAAAAACAATGGCAAGTTTCCATTTCCCCTACTTTGAGCGTGAATTGTTTTGGAAGTCCTTTAAATGTTTAAATGTCTTTCTTGCTCAATGTGATTATTGTGTGGGCAAATCGAAGATTTTAGACATTCTTGATGAAGGTGTGAATAGTAAAACCACTATTCTTTTAGAGTACTGGGGTTTTCATCATCAAAATGTTTATAAGGCATGGCATTTGCTTGAGTGGATTGCTTGGGATTCATTAGAATTTGAGATGCCTAGTCTTATTTCTAGATATTCATTTCCTGATTCTTATGCATTCTATGCTAGATCTTATTATGCTCCTTTTGGTGTGATTTTTGTAATTGTTATGACCATGCTACTAATTCGTGTCCTTATTATGCATGCTATGTTCAACCTTACTTTGCTCCACCCTGGGACAGTATTGATGTTGTCATAACCATACATGATTCATCCTTTCCTTTAGCTCAATGCATGGTGCTTAAGCTGGGTGAGCCTTTTAGGGGGAGTTGCTAGATTTAGTGTTGATGATGTATGTTTTGAGTTATAAGATACTTTAGATACGATGCATGATCCAGCTGAGGCTCCTTTGGAGGTGTTATATGACGTATTTATGCATGAGAAGCCCTCTATTCTTGATTGTAATAATGTTCTCCCTAATCCCCTTGATCAATCCCATGTTTTACCTATTTGTTCGTTACCCTCTCCTTTCCCCGAGTATTACATTGATTTGCCCATTGATAATCCTATGATTTGTGATCCTAATAATGATCTGGGCTATAAGGGTAGCACATTCAATATGCTTAGTGGGAATGTTGACAATTTGATGTCCTTAGGTTACTTTATTGGGTATAATGCCTCCCTTCACCCATGTTGCATGTGCCTAGTGGATGCACCTAAAAAAATCATGTGGACTAATTTCTTCGATTTCTCTTTGGATTGTTCTATGGTGTTTGGTTTTTCAAAGAGAGCACTAACTTTCTTTGTTATGTTCATCTTTATGCTCTCCTGTATCCAAGCTTGTGAGCCCTATGTTGCGGTGTTTGACAAGCTTTTGTGGGCCTTGACAACATCTAATTTGATGGGTGAAGTCTTGAAGATATAATGCAGTGGTTGATGCTCCATTTTTCCCATTTACGAGGAGGCTTTAGCTTAGGTGCATTCAACACGTAACCTGGTGAGATCGTTATGTTTTGTTTCCTTTCCCTTCTCTTGCTTTCTTTCCTTTGAATAATGATGCTTTGTCCAAGCATAGGATGGGTAGTTCGATGTTTTTCATTTGGTTTATTAGCTTGCATACATGTTAGGGCATGCAGTTTTAGGTTTCCCTTTTGTTTGCATTAATGTTTTGTATTTAGTTGATTCTAGATTTGAATATAGGATTGCATGGAGCAATGGTGTGGATTGGTTTGAGATAACCTCTAGTGATGCCTTTGTTTCAGCAAAATAACTTTCATGAGCTTGAGTAGCTTTTAATGTCCAATCCGTTTTGGTGCAAAAATTTTTCAAAGTTTTGTAAATATTTCTTATTTTGGCCCTTGACTTGATTGAGAACTTTGTTAGCCCTTAGAGTCCTTAGCACTAACGTTTGTACATTAAGTCATTTTATGAGCTAGCTGAGACTTTAGTAGATATCCTATGAGACTTTGAGCCTTATTTGGACTAATCCACTATATTTAATCTCATGTTTCTTTTCATGCATGTGATTCTTCCATGTCCTATCTCTAGAACTTGCCAAGAGTCTTGTTCAAAATCACTTTAGCATGTGCATAGTTGATGATATGATAGAGACATTTCTTTCTTTGGGCATTTTAGCCATATAGCTAAATAGCCTACCCTTATATTACATGTTTTTCCCCTTTGCTAGCCTCTTTGAGCTTGTATCTATCTTTGTTATCAACCTTTCATATTCTTATATTCCCACCCTTAAGCCAAGTCTATGAAGCGTCACTTCAACTATATAGTGGGTGTTTTAGGGATAATTGAGTTTAAGATGGCTTTGTTATGTTAGCTTGTTTAGGAATTGATGATATTAAGCATTCGATTTGTTTCCCTCTTATTTTGGTTATATATATATATATATATATATATATATATATATATATTTGCATTAAGTTGTGAGTTGATAGTTCATGATCTTATGCCTCTCAATAATTGAAATTTTCATTTCATTTCCCAAAGAAGAATAAAAGAAAAAAAAAAGATGAAAAAAAGCTGGTGAGAAAAAGAGAAGAGACATAAAAAGAAAAAACCAGAAAAAAGTGACTAAGTATTTGGCATTGGATGCATAAGTAGATTGAATTCCTTTCTTGTCAACTCATTTCCTACTTGATTCATGGTATGTTAATTGAATTGCTGGGGTTTGGAGAGTTGATAAACTTCATAGTTGCTTTGTGGTTTGTTAGTTGCTGCCTAGTTACTTGGCTAAGTAGCACCACATTGTCCTAAATGCATTTGTACACTCCTTTCTGTTAACCCTTCTAGCCCACATTACAACCCTTATAAAGTGCTCTTGATGGTCTTGTGCACATTGCATTTTAGTAGTGGAGAATTTAAGAGTCTTGGCGAGCATATAGTAGATTGTATATTTGGAATGAGTCTTGAGTGAACCTATGCTATATTTTAAACACATAAGTAAGAATGTTCCACATTTTTCAAAAGTGAGGCTCTAACAGTCTAAGTAGCTCTACAATTCCATGTGCTTGCATGACATGCTTTATGGTTCGTTGGGGGTGATTAAGTTTGATATCGAGCTTGTAGTCTCCAACTTTTTTGAAAACTTTCTCTTACTCCTAATTTTGGACTGTCTTGCACACTATTTGGGGTTACCGTTGATTGTCACACTTGCTTGTGATAGGATATGACTTGCCTATTTTTAGGCAGTCGTTATGCATTTGAGTCCCAGATGTATCTCCCCTTATTAATCTTATATGCTGTTTGCTTTAGGACAAGCAACGATTTAAGCATGGGGGAGTTTGATAAGTCCTTAAAGTGCACTCTATTTTGAGGTCATTTTGTACTGTTTTTTGGGAGAATTATGTGATTTATGCTATATCATGCACTCCTGTTTATGTTTTACACTTCGGTATGGCTTTTTTTTGTGTTTTGCAGAATTTTGGACCGTTTTGCCCTTGCTTTGACCTCGATTGACTGTATTTTGACTGCCCATGGATGCCCTTATGTTACAATGCCTTTGGTGGAGAAACAAGAACTAAGGAATGCTGAGCCAGAGGGCACCAGGATGGTCGATGGTGGTGCCCACGATATACGGTGGCTTCATTTCCCTCGAGGCCGTTTGTTTTCTCACGCCTATTCGACTTCTAGGCAATTCTAATTTCATGTTTCTCACGCTTGTTCGGTTCTAGGCAGTTTCACCATAAAAGGTTGTTTTTAACCTCACTTCAGCACCCATTCATTCCATCTCCATACTCCATTCTACTCTGCCTGGACTAGGAATTTAGATAGATTAGAGGAAGAGAAAAACAGAATTGAAGTGAAGACTTACAAGGTGGGGTTTACAATCGACGGATTGAAGGGCATTAATTGGCTGAGCATTCCTTTTCACTTCTCTTCTCTTTTCTCATTATCTTTGGATTTATCTTTTGTAATTTTTATTATCTTTTGTTATTTTAATTTTTGGTTTTTGATTTATACAAATATAAGTTATGTTCTTGATTTGGTGTTAATCTCTTTGAGTATTTTAGATTTCTTGGATTGTTTCATTGGATATTAGATGGTTATTGTCTTGTGAGAAATTTCATCACTTTCTTGCATGTTTTGGGTAATGGGTGAAGAATTAAAAGATGAAATTCAATACTAGAACCCTATGATTTGACTTGTTTACGTGGAGTCTTTAGAAAATCACATCAATTGAGAAACGACAAATATGATAATCGTATGCATAATGATCCTAAACAAATCAAGAGCCCTTGAAAATGGTGATTGGTTAGATTTAAGTACTTCACCTCACCTGGAAAGAAGGTTGTGATATTTCGATTGTAGGTTTTCAAATAATTTATTGAGGAAGAGATGCTTGATTGGTTCATAAATTGAGAGATTGCTAGTTTTGTACAATTCCTTGACTATTGATTCATTAGATTGAATAACAGATTAGTTTCTTTTCAATCTACAATTTTAATTTGCTTTGCCTATCTTGACGGAATATAACCATATAGCTTGACCAAGTCTCTATAGGTTCAACCCTGATTTGCTACAACGCCATCATGCACTTGCAGTCTTATCAAATTTTTGACGCCGTTGCCGGGACTAATGTCGAATAGTAGGTTTTATTCTCTATGGGTTTGACTAAGCATTTTGTTTTTCTTTGGAAAAAATCTATAAAAAATTGAAAATTAAAAAATTAAAATTTTGATGAAAAAAACAATGGCAAGTTTCAATTCCCCCAATTCAAGCATGAATTATTTTGGAGGTACTTTAAACATTTAATTTCCTTATTTCCTCAATGTGATTATTGTCTGAGTAAATGGGAAATTTTAGACATTGTTGATAATGGTGTGAATAGTAAAATTCGTATTCTTTTAGAGTATTAGGGTTTTCATCATAAAAATGTTGATGAGGCATGGTATTTGCTTGAGTGGATTGCTTGGGATTTGTTTAAATTTGAGAAGGCTAGTCTTATTTCTAGATATTCATTTCATAATTCTGGTGCATTCTATCCTAGATCTTATTATGCTCCTGTTGATGTGATTTGTCAAATTCTTCGTACCATGCTACTAATTTGTGTCCTTATTATCCATGCTATGGTCAACCTGAGTTTGCTTGACCCTGGGACAATATTGATGTTGTCATGACCTTATATGATTCATCATTTCCTTTAGCTCAGTGCACGGGACTCGAGGTAGGTGAAGGAGTTGCTAGGTTTAGCGTTGCAGACACATGTTTTGATTAGAAGATACTTTCGATGAGGTGCATGATCTAGCTAAGGGTCATTCGGAGGGGTCATGTGATGTGTCTATGCATGAGGAGTCCCCTATCCTTGGTTGTAATAATGTTCGCCATAATCCCCTAATCAATCTTACATTTCAACTATTTGTTAATTTCCCTATCCTTTTCCTGAGTATTACATTAATGTGCCCATTGATAATCTTATGATTTGTGATCCTAATAATGATCTAGGCCATAAGGATAACATATTCAATATGCTTCATAGGAATGTTGAAAATTTCACGTCCCTAGGTTACTTTAGTGGGTATAATGCCTCCCTTCACCGACATTGTATGTGCTTAGTGGATGCACCTAGAAAAATCATGTAGACTACTTTCTTCAATTTCTCTTTTGATTTTTCTGTGGCGTTTTGTTTTTTAAAGAGAGCACTAACTTTCTTTGTTATGATCATCTTCATGCTCTCCTATAGCCAAGCTTATGAGCCCTATGTTGCGGTATTTGGCAAGCTTTTACAGGCCTTGATGACATTTGATTTGAAGGTGCAATGGAGTGGCTGATGCTCTATTTTGCCCATTTATGAGGAGGTTTTAGATTAGGTGCATTTAACGCCTAACTTGGTGAGATCATTATGTTTTGTTTCGTTTCTCTTCTCTTACTCTCTTTCCTTTGACTAATAATGCTTTATCTAAGCATGAGGGAAGGATAATTCCATATTTTTCATTTTGGTTATTAGCTTGCATGCATGTTAGAGCGCATAGTTTTAGGTTTCCTTTCTATTTGCATTAGTGTTTTGCATTTAGTTGATTTTTAGGTTTGCATATGGGATTGTATGGAGAAATGGTGTGGATTGGTTTGAGATAACCTCCAATGATGCTTTAGTATGGGCAAAATAGCTTTGATGAGGTTGAATAACTTTTGATGTGTAATCCTTTTTGGTGCCAAAATTTTGGAATGTTTTGTAAATATTTCTTATTTTGCCCTTGACTTGATTAAGAACATTGTTCTCCCTTAAAGTCCTTAGCACTAATGTTTGTACATGGAGTCATTTTATGAGCTAGTTGAGACTTTCACAGGTATCTCGTGAGACTTTGCACCTTATTTGAACTAATTCATTTTATATAGTCTCATGTTTCTTTCATGCATGTGATTCTTCCATGTGCCATCTCTAGAACTTGTCTAGACTCTTGTTCAAAACCATATAGTTTATGATATGATAGAGGCATTTCTTTTTTTGGGTATTTTAGCCACATGGCCAAATAGCCTACCCTTATATTATCTGTTTTTTCCCTTTGTTAGCCCCTTTGACTTATATATGTGTTTGCTACGAACATCTCATATTAGCCCTTGATCAAACACATATTCCCACCTTTAAGCCAAGTCTGTGGAGCTTTGCTTCAACTATACAGTAGGTGTTTTGGGGGTAATTGAGTTTAAGGTGGTTTTATTATGTTGGTTTTTTGAGGGATTGATGATATTGAGCATTTGGTTTGATTCCCTCTTATTTTGGTTGTGTATATACGTATTAGGTTGTGAGTTAACAGTTCGTGGTTCTATGCCTTTCAATAATAGAAATTTTCATTTCATTTCCCAAAGAAGAATAAAAGAAAAAATAAACAAGGCGAAAAAAACTGGTGACCAAAAGAGAAAAGACAAAAAAAGAAGAAAACCAGAAAAAAAAAAGTAACTAAGTGTTTGGCATTAGACACGTCCATAGATTGAATTCCTTTCTTGTCGACCTATTTCCTACTTTATTCGTGGTATGTTAATTGACTTACTGGGGTTTGGAGAGTTGATAAGCTTCATAGTTGCTTAGTAGGTTGTTGGTTGCTCCCTATTGACTTGGTTAAGTAGCTCCATATTTTCCCAAATGCATTTGTGCACTCCTTTTCCTTAACCCTTCTGGCCCACATTATAAGCCATCTAAAGTCCACTTGATTGTCTTGTCTTGTGCACATTACATTTTAGTGGTGGAGAATTTGAGATTCTTGGCAAGTATATGGTAGATTGCATCTTTGGAATGAATATTGAATGAACCTATACTATATTTCAAACACATGAGCAGAAGTGTTCCATATTTCCCAAAAGTGAGGCTCTACAAACCTAATTAGCTCTACAATTCCATGTGCTTGCATGATATGCTTTGTGATTCTTTGGGGGTGATAAAGTTTGACATCGAGCTTCTGGTCTCATACTTTTTCAAAAACTTTCTCCTACTCCCAAATGCATCTCCCCTTATTGGTTTTATATAGTGTTTGCTTGAAGACAAGCGACGGTTTAAGCATGCGGGTGTTTGATAAGTCCTTAAAGTGCACTCTATTTTGAGGTCATTTTGTACAATTTCTAGGGAGAATTATGTGTTTTATGTTATATTGTGCACTCCTTTTTCTGTTTTACACATGTATGGCTCTTTTCTGTGTTTTGCACAATTCTGGATTTTTTTGCCCCCGATTGGCTGTATTTTAACCCCCCACGATGCCCCTATGTTGCCATGCCTTTGGAGGAGAAAGAAGAACTAAGGAATGCTGAGCTAGAGGGCACTAGGATGGTTTTTGGTGGTGCCCACAGTCTGTGGTGGCCTCATTTCCCCCAAAGCTGCTTGCTTTCAGGTGACTAGTCGACTTCCAGGCAATTTTAATTCCATGTTTCTCGCTATTGTTCGACTTCAAGGCAGTTTCACTATAAAAAGGTTGTTTTCAACCTCATTTTAATACCCATTCATTCCATCTCCATAGTCCATTCTATTCTTCCTAGATTAAGATTTTAGATTGATTAGAGGAAGAGACAGAGAGAATTGAAGTGAAGATTTACAAGGATTCCACATTGGGTTTACAAACGGCGGATTCAAGCGCGTTAATTGGCTCAGCATTTCTTTTCTCTTCTCTTCTCCTTTCTCATTATCTTTGGATTTATCTTTTGTAATTTTTATTATCTTTTGTTGTTTGATTTTGAATTTAAGCGAATACCAGTTATGTTCTCAATTTGGTATTAATCTCTTTCAGTATTAGGAAATTGTCGGATTATTTTATTGGATATTAGATGTTTATTGTCTTGTGAGAAATTTCATCACTTTCTTGCATATTTTGGGTATTGGATGAAGAACTAAAAGGTGAAATTCGATACTAGAACCCTAGGATATGACTTGTTTGTGTGGAATCTTGAGAAAATCACACCGATTGAGAAGCTGAAAATATGATAATCGCATACATAATGATCCTAAACTAATCAAGAGCCCTTGAGAAATAGTGATTGGTTAGATTTAGATATTTCATTTCACCTTGAAAGAGGGTTGTAATACTTCAATTGTCAGTTTTAAAATAATCTATCGAGGAAAAAATACTTGATTGATTTATGAATTGAGAGATTGCTAGTTTTGTATAATTCCTTAATCATTTATTCATTTGATTGGATAATAGATTAGTTTAGTTTTCATCACAAATTTTAATTTGCTTAGCCTTTCTTGACAGAATATAACCCAATAGCTTGACCATGTCTCTGTAGGATCAGCCTTGATTTGCTACAATGCCACCATGTGCTTGCAGCCTTGTCATTCACATATGTTGTAAAAGCTTTAATATTAGTAGTTGTTGTTGTAACTAGTCCTAATTGAAGCCCTACCAGAGTTATAAGCCATCATGTTACAAAAGGACTGAGATTGAAGCCCTAAATTTACCACCAGAAGTACAAGAAGAAGTTGAACTAACGATGGAGCTTTACAATCAAGAATCACCAATGCATAGGAGGGTGGCTTATAGACCCTGAAGCATAGTAATCTAGTCAGAAGTTAGAAGTAGCTGAAAATCACTAGGCAAGTTAGGATGGAATTGGAAAGAACCTTCCTACATATATAGAGAACCCTACCCTATTTTCTTCAAGCTCGTCGCCTAGGGGAGCACAGTGGTGCCGAATACTTAGCATGTCGATGATCTTAGATGTTTTTATGCATAAGCCATTTGTTGTGAGCTACTATAATTTCTATTTAGACAATTTTCAACATTACCTAGAGTTCTGTAGCTTGAATGAGAAATTTGAATGTCTTCAGTATTTATATTTTAATTTTAGCAATGTCGATAAAATAACATCTGTGTTGGCTTACATTTAATTTTGTATTTTAAATTATTTAATGAAGTGTAAGTAGTGTAATTATGTGGAAAAGCACGATAAATTCCCAAAAGTAGTCAAAATTTGGTTGAGGGATTATTTACAATTTTGAGTGGCTGAATTGAAATTATGAGAGATAAAATTCCAAAGACCAGGTCAAAAAGTCTAACTATGGAATTAATAATTGAAGTTTCACAAGGTTGGATCATGTCTTGAGAGGGTTAAGAATTTTATTAAAGAAGACACACAATACTAAAATTTACAAAACTTTATTAAATGAACGAAGTCACGATACAACCTTTGATATAAAAATTACAAGTATGATCAATTAGCGTTTCTTTCTTAGACTTTTGTGTACTAGCCTTAGCCTGTACCTGCATTAACAAGTTTGGAATCGACTTGTCAAGTTCTTGGTCACATCCCCCTCGTAGTAGTAGGGGATCTCCTTTTCCCTCTGCAACTTTTTAATCAAGCTCTTAATTCTAACTAGAGCCTTCGTCAAAGTTTATCAAGATTCTTGAATTTTTGGGTTTTTAAAAAGGGCATTCTCATCTTGATAGATTCCAACTCAAAAAAGGAGCAAAAGCATTGTTAAGTCATAAATCATGCATTTGTTTTAATAATCATTTTGATTATATTATATATATTATTTCATCTAATTTACTTTATTTTATATATTTTTCAGGTTAAGCGTTAATAAAATAAAGAGGAGAAGAGAAGGCGTCGAAGTTCAGATTTTACACACTAAGTTATCAAGTCGGTTCAAAAATAATGATTTATGGAAAAATATTATTTTCCTAATGATTTATTTGGGCTTGGATTACAAAATTATTACTCGTAATTGAAGAGAAATTGGAAAACTTGGAAGAAAAAGAGTCTAAAGAAGAAAACCCTAGTAGAATAATATTATAACAAAACCCTCATGCCTAACCCCTCTAAAAACCTCATGCCACACGCCTTCTTCATCTCACACCCTCCCTCTTCACCTAATATCGGCAACATCACTAAAAACTCTTCATCATCACCGTGCCCTCATCATCGTTCCACACTCCGTCACCATCATATATCACAACATCATCACCATCTCGCCAAATCAAATCAAATGCCTACAATCTCCACGCCTCACCCCATACATCAACCAAATATCCTGACCCCCTCAACCATCATCATCGTCAATCATCATCATCACGCATCAACGCACTGCCCTTCTATTCCACTATAGTACTATCAACGTTTTTTCTTTTTTGTTTGTTGTTTTATTACTTTGAACTCTTCATATTATTAATTATGAAATCTTTGGTTAATTATTGTGATTTTATTTTTAATATGTGTGAGTAATTCTTTTGTACTTAGTATAATCTACTTAAAACCATGCTAAATTAATTATTTGAAATAAGTTTTATACTTTATTGTCTAGTTGATTTTTATTTATGATTCTATAATGATTAGTATTTATCATTTATGATATTCGTGTCAAATTAACTAGAATGCATGCCAGTTAGTTTAATACGAATTCATATGATAGTTTAAAAGGCTTTAGTACATAAAAGCCATAGTCTTTTAGGCACAAGTATCACCCTAATTGACCATGGATAGCTCAAATCCATCTCTTTTAATTAGGTAATCATTATAGATCTTTGTTAAATTAATTTACTGATAAATTGATTATAAGACATTAGATGATATTTTTCTAATACTTAATACTCTAGTTTGATTAAATTCTTACATTGGTGCTAGAGTTATTAAAACTAGTAGGGTTCAAATTACAGCTGGACTTAAATAAACTACAAAATAAGAAAAAACGGAGAAGATCCACTGGTAGGTGTCTTTTACAGTCTAACTCATGGATAAATCACTTTGTATGTTGATGATAAATATTAATTTGCATGGTGGATATAGAATATGCCAAGTATTTTTCATAAATTTGGTGTCTTTGATAATTATATGTTGCTTTTTAATTAATTTCTTTAGTTTGTCAATTTTAATTCTTAAATTTATAAGCTTTAATATAAATTTCATTTACCCCCCCAAAAAGAATGGTATTTATGAGTGTCTTAGTAATTTTAGATTAGTTATATTTTGGTTTTTAGTGTGATTAAAATTTTCAGATTTATTTTCTATTCTACTTTGCCATTTATTTACCAGTTTGTTAGAAATTAGGCTAAATTTTTTTTTTTGTGTTTTTTGGTGTTTTATTCCATTTTAGGGCTTATACAGCATCCTGATCTGCCTTTATTTAATTTCAGAATATTTAGAAATTATTTGATAATTTTTCAAAAATATTTCGTGAATTGGATATGTGTAGGTATTTATTTTAATAAATCTGAAAATTATGTTTTAAAAACTTATTTTATACTTTTTGGGTTTTATTAAGTCTAGAAAATTATATTTTAAAATCTGGGTAATTTGGTTATTTATTTTCGTATTTATATTAGTGCAGTTTATTATTTCTCTAATTTTAGATTTTATTTTCTATTTTAATTTTCGATGGTTAATTTTTTGTTTTATTTTTTCTGAATTTAATTACACATAATTTTGGAGATATAAAGTTATAAAACTTGCATAATATTAATTTAGATTACTTCCTATGATTTTTAATATTAATTTTTGCTTGTTACCTTCTGTTTTAATTTTCAATCTAATATTGTGTGATTATTTCTGTTTTTATTTTTCCATAATATTTCAGATAGTTATTTACTGTTTTTATTTTCAGAATTAAATTTAGAATATTTAGAGGTAATATTAAGTAATTTTTCAAGATTTTTAATTGTTTAATTTAATTTGCTTTAGTAATATGAAGAGAAAGTAAAATAAATTAGAGTAGTAAATTTAATTAGATTTAAACTAACTTACTATCATAATCTTTTCTCATGGGATCGATCCCTACTTTTTTATACTATAAATCTTATTTATAAATCAAAGTAATGGTTTTGATTTCTAGCTCTTCGACAAGCTCTACGAATTTTTTCAACAAGCTCTACGAATTTTGACGCCGTTGCCGGGGAAAGAAAATAAAATTGATAGTTGCTTCGATTTAATTTCACTGTGTTTATTATTTTGTGTTAACTCTAGCATTTTATTTTTGTAGGTTGCTTTAGTTTATGAGATTAAGGAGTGGTCCTATGATCGAAGTGAAAAAGGACCATATGTTTGAGGTGTCTGAAAATATAGTAAGTGATTCTAAATCTGTAAGCTCCAAATCGGTAAGTAGGAAAGTCATTAAAGTTAAGATGGCTACTTTATGTGAACTCGCTGCACCTAATTTGGAAACTCAACCTTTGGGTATTACTTATCCTATATTAGATCGACCACTGAAATTGAACTTTGGATTTTTAAATTTACCGTGTAAGTTTCATGGATTGCCTGCTGAGGATCCATATCGCCATATTAATGAGTTCATTATTACATGTTAGACCATGCAACCTGAGGGTATGACCCAGAACCAAATTAAGTTGAGAGTCTTTCTTTTCTCACTTCAGGATAAGGCCAAAGACTGGTTATATTATTTACCCCCTGCAACATTCACTTCATGGACCCAAGTTCCTAAAGCATTTTAGAAAATTTTTTTCCTGCATCTAGAATTGGATCAATTAGAAAAGAAATATGTGAAATTAAACAAATGAATGGGGAAACTTTTTATGAGTATTGGAAACGTTTTAATAAATTATGTGCTAGTTGTCCCCAACACCAAATTTCTGAACAATTGTTGATTCAATATTTCTATAAAGGTTTATTACCTATAGATAGAAACATGGTGGATGGGGGCTTTGGTTAAGAAGACTCCAGCTCATGCTAGAGAATTGTTTATATCATGGCGCAAAACACTCAACAACTTAGAACAAGGGAAACTCAGTTTAGGAAGGTTAATGAGCTCAGTTTAGGTCCATCCGTAGAGACCTAGTTCTCTCATATCATTGCTATGCTGAATAAACTCGTCACTGGAGGAGTTCCAAAATCAGTGGTGTGTGGTATTTGCTGTTTAGAGGGACATGCTACAGATGCATATCCTACACTTGAAAGGGGTGAAGTGAATGCAATGTTTTCTAACCAAAACCCAAGGAAGTATGACACATACTCCAACACTTATAATGAAGGCTGGAGAGACCACCCTAACCTTAGGTACGGACCTAGGAACAACCCCCTAGGTTTTGACCAACCAGCATGTCAACCATCTGCTCAAGATAGAATAAATTTCCTTTTAGAGCAAGTCATAAAAAAGTTGGATGACCACAAAAAGGAGGCCGACACTAGGTTTCAAAACATAGAGATGACTCTTAAACGGGTCCAGGAGAGACAAACTACTACTGATATCATAGTTAGCAACCTCCAGGCCCAAACATAACATAGGTTGCCATCTCAACCATTCCAGAACTCGAAGGAAAATGTGAGTGCCATAACACTTAGGAGTGGAAAAGAATTGAAGGAACCTAGGAAGAATAGAGTGGTAGAGTATAAAATAGAGGTCAACAAACCTGAACCTGACCAAGATCAAGACTATCTCTGATGTTAAGGAAGTAGGTGAGAATAAGAAGGAACCTTACAAGCCATTACCACCTTTTCCTAGTAGACTGAGAGGAAAAACCTCTAAGATAGATGAGGCAAATCAAGAATCTTAGAAACATTTAGAAAGGTAGAGATTAGCATTCCTCTCCTAGATGCCATAAGGCAAGTGCCTTGTTATGCCAAGTTCCTTAAAGAGCTTTGTACTACAAAATTTAAACTGAAAGGGAACGAAAAGATAAGTGTGGGGGAAAACGTATCTGTTGTTTTCCAAAAGAAGCTTCCTCCTAAATGTAAGGACCCAAGTGTATTCCCTATTCCTTGTAAAATTGGAAACCTTTCATTTGATAGAGCTATGCTTGATTTAGGAGCTTTCATTAATGTGATGCCTAGGTCCATTTATAACAAAGTACACTTAGGAGAGTTAAAGAAAATTGATCTAATCATTCAGTTAGCTTACAGAAGTAATGCATATCCAGATGGAGTTTTAGAAGATATCTTAATCCAAGTCAATGAGCTTGTTTTTCCTACTGACTTTTATGTATTGGATATGGGTGATGCATGCCATGATGTTCCCATATTGCTTGGCAGACCATTTCTTAAAACATCTAGGACAAAAATAGATGTGTATGCAAGAGCACTGACTATAGAATTTGATGGTGAAATTATTAAATTTAATATTTTTAATGCTATGAGATTTCGTGCTGATGTGAACTATTTGTGATGTGATTGATGAATTATCCCAAGATATTTATGAACTGTCTTAAAGGATGAATTATTAACTGTACTTACTCAAAGTTCGATAAGTTTGCATTTCATAATGTGTCTTACCATATCAATAATGAGTTAGTAGGCAGCATAGAGTCTTTGTTGCAATTGCATGTAGTTGACAGACCTAGGAAGCTAGAATTACCTGAAAGTCACACGAAAATGCTACCCTCTCACATTTCACCCCCTAAGCTAGAACTAAAACCATTACCTGAAAATTTAAGTATGCTTATTTAGGGGATGATGAGACCTTACCTATTATAATCTCCAATGTACTTACATCTGAACAAGAGGATAAACTTATTATGGTGCTTAGAGAACATAGTGAAGCGTTAGGGTGGACTTTAGTAGACCTTAAAGGAATTAGCCCCACATTATGTTCACATAAAATCACATTAGAATCAGATGTTAAGCCTAAGCGAGACCCTCAGCGAAGACTAAATCCACCTATGATGGAGATACTTCAAAAGAAATTCTTAAGTGGTTAGATGCTAGAGTAATATATATCATCACTAATTCTGCGTGGGTTAGTCCTACCCATGTGGTTCCTAATAAGGGGGAACAATAGTAGTGCAGAACAAGGAAGGTGAGTTAATTCCTACTAGAGTCCAGAGTGGTTGAAGAGTGTGCATTAATTATAGAAAGCTTAACAAAGCCACAAAGAAGGACCATTTTCCATTGCCCTTATTGACCAGATGTTAGAGAGATTAGCTAGGAGGTCACATTATTCCTTTCTTGATGGATATTCAGGGTATATTTAGATCCCTAGAGCTCATAAGGATCAGGAAAAGACCACTTTTACCTTTCTTTTTGGCACCTATGCTTTTAGAAGGATGTCTTTTGGTCTATGTAATACACTGAATACATTTCAAAGATGTATGATAGTATCTTTTCTAATTTTATCATCAAAATTATGGAAGTTTTCATGGATGATTTTACTATATATAATAATTCATTTGATGAGTGCTTGCATCATCTTACATTAGTACTTAAGCGTTGCATTGAGACTAATTTGGTGCTTAACTTTGAAAAGTGTCATTTCATGGTAGAGCTTGGAGTAGTTTTAGGTCATATAGTGTCATCCAAGGGCTTAGAGGTTGACAAGGCTAAAGTAGAAATCATTCAATCTTTGCAATATCCACAGTGTGAAAAGGAGGTGAGATTATTTTTAGGTCCGGTTGGGTTTTACAGGAGATTTATCAAGGATTTTTCTAAGACTGCCTCCCCTTTATGTGCTTTGCTTGCAAAAGATTCTTTATTTGATTTTAATGAGGACTGTAGGAGAACTCTTGACCAATTCAAGTTGAAATTGACAACCACTCTTATAGTATATGGCCCCTACTTTTTGAACTGATGTGTAATGCTAGTGATAAGGTAGTAGGGACAGTCATAGGTCAAAGAGTAGAGAAGGTATCTTATATGATTTATTATACTTTCAAAACTCTTAACCCAGGACAGTGTAGCTACACTACTACAGAAAAGAAAATGTATGCTGTTATTTTTGCTCTAGAAAAGTTTCGTCCATATTTGTTGGGTATTAAAGTTACTGTTTATACTGATCATTATCCTATTAAACATCTGTTAAGTAGGAATGACTTGAAACTAAGATTGATTAGATGGGTATTACTACTGCAAGAATTTTAATTGGACATTAAACATAAACTAGGAGCTGAAAATTTAGTTGTAGACCATCTAAGTAGGTTAGACAATGGGGAAAGTGGGAATCCATTGAGTGATTGTTTCCCTAATGAGACTTTGTATGCTATCACTGATAACCTGCCTTGGTGTGCTAATATGGTTAATTATATAGTAATCAAAACCTTTCCTTTAGACTTGTCTAGAGCCCAAAAGGAGAAGATAAGAGATCAATCTAAATATTATATTTGGGATGAGCTATATTTAACGAAATTTTGTGGCGATCAGATTACACGACGTTGTTTAGTTGACAGTGAATTTCATTCAATTTTAACTTTCTGTTACTCTTCTAAAAGTGGGGGCATTTTGGACCCAAAAGAACGGCACACAAAGTTCTTGAATGTGAATTTTATTGATCTACTATTTTTAGGGATGCTTATGAATTTTGCAAAAGATGCAAAGCATGCCAGAAGACCGATAATTTATCTAGAAGGAATCAAATGTCTCTGCATGATGGGTATGTTTGTGAGATTTTTAATGTATTAGGTGTTGATTTTATGAGACCTTTTTCCCCTTCTTTTGGTTTTACTTATATTCTTATACTTGTTGACTATGTATCTAAGTGGATTGAGGCAATGGCTACTAGAGCTGATGATGCTAAAACTATGGTGAAATATGTTAAATCTCTTATTCTGCATAGATATGGAGTTCCTAAAGCAATCATCAGTGATAGGGGAACATATTTTTGTAATATAACCTTAGGTGCCTTGTTAGATAAATATCATATAACTCATAAGGTGTCTACTGGTTACCATGTCCAAACCAATGGCCAAACTGAAATCTCCAATAAAGAGATTAAGGGTATATTAGAGAAGGTTGTTAGATCAGATAAGAAAGATTGGAGTCTTAGATCAGATGAAGCTCTCTGGGCCTATAAATTGCATATATACGCCTATAGGTATGTCACCTTATAAGTTAGTTTTTGGTGAAACATGTCATCTCCTTATAGAATTAGAGCATAAATCATATTGGGTCGTAAAGCAGTGCAGTCTAGACTATGACTTAGTAGGAAAGGAGCGTAAGTTGCAATTACAGAAATTAGAAGAGAGTCGCTTGAAAGCCTATGACAATTCAGTGATCTACAAAGGTAAAGTCAAAGCTTTTCATGATGCTAAGCTTCGTAGGAAAGAATTGCAGGTGGGTGAAAAAGTGTTGTTATTCAATTCAAAATTGTGACTCTTTCCTGGTAAGTTGAACTCTAGATGGCTAGAACCTTTTACGGTAGTACAGACTTATCCATATGGTGCTGTTGAGATTAAATCCTTTGCTACTAACAAAATTTTCAAGGTAAATGGTCACAGGCTAAAGCACTTCTATGAAGGAGATCAGGTATGCTTAGTGGAGGAGATCCAACTAGAGGATCCATCAGCTCATTTGTGTCGAGCCAACGATAGTAAACAAAGGCGCTGATTGGGAGGCAATCCAAAGCGTTTTTTTAGGGAGGTATACATTTAATTTTACTTTTATCTTCATTATTTTTATATTTTTGCATGCCTTAGGGACAATACATGAATTAAGTGTGGCGAGGATGCATCCTGCTTTTAATTCCTACAGTATTCATTCTTGACCAAAAAAAAGCCCAAAAAAAGCAAAAAAAAGAAAAGAATTGTGATTTTCTTATAAATAATGCATGAATATGAGTTTATGCTAGGCTTTCTTACTTAAATTTTTTACTTAACTATTTTTAGTTTATTCTTCTATGAGTGAAGACTTCTGAGTATGTTAACTATCATTCAAAGAAGTTGGAGTTGATCCTCATATATCTCTGTTATAAGTAACTATCAAATTATCCATCTGATTGGATTACGTTATATAGTCGCTTCAGAGGCAATAATATAATGGCCTAGTCCATTTCCTAGACTATTGAATTAGTAGAATAACTCATTAAAATTGTAACTTTTCTTGTCTTAAAAATAAAAAGTGAAAAAAAGCAAAGAAAAAAAGGTTAGATTACCAACATGGGTAGGAATAGGTGGCTGGGCACCTTTTTCTCTTAAATTTAGGTCTCAAGTTGAGCTTTATTTATGGAGTAACCCATGATTGGGAGAGTCATGCCCCTTTTTGTTAGTGACTCGTACCAAACTAACAGCTAATAAAAAAATAATAATGATGAGAAGAAATTGTTTGCTCCAGCACCTCTATTCGAGTAAGTGTGAGACAGAGAGTGTTTAATTTCTAAGACCCTATATGAGCCTCGAGTATGTGAGCAATTGGAGTTTGAGAAAAAGAAATGCAAGGTAAGCTTAGAATCAATTTCAATTAGTTATTCCTTTTAGTTCAATTGTCTCTATAGCCATACCACACTTCAATTTTTCTATCTCAAATTTTTTAGACCTCGTGATCGATGTATGCATGCTTAAAAGAGATAGATAGTTATTGTTCTTGTTACTTTGTTAAAGTGATATTGTGAGGCTGATGAAGAAACTCTTTGATGGTAGTTGGATGTTTAGTAGTTATTCACTTGTTGGAAGGAAAACTAATTAATTTTGAATAAAACTGTTTTTAAAGCAAGCCAATACTTAGTGTAAATTTCATATTTATGCATGACTATATAAGAAAGAAAAAGGGTCCGTTTTTAGGTTAAGTCCCAGATTTCTTTGCACGAGAACGTCCAAAATGTAAGTGTGGGAGAATTTGTTAGGTCATAAATCATGTATTATTTTAATGATTATTTTGATTATATTATATATATTATTTCATTTAATTTACTTTATTTTATGTATTTTTCATGTTAAGCGTTAATAAAATAAAGACGAGAAGAGAAGACATCGAAGTTTGGATTTTACATGATAAGTTATCAAGTCGGTCCAAAAAAATGATTTATGAAAAAGTATTATTTCCATAATGATTTATTTGGGCTAGGGTTACAAAATTATTACTCCTAATTGAAGAGAAATTAGAAGACTTAGAAGAGAAGGAGTCTAAAGAAGAAAACCCTAGTAGAATAATATTATTAAAAAAAAAAAACCCTCACGCCTAACCCCCACCAAAAACCTCACGCCAGCCATCTTCTTTATTCACGCCCTCCCTCTTCACCTAATATCAGCAGCATCACCAAAAACTCTTCATCATCACCAAAAACTCTTCATCATCACCGTGCCCTCATCATCATTCCACACTCCATCACCCTCATATATCACAACATGATCACCATCTTGCCAAATCAAATCAGAAGCCCACAATCTCCACACCTCACCCTATACATCAACCAAATATCCTTACCTCCTCAACCATCATCATCGTCAATCATCATCATCACACATCAATGTAGTGCCCTTCTGTTCCACTATAGCATTATCAACTTTTTTCTTTTTTCCTTTTTGTTGTTTTATTAGTTTGAACTCTTTATATTATTAATTATGAAATCTTTGGATAATTATTGTGACTTTATTCTCAATATGTGTGAGCAATTTCCTTGTACTTAGTATATCTATTTGAAACCATGCTAAATTAATTATTTTAAAATAAGTTTTACGCTTTATTATCTAGTTGATTTTTATGCATGATTCTATAATGATTAGTATTTATCATTTATGATATTTGTGCCAGATTAATTGGAATGCATGCTAGTTAGTTTAATATGATTCATATGATAGTTTAAAAGGCTTTAGTACATAAAAGCCATAGTTTTTTTAGGCACAAGTATCACCCTAATTGATCATGGATGAGTCAAACACATCTCTTTTAATTAGGTAGTGATTCTAGATCTTTGTTAAATTAATTTGCTGATAAATTGATTACAAGACGTTAGGTGATGTTTATCTGATACTTAATGTTCCAATTTAATTAAATTCTTGCATTGGTGCTAAGGTTATCAAAATTAGTAGGGTTTATATTAAGGCTGGACTTAAATAAACTATAAAATAGGAAAAAACGGGGAAGATCCGCTAGTGGGTGTCTTTCACAATCTAACTCATTGATAAATCAATTTGTGTGTTGATGATAAATATTAATTTGCATAGTAGATATAGATTATGCTAACTGTTTTTCATAAATTTGGTATCTTTGATAATTATTTGTTGCTTTTTAATTAATTTCTTTAGTTTGTCAATTTTAATTCTTAAATTTATAAGCTTTAATATAAATTTCGTTTACCCCCCCAAAAGAACAGTCTTTAGGAGTGTCTTAGTGATTTTACATTAGTTATATTTTGGTTTTTAGTGTGATTAAAATTTTCAGATTTATTTTTTATTCTACTTTGCCATTTACATACCTTTTTGTTAGAAATTAGGCTAAAAATAGTCACTTTTGTGTTTTTTTTTTGTGTTTTATTCCATTTTAAGGTTTATGTAGTATCCTAATCTTCCTCTATTAAATTTTAGAAGATTCAGAAATTATTTGATAAATTTTTAGAATTATTTCGTGAATTGGATATGTGCAGGTTTTTATTTTAAGAAATCTAAAAATTATGTTTTTAATTTTTATTTAACGTTTTTTGGGTTTTATTAAGTCTAGAAAATTATATTTTAAAATTTTGGTGATTTGATTACTTATTTTCATATTTATATTAGTACAGTTTATTATTTCTCTAATTTTTGATTTTATTTTCTGTTTTAATTTTCTGTGGTTAATTTTTTGTTTTATTTTTTATGAATTTAATTACATATAGTTTTGGAGATATAAAGTTATAAAACTTGTAGAATATTAATTTAGATTACTTTTTGTAATTTTTAATATTAATTTCTGCTTGTTACTTTCTGTTTTAATTTTCAGTCTAATATTGTGTGATTATTTCTATTTTTATTTTCTATAATATTTAGGATAGCTATTTACTATTTTTATTTTCAGAATTAAACTCAGAATATTTAGGGGCAATATTACGTAATTTTTCCTGATTTTTACTTGTTTAATTTGATTTGTTTTAGTAATATAAAGAGAAAGTAAAATAAATAAGAGTAGTAAATTTAATTAGATTCAAACTAACTTACTATTATAATCTTTCCTTGTGAGATCGATCCCTACTTTTCTGCACTATAAATGTTATTTATAAATCAAAGTAGTGGTTAAATTTGTAACTCTATGATAAGCTCTACAAGCATAACCATGTAACCTTCTAGTGATGATCTCGACTTTTGTAGCAAGGAAAAGGAGTACTAAACCCATAAGTTGTCCAAAGATGGCTTCCTTCGGCTTTTCATCTAAAAGAAAAGAATATCCATGTTGTGCCCCGTAGAGATACTTTGGGGTAGCAAAGGAGGAATGAATGACAGCAAGAGGAGTTCTAATTTCATTCAACCTATCGCTGCTCCACTCTCTAAAAGGATGCTAACCTCAAAGCCTAGAAGAGTTATGGGAAGAAGGATCCTCAGTGTTAGGGGTGATGAAGGAACCTCTAGAAAAACTATCGGCAATGTCCAAGAGACCATTTGTAATAAGTTTCCTAGCATTCGCACAACCTCATCACTAGCAACACAAGGAATACCACCCTTCACACCTTCACCGCGCTCTGGACGAGCTGTAAAAGGTGTTTCTAAGAGTAACAACCATAGGACTCACCTCCTTCACCTTTGGACTAAAGGTTCACTCGGTAGGGGTGGAGTCCAAGCTTTCTAAGACATCATTTGCCTCTTGGGGTCAGGAGAGCTCCTACCCTTGCTCTAGAGGTGCTATTATCAGATGTACTCACCTCCTAAACAAGAAGAATGTGCTTAACTACTAGTTCACCTTCACTGAACTGGGTGAAACTAATGCGGTGCTTTCTTTTTTCATTAGCAATTGGGTTTCCCTACTCCTCATAATCTGGTACCACTTCCCCCTTTCCTTTATTGACTTACTAAGGTGATCCTTGAGTGTGAGAGGAGCTTTAGCAATGAAACGCTCTATTCTCTTCTTTCCATCTTTCTCCCATTCACCCTCCTCATCTTTTAGAAGCTCCAGGCAGTTAGAAAAAGCTTGTACTAAGATGGAAAAGAGAGGCTAAAGGAAATAAAGGTCCAAAACTTCAATAGTTATGGGAACAAAAAGAGATCATCTAAGATTTCTTAGCATACAGAGGTCTTCCCTACTATTATCAATGTATGTCCTTCAAATGGCCATATTTCCTCACTATCCTTCAGGCTGAGAAGAGGTTTTTTCTTACCACTCCCTGAATATGTAGCGTAGTTGGGGCGTGTCCAGCCGGTAGGAGAAAAGTTCCTTGTTTTTTTTTTCCACGAAGATCATTGACGTACACCTAAGCCTCTTAGGCGTGTGATGCTTGACGACCTATAGGGAAGGATGTCCCCATTGCTCACAATCTAAGGTATGTAAATATTATGAAAACTCTAAAGCTGGTGAAGCAGAATGAACTCGACCAAATGAAAATTTCTATCATGAATCAAACAAAAAGGAGTAAAGGGGCAGTGTTAATCCAAATTTGAAACGCTTTCTAAAAATGGCATAAATCCCCTGGGTAGGGTTCCAATACAAAGCTGTTAGGTTTGGGTATGTGAATATCAAAGTGATGAACATCCATGTTAAGGCTCTTCATGGCATCGTCTTTGATTTTAAAGTTTTTAGCCCAATGCTGCAAACAATGGTCAATGCCTATGGACCACAGTTCTATGAATTCATGCCTAACACTAAAAAATGTCTTTCTACAGAATGAGAAGCCTCTACACCCTCTTAAAACATAGGATTCTTTTGCATGTGATTGTTGAAGAGTTCAACATATATCTTTTTCAAATTAAGAAGAAATTCAAGAAATTGGCAAGAAACTTCAATGGAATACACGTAGAAGATGGGAATAAGTGCTTAGAGTTTAGTTTGAAGCTCAAGATCATGTTGGCTAAAACTATTATAAAACAATAAAAGAAGTCAAAAAGGAAACAACATTGTGATGCCCTAATTCTTAGTATTCTAATTAGTCTTAATTAACTCGTCCTTAGCAGTCAACATGTGGAGAAGTTCAGGTTAGGGCGTAACTGTCATCCTAGGGAGGACAAGGCTTAATTCATTTACATAACACAAATATTAGAACACGCTTTAGCTTACATGATTAACAAATTACACATTCCCAATCTCGAATGAAAGTCTAGCAACCCACGAAAGTTACATTCTGATAGCCCTTGACTTTACAAACTGTCACTATGAACTCATCTAGATTCCATTGGTTATCTCCTTACCTCTATGCTATTGTTAGGTGAGGACCTCACAACCTATTTTCCTAAAAACATAAACACAAAATTATTCGAATAATGAGCCAAAGCTCAATACATATACTCTTATATTGTAAAGATGGAAATTCATTTTTGAGTGAGCACACGTATTTCAATTCATTTTAGTTCAAAATGAGGGGGAGAAAGAGTTACATTAAAACTGTTACCAGTTATTTTCAGAAAGTGGAACCCTAATTTATGAGCTCATATCAATAATACGATCATTGAATAGGAGCACACCACCCAGGTCAATCGGAAAGCCGAGCTAAAGCCGTGCAGGTGGATTGGTAGGCCTGACCCTCATAACTAACAACTAGTGGGTCCACTTGCTTACTGGCAAAACTATGCTTGAAAAAGATTCATTAAATGCTTGTATATTGTGAGATTTTGGTATTTACAAAGGACATTCACGTTTTTGAAGGGTACAGACTATAAACGTATCTGAATTTAAACTCTCTCCCACTCTCTTGCAATGTATCATTTATAGGTCAACAATGAAGAAAGTAGTCTTGCTTCTATTTTGAGTTGATCTCTTATTATTAGTTAGATGTAAATAGTTTCCATTGTTACAATATTTGTCAATATTTTAAGTTTTACATGGTATTTATGTGTTATTTATTTTTACGTTAATTATTGCATTATATTTACTTTCCCCTTAGTTACTAGGGTACACATCCTCATTTAATTGAACTTACAAACAAGCCTTATTCCCCATTTATCATTAAATTGATTAAATTAACTATATTGACATTCCTTTTATTGTTGTTGTTATTATTATTAGTGTTAACATTTGCATCATGGGCGATACTTGTCCAATTTTCCATTCTTTATTAAGTAATAATTTATTAAAAAAAGTGGAAAGTTTATGCGGGTTCAATTTATGGCTTAATTTAATTTTTAAATTTGATAGCTATAATTCTTGAGCCAAATTAAGAAGATATTAATTTTTAAAATCTAGGTAGACTTTAATTACCCCTGCTTGTTTGAAATTACAAAGAAATAGGTCATTTCTAACACACGTGAACATGCCTCAACCTTTAATCACTCTTTTGGGTAACATTAACACTTAAATTTTGATCATTAACAAAATCATAACTTTCTATCCTCTTTACTTTCATCAAATTATTATTAAGAATCAATTCTCAATGTAGCTTTCAAGCACTAACACACTCAAGTAGTCAAGCTACGTATTTAATTCTCAAAATTGCCTCGAAACGCATGATTCATTCATTTATTTCAATATCCCCCATAGAACACTACCTTCCTCTTTCCTCCCATCTTCAACCTCAAGCCCTTCTTTACCTCTTCAATGGTAAAAACTAAACACCGACATAATAAATTATAATTTCATCAAAAACTCACTTCGTCCTTGAGCACCCACAAACACATAAATATTTCAACCTCCAAAAATTATCATTATGACCTTCCAATTTACGCCGAATATTTAAGTAATGTTAAAGAACGTAATCCCTATTTCAATGAAGGAGTAAATGATGGAGACGATTGAGGCGGAATTTGGAGCTCACTTTGCCAATACCTAAGAAATAACCTAAAAATAGTGTGAGAGGTGGTCGTGGGCGGTGGCATGGCTAGGAGCCGGCGGCAGCGCAGTTGCTGATGGCGGTAGCACATGGCAAGTGGCTATGGCGCACGGATGGGCTAGGGCACAATAGGGGGTGGGTAGCGGGTGGACCAGGAAAGGAGGAGGAATGGGTATGCGTGGGTTTGGGGTTATGGGGGTTCTTGATGTTTATTTATTTAATTTTTTTGTTTTGATTTTAATCCGCCCCCCCCCCCGCCACTGCAGAATTTTTTTTCTCCTCCTTTTCCCTTTTTTAAAATTTTATTTTGGCTGCCTAGCTTATTTAAAGGAGATATAAATTGTGATTGATTAATACTCATCTTTACTTGCTATTTTTTTTCCCATATTATTTTTTTTCCTTAGTACAGGAAAGCAAATTGTAAAAAGTACTCTCCATCAATATTTTCCATGAAGGATAGATCATTTAATTACTTTATAGATGTGCGAATTTATATGGGTATTGAATGATTCTATACGACAGTATTACTGGATCTTATTTTGAGGTCACCTTGTTGTCTCAACTTATAATTGCCTAAATATTTCAAATGTTGAATTAAATGCAGTGCTCGATTTATTGAATTGAAATTAATTAAAGTAATTAACATGGGTTAGGTTCGAGTTGTTATAGCATTCCCCCTTTAAAATGAGTTTCGTCCTCAAAACTTGCAAATGTGAAAGAAGTATGTGATTTAACTTAGAATAAGTAGGGATATTTACTGCTCATTTCTTCTTAAGTGTTTTAGGCTATTGGCCTGAAATGTATCTCTGAACCATTAAGTATGTAAGATATTATGCACATGCTTAGGTGTTGCTAATAAAGCTGGTTTATAAACCGGTGAGTTTAACTTTTCGAGAATTTTATGTCTCAATGCACTTAGGGCTTAGCTTCCCTTTGATATTGAACCTCTTGACACCCTTAATGGACAATACCTTAAGTAATGCCTTACACCCCACTAGGAATTATAATGATCTCCTTGTTTTTATTTTTCTTTTCTTTATTACAGGTCTTTTGTTGACTATAAGTACTCTTAATATGCTCTTGAATTTTCCTTAGGTTATCAGAGGTTTCCTTCGGTTAACTCCATCCCTGTAATCAATACTTTAGCTAACTTAGTCCAATGTAACTAGGCATCACTTAACTTTCTACTCTTATTAAAAAGGTTCTCATTTTGTATTCTTAAATGTATTATATGCCCAGTAAGGACCAAGTTGTCACCAATGTCCAAAGATTTGATGTTATCTTGTGACTTGAGTCTATATCTTCCCAGAATAAAAATTGAGAGATGCCTTGAATTCTATCTTACAGCTCTAAACCTGCTTATTTACATAATCCCCCTCATCAGACTAGTCGAAGATTTACATAATCATCAAAATTAAGAATCATTGATGGGTTAAATGTCATAGGATGACTAGAATAAAGGTAACTATCATTGTTTCAAGAACTCAAAAATAGAAGGGCATAAGAATCATGGTCTACAGATATGGGCTACGAGAGAAACCAAATGATATCGACACTTTTGAGCCACAACAATAACAAAGATGAACATTCTATGTTATCTCAAATAGGAAAGGTGGTTAGAGACTGCATTATGGGCCAAATTCCTCTATTTGTAAGGAAGGAAATGAGTAGACTATTCAACATAAGAGGCAAAGTTAGTTGCTTACTTAATGGTACTTTCATGAAGAGTTCTCACCAATGAATCAAGTTGTTCAAAACTGCTCTATAAATGGAAACGAATTGGGGCTATGTGAGTTGTATAATAGATAAAAGCTGGATTGTTTA
This sequence comes from Carnegiea gigantea, assembly GCA_029747015.1. Taxonomy (NCBI): domain Eukaryota; kingdom Viridiplantae; phylum Streptophyta; class Magnoliopsida; order Caryophyllales; family Cactaceae; genus Carnegiea; species Carnegiea gigantea. Next base: position 1,079,040 of record JAKOGI010000114.1, read on the forward strand.
TACAAACTTTGAACTACGGGCGCATTTAAATATGGAAATCATAAATATAGTGTTGAGATTGTAAATAATGGGATAATAATCATGATCACCAACATATGACACGTAGGTAATGGCCATGGAGGTTTGAAAGGAGTTGGAATCATATCAGGAGAGAAATGGGTTTCTATTGCACTTGGATTGAGCAGTTAGATTACAAACATAGTAATAGCAGTTGAGTTCACACAGGTGACCCTGTAGTGAAAGCCAATATGATAACTGGAATAGATTAAGTTAGAAAAGCCTATTGTAGAATATAGTAATTGCATCTAGAATTCAAACAAGCTGCATGGACTTATTACTATGAATATATAGCGTGCAGGCTATATGTGCCAGTCCACTTCTATTAAAACTGAGAAAGGGATGATGAAAACCAAAAGTATTGGCATGTCAACAACCGTTTAAAGTCAAATAGGAATGTATTCCATAGTGTGCAACAAGATTCAAAGACAAGACATCGTGTTGCATAAAAAGTATGAGTACTCTTGAGGCTCATAAAGTTCTAGGGCAATGAGGTCAAAGACCAAAAGTTCAAGCAATAAAAGGACTATACTTCTATTAGACATCTTTATGCCTCATTTATAACTCTTAACCATATCCATAGATTATCTCCACTCATCGGCTACAAAATGAATTATGATCTCTAGAATTCCTCATATCATGGTATACAAATGTAAAGTTCCTATCTACATATATGGTGTTTCTTCGAGTCTTTGCTCTTAGGTTCATATATGCAGCTTGGTGCTTCTAGATTATAGCTACCGCTTCTCTTGGTACCTTGACAACTCCACCACGTAAGTACCCCTTTTTTTTCCCTATATTAGCCCCCGTGTTTTTCACTTCATGTAACATCCCTACGTTCCCAAAACTGTAATAATATGAGTTCTTCTACTTTGGGTAGAACAATAAACGAAGTGCACACTCTCATTTATTCTCCCCTGTTCTTTTTCTCCTTTTTTTTTTTCCCTCCTAGTCCTTGTTAGTTCCCATGACTCATGTATCTTATGATTTCATACACTATAAAATCAAACCCTTCTCACCCTTTTTTGTTTCCCTTTTTTTTCTCAATTATCTAAGTAGTATATGACATCACAAAAAGAACAATTCACTTAGTTCATAAAAATTGGTAAGAAATGATGTATTTATGTAACTTCTTTTCCTTACATTTCCTAACGAGCAACTTATACTTAAGGTTCATCCTTATTGGAATGCCAATGTGCTCATGTGGTCAATTTCAACCTCATAATAAGTGCATAAGATCACCAAAAACAATACACAACCTCAAAGCTCTACACTTTTGCTTTTCCTGCATGCCTTAAAAATCTCCAAAGACTTATCACGCTTATTGATACCTTAGTTAGTACATGTCTCTTTCTATGCCCTCAGTCAATGGTCCAAAGTCATAATGTTCCTCTGAACTCACAACCAGGGATTCTTTGTCTTTTTAAAGACATAACTGCAGAGCATGCTTGGCATGCAATGACCTGGATTTATATAGCTAACCTACATAATCTTGTAAAATTTTGAAATTCGTTAATGACAACAACCATAGGATCCCTTATGTATTTGCTAATGGCCTATGTGATATCAAGTAGCAGACCATAACCTACCTGACTAATGTTACATAATTTTTGGGGCTAAATGGCTATTGACAATTAACTATGAGAGTGTCATAGGCCCCTATATATATTCATTGGATGAACCTCACTTCATATTGATTCAACATGACTACAAGTTTTAATAGAGCTTTTCCTTGGGCAGACGATTAGAAATGATTTGAAATAACAAGCATCACTCGTGAATCTGCAAGTACTGTCCTTAGGAAATGGTATTCATAGGGTTATCTAGTCAGATTGCTGACCTAACACCAACAGATGAGGACAAGGTAAGTATAGACTAACCGTCCTCCTAATGTGCTCATGTTCATGAGCTCACATGTGAAATCACATTTAATAACTCCAACATGATGGTAAACACCCTACAACTCATAGTGACCCGTAACCTGACTCTGATACGACAACTGCAATACCGCAATTCGTAATGTCCTAATTAGTCTTAATTAACTAGTCTTTAACGGTGAACATGTGGAAGAGTTAGAGGTAAGGTGTTACTACCATCCTAAAGAGGGTAAGGCTTAATTAATTACTTGCCATAAATATTAGAACATGCTTTAGTTTATATGAAAATGAAATGGTTCACACTTTATACATTCCCCATTCCAAATGAAAGTCAAACAGCCCAAAAAACATATTCTCATGGCCCCTTGACTTTATGAAGTGTCACTATGATCTTATCTAGACTCCATTAGTTATCTTCTTGTTCTCTAACGTTGTCAGGGAAGGAGTTCACAACTCATTTGCCTAAAAACTTAAATACAAATATATGAATGAGTTGAAGAACAATACATTGACTCTTGTACTATAAAGATGGAAATACATTTTTTAGTGAGAGCATGCATTTTAATTCATTTTAGTCCAAAATGACGGGGAGAAAGAATTGTATTAAAATGGTTATCGTTGAAAGTAGAACCCAAATTGATGAGCTCATATATACAATGCGATCATTGAATTGATATCCACCTCCCATGCTGATCGGGAAGTCTGAGCTAATGCTATGTGGGTGGATTGAGTAGCCTGAACAAAAATAACTGATAACTGATGAGTCCACTTACTTTTGTTTATGTGGCAAAACTATACTTAAAAATAATTCATTAAATACTTGTATATTATGAGATTTCGATATTTACAAAGACATGTAGATTTTCGATGGGTACAGGCTAGTAAACATACCTGAGTTTAAAATCTCTCCCGCTCCCTCGCAAAGTATCGTCTACAGCTTAACTACAATGAAAATGGCCTCACTTTCGTTTCAAGTCAATCCCTTATTTTTAGTGAAGTGTATACAGTTTTCGTTATAACAATATTTGTTAATAATCTGAATTTTGCTTGGTATTTATGTATTGTTTGTTTTTACTTTTATTATTCTATTTTATTTTATTATTCTTTTTCTCCCTTTAGTTACGTATACACCCCTTATTTAATTGAACTTAAAAATAAGCCCTATTCCCCATTTATTATTAAATTAATTAAATTAACTATGTTAAAGTTGCTTTACTGTTGTAGTAGTTGTTATTATTATTATTATTATTATTATTATTATTATTATTATTATTATTATTAGCGTTAACAATTGTATCGTGGTTATTACTTAGTCAATTTCCATCCTTTATTAACTAATAATCTCTTAATAAAAGGGGAGAAAGAATTGTATTAATTTTTAAAATCCTAGGCAGACTTTAATTACTATTTCTTGTTTAAATTACAAAGAAAAACGTCATTTCTAAGACTTAAACATGTTAATTTTTAATCATTCTTTTGGGCAACATTAACACGTAAATTTTGGTCATTGATAAAATCATAACTTTCCATCATCATTATTTTTGTCAAATTATTATTATGAATCAAACCTCAATATAGCCTTCAATTAGTAACACACTCAAATCACAAATTTGACTTCTCACATCAACTCCAAATTCATGATTCACTTATTTATTTCAAAATCCCTCCATAAAGCACTATCTCCTCCCTTCTTCCGATCTTTAACCTCAAGCCCTTCTTTACCACTTCAATACCAAAAACTGAACCCCCACATAATAAACGTCGAATTCTTTCAAAACTCAACAAAATCTCATCATGTTAAACCCAATCTAGTTCTATGAACTCAATTACACAATCCATACTCAAACTCACTTCCTCCTTAAAGACCCACAATGACCCATACATTTTAACCTCCAAACATTGTCATCACAACCCTCAAATGTACACCACATAGCATTTATCTAATGTTAAAGGACATACTTCTTAACTTAATGATGGAGTAAAGGATGAAGACACTTGAAGAGGAGTTTGAAGTTCCCCTTGCCAATACCCAAGAAACACCCCCCCCAAAAAAAAAAAAAAAAAAAAAAAAACTGTGAGAGGTGGTGGTGAGTCATGGCATGATCGGGTGCTGGCGGTGGCACACATATGGGTTGGGGTGCAATAGGGGATGGTGCGGGTGTGGAGCAGGGGGGAGGAATAGGTATGCCTGGGTTTGGTGTTACGGGGTGTTCTTGATATTTTTTTCAATTTTAATCCCCGCCAAATCCAGAGTTCTTTATCCCCCTCTTCCCTTTTTAAACTTTTTTTTGGCTGCCTAGCTTACTTAGAGCAAACATAAATCATTATTTATTAATACTCATCTTTACTTCACTTTTTTTCCCCCACACAATTGCTTTATTTGCATGGTATAGGTAAGCAAATTGTAAAAATTTACTCTTAATCAATGTTTTCCATGAAGAATAGAACTTTTAATCACATTTAGGGATATGCTAATTTATATGGGCCTTGAATAGTTATGTACGAAAGTGTTACTTGATCTTATTTTGAGGCTATCTTATTGCCTAAGTCTGCAATTGCATAAAATATTTGAAATACTGAATTAAAATGCAGCACTTAACTTTATTTAATTGAACGTAATTAAAGTGATTAATATGGGTTAGGTTTAGACTATTACAAATGCGTGTAACTATTATTGATTATTTAACATGAAATTATAGTCCTAGCCGATTTTTAACGGATTAGAAAAATAAATATAGGAGGTAACAAAGGGTAAAAAGACGAATAGAGAAAAAGCAAACCAGACGTAGCATTAAATTTGAAATTTTTACTCAAACTTCACAAGAGAAAAAAATTTTCAGACAGTATTATTCCTTTAATCGAAGTGAAATATGTAAGTAGAAGGAGCCTAATGTATACTTAACAAAGAGGTAAACTACACTAGAAGCTTACAACAACCAAAATATAGGATCGTAGCTTTAGAAATACCAATCTGAATGAGTATCACTAGAAGATTTTGATTCTACTATAGCTTCCACCTCATTAAAAAACAACATTATATATTCTTCAACATGTAGGGCCTTTACATTTTCCTCATGTCATTCTCAGAATACAATTCCATTGCAACCCTAAGATATATGGATTCTTAGTCTCAGTCATCTGAGTAAGCATTTATCATTCAATCTCAACTTCTTGGTGCCTATTCTTGACTTCTTGGTGACGTGCATGGGAGAGGGATAAAGGAAGGAGTCGTGGAGGACATGCATGCAGAGGTACACCCTTGATGTGTTCCAGCCTCTTCCTATAAAAGGCATGCTAGCCCTGCTGCAGTTGTCATGCTGACAAAGATGTCAGGGATGTGACTTAGTTGGTGGTCAAAGCTACGTACCTATGTAAAGAGGGATGAAGGTCCTTCTGCCCCTATAGACAAGAGATCGGGGTGGAAGGACAGAGCTCCCAAGAGCTAGTTGGATCTGAGGCTTCATTCTCTCTAAAGCCAGCACCGAAACCACTAAGGGTAGAGGTGTCAGAAGCCCATACATGGGGATATCTTCCACCAAGGACAGCTAGGAAATAATCTAACCCATTAGGAAGATCTACAATGGGCTAAAGCCCCTGGGGGATGGCTAAGAAATTCTTGAACCTTGTGAGAAGGCAGAGGGATGCAAGAAGAAAATACCTCAAAGAAAATCTCCATTACCAGGCCTCGAAACAATCCCAACGGTCAGCTTTAATGATGCAATGAAAGTGCAAACCCATTTCTCGATCAAACATCTCCAACTTCTTTTTTTAAAAAAATCTCGATCAGAAGAACCTAAAGCAAACTTTTAAGGCTCCGTTTGGACCTTAGAAAATTTGAGGGAAAGAAAAAAAAGGGAAAAAGTTACTTTTTTTCTTATATTTGGTTTAGAGAAAATCACAAAGAAAAAAACATGGAGGAAAGTTAGGTGAAAAATTGGTTAGAAATAAGTGATAAAATTTTCCTCATAAAATTGTGAGGAAAGTTTAGGAAAATTCTCAGCCTTTTTCAACCTCAAACTGCTGAGATGACATAAATATGATTTAAGTAGTTCATCAACATTCAAATTTTTCATCTAAATTCTTATATTTTTTCCTCAATCCAAACAAAAGAAAAAAACTCATTTTCTCCATACTTTTTTTTTCCTTCATATTTTTTCCTTAAGGCTTCGTTTGGTCCTTAGAAAATTTGGTGGAAAGAAAAGTTGAAGGAAAAAAAATGTGAAGGAAAAAAAGTAAGGAGAAAATGATTTTTTTCTCTTGTTCGGATTGAGGAAAAAATACAAGAATTTGGATGAGAAATCTGAATGTTGATGAATAACTTAAATCATATTGATGCCGTCTAAGCAATACGAGATTAGATGAGGTTGAGAATTTTTCTCAAATTTTCCTCACAATTTTATAAGAAAAATTTTATCACTTGTTTTTAACAATTTTTTCACCTAACTTTCCTCCATATTTTTTTTCTTTGTGATTTTCTCTAAACCAAACGCAAGAAAAAAAGTAACTTTCTCAAATTTTTTTCTTTCCACCAAATTTTCCAAGGTTCAAACGAAAATTTTTCTTTCCATCAAATTTTCTAAAGATCAAACGGAGCCTTAAAGTTCTAATTTCATATGAAAAATTATCAATAAGAAACATATCAACGCATGCATAATTGAATATGAAAATGAAGACAATCCCCACTAGAGGAATGAGTGGAGGCCCTGTTAGACTCTAGAGGTGAGTAGGTGGGAGTGGCGTCATCTCTTGCAGAATTTGAAGATAGAAAGAAGAAATCATAAAAATCTTATAATAAAGAAAAACCCTAAGAAATTATTGTTGGTATAGTTATAGATAGGCCAAAAAGGGACAAAATACAAGGAATAGTAAAATAAAGGCTAGTGATAAACGTGCACGGTAAAGCAAGAAAGAAAGAGGTGTAAAGCCCAAATAAGAAGTCTTCAAAAGATGTGTCAACCATCGTAACTGGCATGGGGAGGGAGAGGGAAGGTGGAAAGACACTCAGTGAAGATAAGTTAAGCCACCTTGAGTGGATGCCAAAAAAATTCTTAGGGAAAGGGAAATAAAACTGGCCAAAATTTTGAAATTTGAAAGTAAAATTTGAAATCTGAATAAGGAACTAGAAAAGATAAAAATCTACCCCAAAAAAATTAGTGAAGCTTCTTTGGCAAAAGAGGCTAGATAAGTGAAAGGTGCAGGAACCAGTCCTGAGAAAACCCGTAAGCTTTGGATAACTTATAGCTCATAGTGAAAAACTCCTGAAGAGTTAAAAAGACTAGATCTAGCTACAAGTTGAGGCATGTTAGATTAAAATCTAACATACTTTTAAGGGATAATGATTCAGGCAGATAAAATGTCTAAGACGCAAAGCCCAATAAAAGCCTGAGGAAAGAGATTGATTGGGTCTACTAAATTAATAGAATTGAGCGATAGGCTGAAGCCCAAATTAAAAAAAAAAAATTCATAAACCCTAGCCTCGTGAAGCATTGATATGTGTTCCCTTCTACGTGCATGGTTTGTAAAAGGGAAAAGAGATCTAGCTAAGATCTCCTAAATATTTTTGGTGAAGTTATTAAAAGCGAAAAAAATATATATATCCAAAATGGTATGGAATTCTATTTATATTCTTCTAGGTGAATCACCCGAAAGCATAAACATGTCATGTATGAATCCAAAGATAAGATGAAAATGAACACACAGGTGCAAAAAGTGTATATGCAATCCCTGTGATCTTTTATAATTCCTTGCTTGAGATCCTCCTACGTTGAGCATTAGAAGTTCTGGAATAGGAAACCCTCCTCTCAAGAGTTGGTTTGTAGTTAATCCATGGACAGCTGCACAAGATCCTAAGGGTTTTAAGAGAAGCACATAATTCTACTCACTGCTGAAACAAGCCCTAAAAATTGTTTTCATCTCCTCCTTAATTGGAAGTTGTTGACATTCTCAACGGAACATTTAAGCAATCATTTATTGACCCAAATCTTTGCCTACATTGCTTCTTTACTTAAATCCTAGAGTACTTGCACTTTGCGATTCATGGGCAAAAGTTTTACTAACTAATGATGCCCAAATGCATGGTATATATGCTTGTTCGACTTCAATTGTCAACAAGTTGAGAATTTTCTCTTCATGAACTCTCATTCCTATCATTACCTTCTCAGTTAACTTATCGTTGCTAGAGAAGATTGCGTCTGTATTTTTAAAATTAAATTTATACAATTCCCTAATGAGTGCCTTTTTTCCTTCTCTTAATTTATAGTCAATTGGATTCTTTGTTAACTTCTTTTGTTGTGAATTTTGGACATATTTTGTTTCTAGGTTGTTTATTATTGATCATTTGAATCCTTTTTGTTGACCAAGTATAACGGGCAAATTATTATGCTTTTAATCAGGCAGTCACAAATGGTTAGCTACGTATTAATCATGCCCACCAAATCCTTATTGACAGTTTTAGCTGCGTGCTACTATTTAAGGGGTTTAGAGCTTGATTCTGGGTGTGTGACAGAAATCAAAAACATGATCCCTAATTCTCTCTCCCCTTCACTCACGCTAGCCTCGCCATCATTTGGGTTCAGGTTTAGGGCGTGATAATTATGGTGACTCTAGTAGCCAATGTTCCTTATGATTCAATAATTTATGGGCGATTCCCGAGCATCAGGATCCATTGCTTCTGCATTGCTAAGGTAAGTACTTATTTTCCAATAGCAGTATCAAAGCCATGTTACTCGGTTTCTGACCTCGAATTATTCAATCATGAATTGATGCATAATTAATACGTTTAATATTGCTATTTCGCTAATTCAAATTCAATAAGCGTGATTGTGTATAATACTGAGTGTTATTATGCTAACTAAAGTCAAAATAATGGTGATTGTGTGCTTTACTATTTCGTAACTACCCAAGCCCTAAACCCACATCTCGACACTAACTCAGGAACCTCGACTCTTTGACTGGATAATTTATACCAAAACTAGACTCTGGGTTTGAAAATAAGAATTTAAGTCACCTCGATTCTTCTTTTTGTGCCATCAGGAGATGACCATGCCTATGAGGCCTTAATGGCCCATGAAATCAGGACCACGATTTACATTCCCCCCTAATTCCACCATATCTGCCACCAGATTATGGCATCGCCGACAGTGAGGCATTAATGGCCTACCAAACCATTGAATCTAACAACCATGCCACTTCAAAACATGTATGATACATTTTTTTTTTTGAAGCTGAGAAAAAGGGTGAAAACGAGAAGAGAATTGAACCGTACCCATCAGAAAACCGTCGTGGAGGGTGGCGTGTTTAAGTCACGCGCCGCCTACGAAGGTAGTTTTTGTCTGCCTTCTTTCTCCACCATCCTCTATGCATACCGATCTAAGTCATGCTGATAAGAAAACCTCGAATCGATGCCAAATGGGATGCACATGTGATCACTGGCTGCCTGTGGAGTGGTGCGTGTGGTGGCCTGAATGGTATCATCTGACTCTTTTTTGGCCGATCTACCCAATGATAGTAATAGTGTGAATAGGGGAGGCTCCAATCAGGGGCTATGATTTGGTTTTTCTCGGCAGCAGGGAGGCATTTTCATCATGTGGATGTTTTGGGACCGCAATTTAACAGCCATGGCTGCCCAGAGTATAAACAAGGACATGGCAGAGGGTCGAGATGGGGAGGTCTTGATTGAGTTTGAAACTGAGGCGCGAACTCCTCAGTAAGGGGCTGAAAAGTCCCAAGGAAATGAGGCATTCAATTAGAGAGGGAGAGAGTCCTGAAATATTGAATGTGAGATAGTATGAAGTGAGGGTCTTGAAACTTTAAGGTCATCAATTTGTCCACAATATCGAAATGTTTAGGAGAGTCAACCTGAGAATGAGGTTTGTCCTCAATCTCCCATTCCTAAATATGCAATTAGTCCACAAGTTTAGGCTCGCACTTCCAATGGATAGTGAGAATAATTCTCTCCGTGCTCAGGGTCCCATACCCCTTGGGGAAACGGGGAGGAATTTCTAGTCTTATACCTCTTAGAGAAAGGGGGAAGGATTTCTCACCTGGGTAGACAGATAACAAAGATCCCAGGATTCGAAGGAATGGGTGTAAAAGAGTTCCACAACAATATTTCTAAGTTGAAGAGGAAATATTCTTATGTACTTCCTTGGAAGTTAAGGCACCTAGCTCTTATCAAGGGGTGATTGATTCGTCAAATCATAAAGAGTGAATGGATGTCATGAGGGATGAGATGGACTCAATGGCAAGAAAAAGGTTTGAGAACTCATTGATCCTCTACCCCGACACAAGTATATTGAGAACAAATGAATTTTCAAGATAAAATGTCATAGTGCTACTCCTAGCCGTGGTCCTATTTAGACTTTAATTTGTTTGAAATGAACGTAAAGACCGTTTTCCTTAATGGTAATCTTGAGTAACAGATTTATATGGACTAATCCATTGGTTTTGTATCAAAGAGATAAGAGAACAAGGTGTGTTGTCTTAAAAGGTCCATATATGATCTTAAGCAATCTTCTAGATCTTGGTACTTTAGATTCTATGAAGCCATAACTTAGTTTAGCTTATTTATGGTTTCAGAAGACCACTGTCTATATGTCAAAAGATCAACATGATGGATTATGTTTCTTACCCTGTACGTTGATGACATATTGTTGGCTGGGAAAAAACTTGAAGATGATCGAAACTACTAAAAAGTGGTTGTCCTATGTCTTTGAGATGAAGGACATGGGTGAAGTTAGGTATGTCCTAGGAGTGGAAATAATTCAAAGTCGTCCACGATGCATACATTAAAAAGGTTTTGCAATGATTTCAGATGAATAATTCTAAACTCATGGATACTCCAATTCAGAGGAATCTAACCATGAGTCTTGATCAATGCCCTGAAATAGATGACGATATGGAGATAAGGAACAATGACTCTTTCATAAGTGTTATACGAAGCTTAGTGTAAGTCATGTTATGTACATGGCCTAATATTACTTTGTTGTTGGTTTGGTAAGTCTTCATCAAAATAACATAGGACTTGCTGATTCGCAACTAGTCAAGAGATTCAAGTGATATGTTCATGCTAAAGATGACTTAATCTTATGGTATCAAGGGGAGACTGCAAGTCAAGAAGAAACTCAGCTGTCGATTGAGGTGGTGATCTGGATGAGTCTAGCTCACCTCAAGACATTCTATCACCCTAGGTGGGAGGGCCATGTTATGGTGCAATAAGAAGCAAAACTGCGCAACAATATTAGCTCTAAGGGTAGATTGTGTATCTTGTTACCATAGAGACAAAAAGCATTTCCCTTAGGTATATATATACATTAATAAGGTGATTATGTTCGCTTAAGTAACCTTGTTCTTAGTTGATGCATTCAAAACTCATTTGTTGAGTTTAAGAATTCATAAGGTTTAGTGTTTGGATGTATCTTGTTATGTGATGGATAAATTTATTTTTTAATTAAGTAAACTGCTAATGAATTATTTTTACATGTGTTAGGCATATTGAAATGTCATCAGGCTTCTGATTGGCCTCCTCACAAAGGCAATTGCCCTGACACTTGAGCGGCGGCAAGATGAGACCAATTATATTGGTACTAGGTGTGCAATATTAATGATTCATACTAGAAGTGCATGAATAAAATAAATATAATTCCCTTAGTGAGTATAAGATAAGGCTCGAGGAAGTTGAATACGAAATAGATTTCCATATTGAATCCTTAAGCAGAATCTTGCTTGTCAAGATTAACATTAGGTATGTTAATCTAGTGGCTCAGGTTGGTTTCTTAGATAAAAGCCAGACTTACAATTTGCATGGTATATAAACTGACGTGCCCAGCTAAGTGGGAGCTATGTCATGACACACGTTTCATACTGTGTGCGCTTGTAGGATGACGCATGCATGGAGTGAGAATTGACTTCCTTATCTCTTGCCACTGTGTGGCCCTATGGATGATGACCGTTCAAACTTAAAACTATGATATGAAGCCGAAGCTTGATGATGATACCTTAATGTGTTTCTTAAGGGGCATGATGTATACGGTTCAGCGACAATACTTTAGGAAAGTACTTGAGCTGAGATGAAATTTCATGAGTGTTTATGTTGAGTACATAATCATTTGATATATTGTACAGCATAAAGGGATTATGTATGTCACTGGTGACGTTGAGAATGATTTTGGATATCGTTTTCGTGAAAGTGTTATGTTAATTAGATTGCGACTTAATATAACATTATTAGTTGCTTTCTAGTTGCACACCACATTCCCAGTATGAGGCGGAAGATATTAGTTGGGAGAGAAAAGTGTCACTTATTTTTTATTTGACCAAGGGGCAGCTGTTGACCGAGTGTAATGTTCACATTATTATACTATTAATTGGGCAGTTACAAATGGTTACGTAGTAATCATGCCGATTAAATCTCTATTGATAGTTTCAGTTTTTAAGGGGCTTAAAGCTTAATTCTGGGTGTGTGATAGAAACCAAAAACATAATTCCTAATTCTTGCTCTCCTTCTCTCACATTAGCTTCGCCATCATTCGGGTTCAGGTTTGGGCTATGATAATTATGGTGATTCTAGTAGCCACCGTTAGTTCTGATTCAGTAATTCGCAGGCAACTCTCGAGCATCAGGATCCATTGCTTCCGCATTACTAAAGGACGCCCTTATTTTCCGGCACTTTTAATCATTTATGTTTAAGTCGAGGTTAGAAAAAAGCTACCTGTTATGCTTACAGCAGCAGTTCAAGGTGGAGTTCAGTTTCGTATTTCTTAGTCGCCCTCATCTCTTATTCGGCTTTCCATCTAGCGGGATTGTTATCACTTGATTGCCTTTGTGTTTGTTCATAGATGACATAGGGACTATGTAATATCTTTTATCAAAAGTGGACATAAATGTTAATAAATGGGTTGCATAGTGGGCCTCTAAACTTGAAGTTTAAGACCCCTTCCGATGCCTATTATGCATATTTACTTTAAGGGGCACCATGTGTTGAAATAAAGTCTATGGCTTCCTCTTCTCTAGGATTCACTTTTTAGCTTACTTATTTTTTGTCTATCACCTGGGTTATGCTCAACATTTACTATGAGCAATATTAGAAAAGTTTATCAAGCTGGCTTCCATTGTGTAAAGTTTGACCACATTCTTTTCCATCTCAAATGTTTAACATCCATCTTAGTACTTATTTTCATGAATGGATGAATACCAATGCCTTTCTGTATGTTGATTACTGCACTACCTTGGCAACATCTCACAGTTTCTTCAAGATAGAGTAAATGTTTCTGTTGTTGTCTTAATCAAACACTTTGCAGATTAATCCCTTACGCTATAATTTTTAGATGTAAATTATATCAAGGGATTTGATGTATTTTGAATCTATTTTTTTATTTATAATTGTTACTTTTATTTTGGTACTACTATGTTTGTTTCTTGTCCTATGATAGTTGGACTAGTAGGACCATCCAAATTCACTTGCATAGAATGCATAGCAACATCCTAGACAAGGGTATACTTCTTATTAAGGCTACTAAGGTATACTTGTAGGTTAGTTCTCTAACTGTCCCTATATCACTATGTGCACGCTCCTTAATTACAAGGGAATCTTCATGTGTCGCTTATAACAATATGCTTGGATCACATGGAAACATGGATGCTTGGGAATTTTTTACCCTTAGAGTTTTCAAATCAGAATGCAATGTGTCACGGTGTTATTTAGTCATTTGGTGACTGTCTATGGTTCTTTCAATTTTCGCTATCTTCTAAAGAATATGGATTGCATGGTATTTAGAGAAATCTTTCCATAACCCCTTTTGCTAGTGCACAACATTATTTTTCTCTTCAGGACGATGAAACAAAATTCGGGTAGTGATTGTTTCTTCTCACTTTAGTCTTTGATATGTTGATGATGCTTATTTACTTACTAAGACAAATGTTAATGATAATGTTTTAAGAACTTTCTCTGTATCTGACTTTTACTATAAGCACACTATTTGTCTACGAGTGTTACACCTCTGTGATTCCTTTCTAAGTCGTGTATCTGAATTTCTTTTGTAGCTACGCTTACCTTCTTTGGCATATTTTAGATTACAAGTTGTGTATTTATTATATTGATTTTAAATTCTTATTATACCTTTTGCTAGGATTGGTTGGACATGTTCTTGGTTTCAACCGGGGGTCTATTCTTCTACATTGATCAAATCAGTATTGCCTTATGGACTCCAAGATGCTTAATTGCCCATCTCAAAGCGGATTTTCATTGTGGCAGATATAGCATAGGTCTCTTTCATTTTGTCCATCTTTGTACTAATGTCATGTTTAGTGTTACCACAACTATACTTGCTAAATTATTGCCCTACACTCATTGCTTTCCTTTTAGCTTTATGCTCTTAAGCGATCATTTGTGAACATTGCTACCCTACTAGGAAATACTTTGGTTATTCCCTTTTCTAGTTGGCAAAAATGTTATCATGTTTTGCCACATTGTTATTATGTTAACAGTGAAATCTATATTTTTAGATTGTGCAATCCGTTTGCTTAATGGATTGCTTCCTTCAATGACTAGAAATGATGAGAAAAACCTTATAAAGTCTATGAAAATATTTCATTTTTCAACGTTTCTCTACATCTTACCGAGGATGTATTCGTTTTAAGGCTGGCAAAAAAATATGCGCTTATCTGAAACCCACAAAATCCGCCCCAATAGGTATGGGTAAAGGTGGTGAAATTGAAAAAAAAAAAAAAAAGAGGGTATGAGGTTGGTATTGCTAAAATGGGTATTAGTATGGGTACCCGCCCCATTCCTACCCCATTCACGTTTTATCAATACCTACCTCGTACCCCTCTCCCCATATAAAATCCATACCCGTTTGTTTAAAGTTCTAATTTGTTACTTGTACTTGAATATTTTGTTAGTTGTTTTGAGTTGTATGATATTCAACACATCGGTGGAACATTTTGTTAAAAATTGTAATTGTCAAGTGCTAATTTATTACTTTGATTGGCAAACTTTTAGTTGTATTTGATGTAATATGATATGTTATTGAAAGTTTGATGTTAATGTGACATATTAGCTATTTGATATCGAATACGGGCAGAAACTGGATTTAATTCTTTTTTTCTATATGTTCCCGAATAAATACGCACACCCACTATACCAAATGGTTATGAGTATGGGTATAACTTTACAATACCTGGTGGGTATAGGGATGGTTATCGGTATGGGTATTAATTTTGAAAATGAGTATGGATGAGGGTACAACTAAATTATACCTGCCCTGCTCCGGCCCTATTACCACCCCTAATTCTTTTGCCATAGTTTATGATGTGATCAGCTTCTTTGAAACCCTTTTTTCTCTTTTATTTTCATCTTTTTCTAAATTAGTTAGCTTCTTTCTCTCTCTCTTTTCTTTGTTGGTAACATTTTTCATTTGTAAAAGTTTATTCACTGGAAATGCTTGTATCATCCATGAACTAATTTTGATGACTTTTTATATGTTTAATCTCACAGCAAGGTGGAAATACTTGGTGTAGACCAATTTTGACAACTTTTTGTATCTTCGATCTCATAGCATTATTGATGAATGTAATTTATTTTGAATGTTCATAGCACTAAGAAGCACCAACTTTGAGAAAAAATTAATATTCTAAATCGTAAGTTTTTTTGGATATTCTTATTTGTTGATGTATAATTACAAACAATGTGAATGTTAACAAATCATTTCTGAACAAATGGGAAAAGCATAAGCTTTGGAGAGAGACAGAGAGACAGCTTTGATGGGAATAGGCCGTGGCTACTATGCCCTTCTCATTGCCATACATCATTCTTAAATACACAAAGTCTCGAATAAGATACAACCCTAACCCTAATCCTTGGGTTACACGGCACTCCGGAAAATATTCAAAAATAATATAGGACAAATATTACATAATATTTCTCATTACTCTCTCTCAAGGTGGAGCTTGAGGGCCTATCATAGCCAGCTTGCTTCAAAGGTAGATAAACTGCTTCTTCCTAAGTGCTTTTGTAAATATATCAGTGGGTTGGTGCTTGGTAGATAAATAAGAAACAACCATATCGCCAGATTCTAGTTTCTCATGAGCAAAGTGACAGTCGATTTCGATATATTTGGTTCATTCATGAAAAACTGGATTCTTGGCAATGTTTATAGCACCTTGGCTATCGCAAAGCATATGCATGGCTGTCTCATGGAAGACACTAAGAGATGCTAAAAATGTCTTTAACCAAACCAATTCACTAGGAGTAGCAGCCATCAAACGATATTTTGCTTCAGCTAAGGCTCATAAAACTGTAGTTCGCTTTTTGTGCATCAAGAGATTAGATATTCTCTAATAGTAATAAGATATCTAGTTAAAAACCATCGCGTGATGGGGCAAGCACCCCAGTCTACATCACAGTATGCGTCAACTTGTTGAAAATTATCAGCCTTCAATAAAACACCCAGTCCAGGTGTTGCTTTGATATAGCGCAGGACCCATCGAGCTGCATCCTTGTTCCTGTTTGGGTTATTGCATGAGTTGAGGTAAAATGTGAACAGCACAGCTCAAATTAGGCCTAGTGATAGTCAAGTAAATTCAATTGGAAGTGGTCCTAAAAGTCCGCATTCATTAATGACCTCCAATGCACATTTACGTTGGGACAGGAATAATCCTTGCGGTCCACAAGCCACCTCAAGACCTAGAAAATATATTAGAGGTCGAAGGTCTTTGATTTGAAGGCAGTGATTATGATAAGTCTTAAAATCCAGCAATGTTGTACGATCGTTGCTGGCTGATATGATGTCGTCGAAATAGACTAAAAGAGCCATGAAGGTATCACCGCGTTTGTATGTAAATAAGGAATAATCGCCAAATGATCGAATAAAGCCATGCTCACTGAATTTAGAAGATAACTTGGCAAACCATTACCGGGGAGCCTATCATAGTCTATACAGGGATTTTTGCAACTTGCATGCTTTTGTTAGAGACGACAATGTAAAACCTGGTGGCAGATGAATATACACCTCTTCGTCAAGATCACCGTGGAGGAATGCTTTGTTCACATCCATTTGGTGAAGCTCCCATCCTTTAGCCACGACAACTAACAAGAAAGTTTCCACGCTCATCATCTTGACAACTAGTGCAAACGTTTTGCTAAAAACAAAACCTTGCTGCTAATGATCTTCCTGAGTGACAAGGCGGGCCTTATATCTTTCAAGGGATTCATCAAACTTGTACTTCACTTCATAGACCCATTAATAGTTGATAGATTTCTTTCTAGGTGGCAAATTAACCAAGGTCCAAGTTTTATTATCATCCAAACCTTAGTTCTTGTCAGCCATAGCTTTTCTCCAGTTAGGATCTGCCATTGCTTCTTGATAGTACCTGGGCTCAATAATTTTTCCAATAACAGCTAGATGTCCACGATGAGCATGAGAGATTTTGCACACGTCACACTGTTTGCTGCAGGATACAGAATACCTGAGGAGGCTGCTGAAGATGAGTGTAGAGAGAAGGGGTCAATAGATCTCGAACTGTAGCACACATAATCCGTCAAGTGGCTGGGTGGTCTCCGTTCCCTCATGGGTCTACGAGTCTGATCCGCTGGGTTGTTGTCTTCAGCATTGGACTGTATATTGGGCTACACAGTTGGTTCACTAGAATGAGGTGAGGCGCTCCCTCTATCACTGACACGGGCTTCCGCAGGAAGAGGCCCAATCTCAAGTGGGGCTTCAGGTGTGACATCGTGGGCCTCTTCAGCTTCGGCTCCTGCCCACTAGGAGTTGGCACTTATGTGTGTTGGGCTGGCCCAGGGTGAGACAAGACTACTTCTTCCCTTGAGTTCGGTGGTTTGTTCATGCCAAGCTGAAATCCTGTATCCCCAAACAAGGTTTCCAAGGGTATTGTGGGTGTATTTTCTATTCTTATATCATCATGGTAAGGAAATTCATTTTCATAAAATACGACATCTCGACTAATAAATATTTCTTTGGACTCCAAATCAAAGACCTTCCAACCCTTCTTTCCATAAGGATAACCAACAAATACACACTTTTATCATGGGGAACAAACTAACCTTTGGAGTTTGGCCGTACGTGTGCGTAACATAAGCACCCAAACACGTTTATGGAGTCACAATTGGGGTTGACACCATATAATACTGCATATGGTGTTAGACCATTAAGAAATTTGCTAGGTATGCGATTAATCACAAATGTAGTAGTCAGTGCACACTCACCCCAAAACTCTATGGGTAAGTGGGCTTGAAAACGTAGAGCTCTAGCAGCATTTAGTATATGACAGTGCTTTTGTTCTACCTGACTGTTCTGCTGAGGGGTGTCAACACAATTGGTTTGATGTAATATGCCATTTTTAGAGTAGAAATTGAGCAAAGGACCCTTTTTAAACTCAAGTTCGTTGTCACTCCGAATGATTTTTACATTCTTGTTAAACTGATTTTTCACCAAGGCTACAAAACTCCATAACAAAGTTGCTACTCCCCCTTTTTCCTTCATCAAAAACACCCACACACCTCTACTCGCATCATCGACAATGGTTAAAAAATAGTATGTGCCACAAAAGGAAGGTACTCTATAACTACCCCATATGTCACAATGTATGTTTTAAACAAATACTTGGCTTTACTTTCACTAGTAGTAAAAGAATTATGAGTTTGTTTTGCTTTAAAACAATTTCATAAGAATGACCTTTTTTATTGGGAATTTTATCAAAAAAACCTAAATACTTTGGTAGTAAATGAAGAACTTGTCTTGATGGGTGTCAAGACGCTTATGCCGTAAGGTTCTGGTGTCAACTACATTTGCTCTTGCACTTAGAACATCGATTTCCTTGAACCAAAAGATCCCTCCTTTTTCTTCACCCACTCCAATTAGGCTCCTCGAGGTACGGTCCAATATCACACAAATAATATTGTTATACACCACAGTGCACTTTAATTCTCTATTTAATTAAGAAATGGATGTTAAATTGCAAGAAAAATTGGGAACATATCAGACTTCTGTCAATGACCACACCATCTGGCATACCAACTGGAATAGGTTCTATCCTCTCTAACTCCTCATGTGCCTTTAAGTTGCCCGTCATATGGTTTGATGCCCTGGTATCAAGAATCCACGACAATTTACTTGAGAGTTTCTCGTACCCAAGCTTAGATGACACAATGAGACTTAGGAGGCATTGGACTTACTCGTTGGTGAAACCTGGCAGCATCGAGGGCTCACTGTTCTCACTGCTAGTTGAAGCAATCTATTTTGTCCCTCTGTTTCCTGTAATATAAGTCGTCTAGTGATTTGCTGCGTACCCTATCAGCTCATAGCAATTGTTTTCCTCGTGGCCGAACTTCCCGCAATGTTTGCAAGAGCCCTTTTTAGTCACATTCTACTAACTCTTGCTACCATGACTCACAGCAAAGGCAAAAGCCGACTCGTTCCGTTTGTCTCTCACGACCGTCATGGTCTTGTGATGTTCCTCCTAAAGCACTGTATTGAATATTCTGTCAAGTTTCAGTAGAGGCTCCATTGCTAGAATCTGACTTCTGATTTGTGACTATAGATTATCATTCAGTCTCATCAGGAATTGCTGTGATTTTTCTTCTTCTACCATTGCAACAAACTTGCTTGCTGCTTCGCACTTGCATCTGGCGCACGTGTAGTGTAGGATTTTGACCAAATTTCCCAATTCACTCCAAATGCTTGGGATTTTGGAATAAAATTTGACAACGTTGAGACTTCCTTGCTTACATGCCTCTATGCTTGCTTTCAACAGATGGATCTTCGGTGTATTGGCCACGGCATATCTTTTCTTCAAATTCGTCAACACAGCGTGAGCACTATCAGCATATGCTACACTTATTCATAGCTTGGAGTTGATGATGATGTTAATAATCCATGAGGAGATCATTGAGTTCACCATCTCTTGTGCTTATAATTCATTTCGATCTTATCCTTCGACTATGGTGGGTTTTGTTTGGGTTCTATCAGTGAATCCAAGTTTGATCTTGGCCTTTAGTGCAGTTTCTGATTGCTGTCCCCCAAGGATCGTAATTTTTCCCATCAAATATCGCAACTATTATTAGCACGCCTGACCCTTTAGAGGGATGAAGGTAGTAGGGCGAGTGACTTTCAATAACAAATTTAGTCATATCTGTAATATTCAATGGTATAGCTCTGATACCATGAACAAATTGGAAAAGTGTAACCTTTGGAGAGAGACAGAGAGATAACTTTGATGGGAACAGGCCATAGCTACTATGCCCTTCTCATTGCCATGCATTATTCTTAAATACACAAAGTCACAAATAAGATACAGCCCTAATCCTAATCCTTGGGTTACACAGCACTTGGGAAAATATTCAAAAATAAGATAACATAAATATTAGATAATATTTCTCAATAATTTCTAAACTAGTTTGTGATCATTTCGATTACATCCCTACTAGAAATTCACGTTGCAGTGCATTGCTGAAGTGCACTTAAAAGGACAAAGCCATCACCTTTTTTATGATAAAGTGATTAAGAAAGATGGTATAATGTTAAGTACCTGTGGGCTTGCACAAGAAATTCAAATAGATGCATTTTGCAATCATATGATGGATATTAACACCAGGACTTTTTAATGAAATAAGATGCTTTTAAATAACCCTAAACAGAGTTATACATTCGCAGACTCTTTTGAATTATACTCATAAGGAAACTGTTCCTGCTTAGGAAGCTTATTCGATAAGCGAAAAAATATAATTCACGGCTAACTAATGTATTAAAGGTCAGATAGAGTACTTGGCTTCATGGACTAACATAATTTATAACCCAATTCTTCAGTAGTACGTTGTCTATTCTCTTATTTTAATTATATTCATGTGTTTCTTCAATAGGACGACTCGAGGCAGTTTCATGAAGGTCTGCAATTTTGTTTCCAAAACCCCGTATATATTTATGATGAAGTAGATATATAAGATCATTAACGCTCAATAACGAAAGAATTTTTAGGGATCTTTAATGTTTAAGGTGGCGTCCAAGTTTAAAAGAAACTAAAGAACACATAAAAAGTTGGAATAATAAATCTTGTGGCAATTTCTTTAATAGAATGGATAGGAATGCTTCCTATTTATGATGGAAGAGATCTAATCCCTTAAACTTTCACTATATCAATCTAACATGCTAGCTTAATTAAACAACTTGAGCACTTATTCCTATCTAATAAGAAATACTAGGGAAAGCTTTATAGAAATGAATGGTTAGCGAAGGGCAATCAGAACTTTCAATTCTTATATAGGTGCATGAAGGCTCAGAAGTGTAAGAGCTCTAAACTATGCATTAAGGGTGAATCAGGTGTCAGACTAGACGAAAAAAGAAAAAGAAAAAAACCCTTGTATATTAGCTTCAACTAACAAATAGGGAACTGGTAACTTCTATACCAGCTTTAGATAACATAGAGGGAACCTGTATCAAGCTATGAGAGCCACTACGCCTAGCATGGTTTCCATAGAAAAAAAAATAATTTGCTGACTTTGCTACCACCCCTCAAGAATAAAAGATACAGTTTTCCAAATGGACCCTTCTAACCACCATTTCCTTATTGGTTTGGTGCATGTCTTTCTTCGAAAATATTGGTCCTCTACAGATAATGACATTACAACTTGTACTTGAATTTTTTCTCTTTCTGGGAAATGCCTAAAGGAAATGAATGTATCATATCTTATTACACTAGTATCAAAAGTAGACAATCCTACTAGGATAGGTCAGTTTTGACCCCTTAACATTTTCTAACAATATGTGTAGAATCATATGAACTTCTTGTGCATAGAATCTATCCACATCTATATAATATAACTACATATAAAAGTGAATGAAACTACATGCTCTTAACAAGTGCATCATATTTTTAATAGCTGATGACGAAAATAATACCCCAACTTGTGCTTTCGAGGGCCAAACAGAGTATTAAGCTAAAAAAACGAGTGCATCAATAAAATAAGTAGGTTCACATGCAAGAGACTGACCCATTATATAACATGGTCTGGTTCCCCACAATGGGAACCCAGTCCGATTCTCATTGAAAATTTCTTTTTTGCCTTACCGAGTCCTGTTCTAATTATGCTTATTAAACAAACACATGATAGAACTAGCTTTTCGTGTCAGGTTAAGTATAGCTTTAATTGGATTAATTTCTTTTAATTAATTAATTAGAATTCTAGTTTGTTAAATCAACATGTTTAGATTAAGCCTAGTGGGAGAAGAAATAGGTTTCCTTTTCCTAGATTAATTCACTTAGCCTCCTCAACCACTATAAAAAGGGGATTGATCCTTTGGTTAAAAGGGAGATAATCATTAAAAGTCACAAACAAAGTGTCAAAAAATATGGAGCAGAGCTTTAGGCTTTCTTTTCTAGGAGAGGGTGTTACGGTTTAGTAAGGGAAGTCGATCGTTGGTTAAGAAAGCATCCCTCTACTGGGTTCCTAGAAGATTTAGTGGGGTCATCCTGAGGGCGTGTTTTACAACCTTCTCACCTTTCTCTTTATTTCTTTTCATTTAAATTTAGTTGATTGTAGTTTGTTAAAGATGTAACCTTTAATTAGTTTTATCCCTGCCCGTCCTAATAATTTGAATTGTTTTATCTTTTCACTATCTTTTAATGGACATTGTACTTTGATTTTATATGAATGAACGATTCTGACATGTTGTATGACTATGTGATAGTGCGATTAAGTTTTGATTTTTTGCATTGATCAGTAGATGCCATTGATGATGATAGGCGGTGACATGACGCACTTCGTTATGTCATTAACCTTCATCCTAAATTTGGATCCTTAGTTTCAATCCATGGAGTCACGATGGTCCCCACACTAAGATTAACGGGGGGCCTTTCGAAAATATGTTTGAAGCAAATCAATAGTCACTTTTGGTGTCCTTTTTAATTATCCCTATTAGTAGCAGTTTGCTTTAAAGAGTATAATTGGTTTGTAAGTTTTTCCTAAAATTTACTGGTGACTCTACTAGCTGAAGTTTAATGATCTTTTCTCATTTTTCCTCCAATTTGCACTTTTAGAATTGGCTCAACAGATTTGGATCTTAATAGTATATCATGTCTATATTAGAATTTAGTGTCATAGGAACCTGGCTGGGATGTTCCTAGATCAGTTTTATGCGCAAAAATCGGGCTAGATTGAGCTACTGGTGGAGACCAGGCTAGGGAGTTGGGCCTAGCTTTGGCCAGGGAAACCAGCTAGGTTCCTCGATCAGGGCTAAGGCCCAGTTTCCCACACTTTTGCAACCCAATTTTGGTTGTTTCTACTTTCTAAAAAATAAAGAAATGATGCATGCTTCTAAAAAACAAAGTACCTAGCAGATAAGTTCAACCATTTGTGGAGAAATCGCACTCGGGATAGGCTTCCCCGGGTTAATTGTCCTTACAGTGGTGACTCCACTAAGGAACATTTTTTAAAGATGGTGAGATTTGAACTTCAATACAGAAAATTATCTTAATTGTACTTACATTAGACACATATGGATTATAAGGTGTTGCCTGCTAAGGATTAATAGCGCATCTATGTCAAACCCTAATATTACCCCTTAGTAAAGTAATTGGTCACTTGGTAAGTCCACTCAACTTTAAACTGGGCATGTAATTACTTCACTGACTCGTGATACACTTTCCTGGCCCACACGATACGCGAAAGCAAATGAATATTCTAGGCTTGACATGCACCCCATTGAAGACGAAGCATTCAGATCGCAAGAAGGATTGCTCTAAACCTTACCAAAACTTTGTAACAAAGAACATTCATATAGGTTGAAAATCATTTTTATGATTGGAATGCAACGTGTGCATGAATGATTTGACTTTCTTAGCCCAACAAACTATGCATTGATACTATAAGTCTTAGGAAGCCCAGATTAGGGAACATTGAGTGTAAGAACTGGATTAGGAATCAAAGTTTCTTTTGGGCCAATTGAGTCCTAAAAGGACTTTTAACCTAGAATTCGAGAGGTTCTAATCAGTTTAGATTGTTTGCTTGGGTAAAAAAGAAGAAGCAAAAAATTAGGGAGAACTAGCTGGGTTCCTAAAAAATACAAAAAAAGAAGTGAATTTGATAGTATGTGTTTAGGAATAGAATTGAGTTCATATTAGATCCAATAGAATCTGATTGGGGCCCATTAGGGTTTAGTAGTAAAATTTACCAGGCCACATGCATAGTGGTTTAGTGAAGAGTCACAATATGGGTGTAAGCTTTGGGCCTGGTTAGAACCCAACCGGGTCCAATTAGGAGGTTAAGTCAAGTTTACATAGCTTAAGGTCTACATTCACGGCATAAGACGGTATTCTAGGCTCTCAGTGTTAGAATCAGTCTATAAATCAGCATAGTTCATGTAGGGTCATTAGTTTCTTCCTTCCCAAATAAAGTATGTAGATGAGTTAGTCCTGAGCACTTCATATTGTCAGTCAAGATAAGGAGGACAAAGATGGCATACGAGCAAAGTCTATAAACCGAGAGACTTCTATCTCGAGAGCAATATGAGAAAACTCCACCTACTCGGTCAAGGATAAGCTTAAAATCTAAATCCAAGTGCAATCCAACACCAATTCCAAGGGCTAGGAGCAATAATGAGATCACTCAAAAAATGAAGATATTGGAAAGATGCAGCCTAGGATGTATGAAAGTGACAGGAGGATGGAGACAATGGCTGTTGGACTCTAAAACCTCAACCAGGAACCTCATGGCAATGAAATTGACGATAACCACGAAGAGGAATATAAGATGGGAGGCCTAGTGGCAGCAAAGAATGAGGAAGAGGAGCAAAAGAGCACTCCTCCAACAGATCCATGGGTGGATCATATAGAGTAGTTAGTTAAGGAATCTTCTATATTTAACAATTACTTTAATAATGACTATGCAACATTCACCTCTATCTCGAAAGGGAAACTACCTTCTAAATTCACTATGCCGGAAATAAAATTTCATGGAACTGAAAGCCCTAATCACCATATGAGATACTTTGTCAGTGTTATGACTCTAAAAGGAATTGGCAAAGACATCTTTCACATCATATTACGATAAGGACGTTATGAGAAGTTACAACACTATGGACCCACGAAAGATCATGAACTGGGAAGATTCCCAAGAAGAATTCTTGCTTCAGTATTCATACAATGATGACCTCCCAATCACTCTTAGGGATTTAGAGCTGATTAAGCAAGAAGAAAAAGAAGGCTTCTCTAATTGCCTTGCCAGATGGAGGGCAAGACCATTCACATAGTGAGGTAAGCCTCAAAAGCCCATCAAGTAAGGTTGTTCACTAGGTACTTGAAGCCAACGTACAGCCAGCACCTGCGGTTTACGCCCTTTGAGAATTTCTTCACATTAAGGAATGCAAGGATGCTGGTGAAAGAAGAACGAGCTAGGGAGGCACCTGCTAAAACTGGCAGCAGCCGAAGAGGTAACTACTAAGTAAAGGATAAGAAGGCCAGTTGTTCTTCCAACAAAGAGTGTATGCAATAAACCGCTACATAGAGTAAACCCCTATGAGGACTACTTATACTCAAGCCTTGAAATGTTTGCTAGCTAAGGAAAATATTGATCTTTGTAAGATCAAGCTAGCAACTAAAGCAACAAAGCACTCGAAGTCCTTCGATTGCACCAAACACTACAAATATCATTAGGCTAAGGGGTATGATGCCTAAAATTGTTAGACCTCTAAGAATAGGTTAAAGTGAATGTTCAACTTAGGACAGTTTTCTTTCCCTAAGACTGCTCAAAAGCCTAGCAATAGGAAAAACCCAATCGGAGATGATGATAGCATCTGTACTATCAACAAAAATGCTAAAAATGATTAGGACCCTTTGGTATACATACAGAGAATTAGTGAACTAAAGCCTAAAGTATGCCTTTTCATGCAACATTTAAATGTTCTTAGCCTATGAGAAAGTGATGAAAAGATATATATGGAACTCGAGGAGGCTTTTAGCTTCATGAAGAGAGTGATAAAGATTTCTGGGGAGAACACAAGAAGCAGAACTCCCCAGTAGTGGAAGACCAAGACCAGGTCCAGCACCGCACAAAAGCTGGGTGATATGAAGCCAAAGATGGCTCATAACAGGCCTTAGAAAAAGAAAAGGGGGCAAAGATCAAAGAGGACGACCCTACTGTCAAAGCAATTGAAGAACTTTAAAGCTTATGTAACATGTGGTAACCTATAGTGGCTTCATGGAAGTGCCTGTAACTTTTAATTGAAGAACTAAATAAAATTGATTTGCCACCTGATATCACACCTAAGGAAATGATAGCCTCAATCACCATTAGCAAGGGTACGATGACCTTTAATAATGAAGGTAATGCACCAGGAGGCATAACACACAATAATGCTTTATATCTAACTATGATCTACCTTCAAAAGCATGTACCCATCTCCCTGGTCGATAATAGGTCAGCTGTGAATGTGTGCCATTGGAGGATTGCAAGAGGTTAAGAATTAAGGAGAGTCAGTTGTCACCTCCATCAACACATCTCATAGCATATGATAACTCAAAGAGGTTCATTCGGAGCACTATTATCCTTCATATTAACATGGATCCTATTGAAAAGAATGCAAAGTTATAGGTGATGAACATCCCAGCTACCTTTAATATGCTCTTAGGATGCTCATGGTTTCATGAACATCAGACGGTCCCTTATGCACTGTACCAGAAGGTAAATATGCTAATAAAGGGAGAAGTGGTCACCATTAAAGGGGATAATCTACATGCCACTATTACCAAGAAAGGGTTCATGTTGAAAGTAGAGCATAGGTCGGATGATGAAGAACTCCACAATTTTTAAATAATAGTAGTCTTAGAAAAGGATCAAGGCCGCTTTAACTTTGACCCTTACGCAAACTTAAATGTGAATGCTATTCTTAAAAGATGTGGATACTTCCTAGAGCTAGCTATAGAATGAAGAAATTTTCATGTTGAGGCCAGGTAAAAACCCAATTCTAAAGAAATAGCTAAGGCCAAATGGGAAGAGCAAGCGTGATAATCAACTATCAAGAAAGGATACTGGAAGGATTACATCATAAAGTCCTCTCCACGCACCCTTAATGGTCAGTTGCTCCGTGAAGGGGGCAATTTTCCTTTTTATAGCTTTCGTGGACCCCATTACATAAAAGAAAATGGAATCTAGTCCTTCAATTAGATGTATTCACTTATTACCAAATATTGGAGGAAGAAGCACTCACATCGAAGCGCAAAGACCAATCCACATAAGATTGGACCACCCTAGCTGACAACGATATCTTTGGCATGCTATTCGGGTAAGAGTAAAGGAAGAAGAAAGACCCTACTGCTATCTTCTCCCTTGCTATGACCCACCCGGGTTTCAACCCTGTAAAATTAATCATTGAATTCAGCATGAACAATTGACTTGAAAGAATGAGTAGGAGGAAAAATTTACTGTAACTTTAAGAGAGTTTGGTGTGGGGATTAGGATAGAGTCTAAGAGTTAGTCTTTAATTTCTGTTTATCTAAATCCTACATTAGGTTGACTCAGTTTTGATTTCAATAAGATGAACTCTTTCCCTTACGACTCATCTCATTTTTCTTCCTTTTAATTTTTTGCCTCTAATAAAGGCGAAAATGAAGAAACAATCCAAAAAGACTTAACTAAAGCAGTGGATGATCATAAAAATTGAACTTCTATAATAGAGCATACCATATTAATCGACTTGGCCTGAAGAACCCCAAGAAATTAAGATAGGAAAATCTGTAACTCATGAGCAGTGAGTAGAGCTTATTTCGTTGTTTAGGGAATTCATAGATGTTTTGCTTGATCTTGCAAGGATGACATGTCAGGCATAGATCGATATATTTCTAAGCAAAAGATTCCTTTTTATCCAGATGCCAAACATGTAGAGTAGAAGCTCTACAAAATAAAGCCAGAGTGGGCTTTGAAGATAAAAGAAGAAGTCCATAAATAGTTGCATGTAGGTTTCATCAAAGTCACATAGTGTCGTCAATGGGTGGCTGACATAGTTCCCGTTCTTAAGAAGGACGGAAGGGTAAGAATGTGCGCAGATTTTAGAGATCTTAATAAGGCAAGTCAAAAAGATGATTTTCCTTTGCCACATATAGATGTTTTGATTGACAACACTGTTGGACATGCCCTCCTATCATTTGTTGACGGATATGCTGGCTATAATCAAATCAAAATGGCCAACGGAAGACATGGAAAAGACAACCTTCTCACCCCTTGGGAAACCTGTTGATGCGCAGTGATGCCTTTGGGCTGAAAAATGCTAGGACAACATATCACAGGACCACGACCATCTTGTTACATAACTTGATGTACAATGAAGCAGATGTGCATGTGAACAACATGATCATAAAGTCTAAGGAAGGAGTGGGTCATATCCCAATCCTTCGAAAGATCTTAGCAAGATTAAGGAACTATAGCATGCATTTAAATCTGCATAAGTGTGCATTTAGGGTTACCTCTGGAAAGTTATTAGGATACGTTGTCATTCTAAGAGGAATCGAGATTAATCCCCCAAAAATTAAAGCCATGTGGGAGGCACCTTCTACCCAAGATAGAGAAGGAGATATGAGGATTTTTAAGGTGCTTCTAATGCATCAACTGCTGCATATCCAAGCTAATAATCGTATATGAGTCCATCTTTGAGAAATTTAAGAAAGGGAACAAGCCACAATGGGAGGAAGAGCGCTAGGAAGCATACGATAAGATAATAGAGTACCTCTCTAATTCGTCGGTGTTGGTGCCTCCACAACGAGGCACTCCTCTCATCCTATACCTCATAACCACTACAACATTATATGCTGACCCATACAGCACATGTGGTGGCACCCATGGACCCTATAACATACCTACTAACACCCAGTGATAAATGGTAAGGTGACTAGGTGGACGGTTATGCTATTAGAATTTGACCTCCACTACATTCCATAAAAATCAATCAAGGGAAAGACTATGTCAAATGTCTTAATAAATAGACTTGCCAGCAAAAGATCAAAAGGAAGAGACCTTTGGCTTCCTTGACAAAGGGGTTATCTAGATAGAAGAAGAGATGTGTACAATGTACTTCAATAGGGCTTCAAATTAAAAGGGATTTAGAGCAGGCATCCCTCTAGTATCTCCTGAAGAGGCACACACCTCGATCTCCATCATACTAGACTTCAACGTCACTAACAATGTCGATGAATATGAAGCTTGCATCATCAGGTTACAGGTTGTTGTCGAAAAAAGGGTTAAACACATAAGGGTATATGGTGATTCCAACCTGGTAATTAATCAAGCATCACATAGAAGGAAATTGAGGAGCGAAGCCTTAGCACCATACTGAGCTCAGTTGATTGAACTCATTAAGAACTTTGCCTACATTACCTACACTTACTTACCTCGTGAGGATAATCAATTCACGAATACACCAAAAAAGTTAGCCTCGATGATTAATATTCCAAGTGGTATTCATTATATGCCATTATCAGTGGAAAGCAAGGATAAGCATACAAATTATAACACGATAGAAGAATGCAACATTGACCTTAATGCCTTGAATTATAATATCCATCAATACCTAACAAAGAAGCAATATCCACCTGGATCAACACTGAAAGCCCAACGAGCATTAAGGCTGTTGGCTTAACAATACTTTAAGGATGAAAGGAAGTTATATAAAAAAACTGACATGGTTATTAACTTACATGGTGTCACTCATGAAGAAACATGAGATGATGAAGAAGTCCATGGTAGGAAATGTGGACCGCATATGAACGATCGTATGTTAGCTAAGAAGGTAGAAAAAAAAGGGATACAACTTGTCCACTATGGAGGATGATTGACATGTATACATAAGACGGTGCCATAAATGTCAAAGCTACACAATTTGAAAAACACAACTGCATTCTTACCATTCAAAATTAATTTCACCGCGGCCCTTTTCAATCTTAGGACCTGATATAATTAGGAAGATAACCGGTAACGCAACTAGATGGGATGAATATATGCTTGTAGCAATTTCCTACTTTACGAAATGGTGGAGGCAATCTCTTATGCTAAGATTACTTCAAAACATGTCACAAAGTTCATCACTAACAACATTATATGCCAATATGAGGAGCCCCACGAATTAATAAGTGCTAAGTCACTTTAAGAGGTGTTTGCATCTAAGGTACGATATTTTTACTATATCCTTATACTTAATTTATGCTGAAAATAAATATGAAATTAATATTTTTATTTTATTTTATTTTATTTTATTTTTGTAGGTGATAAAAAATTAGCAAAATAGGAAAAATAAGATGAAAATGTTAAATTGAGAAGTTCGGGCTCGACTTCCACTTGACTTGGCCCATGATCAGTCAAAGCCTACTCTTGCTATTAGCCCAATTGAGAAGCAAGCACAATAAGAACATAAAGGGAAAATAAAAACAAAAAATACCAGCCCTCCCTCGTGCCTCTTACGTGCCTACACCCCCCTTTTCCCATTTGTTTCTCTCTCCTCTCCCGGCTAGAATCGAAGGCCCCCCTCTTTTGCGCTTTTGTTTTCTTCATCCTAATCTCAATTCTTTATCTCTCTTCGAACCAACAAACAACAGCATCGACACCACACCATCATCTTCCATCACTACTAGCTAACATGGCATTTTGTGACACTTTTTTTGCTAATTTTAGACATCAAAGGGCACCACAAATATTTGTATTGGCGCTTATGTAAAGCACCACAAAATTGGGTGTTGAAAATTTAATTTGTGGCGCTTTTGTGAAAACTGCCATGAATTTATGGCACTCAATATTGCCAATAAATTACAAATTTATGGTGCTTCACCGTGCCATAGATTAAAGAGCGCAACTTGGCGGGTCATTTTACTGGTAATTTTGTGACACCTTTTTGTATCAGTAATTTTCCCGGGAAACTTTCACAGCAAACTACCCTCCAACTCCGTGGCACTTTTATCTATCAATAATTTTTTTTATTGGTGCACCGACTTCCCTCCAATTTAGTGGGTTCACCCTTATCCATTTTCCATCCAATTCACTTGGCGTCATTCCTGTCCATTTTCCTCTAAGTTTTAGCTAATATGTACAAGACACTTAATTATATATGAGTCTTTCTTGTAAACACCAACCTTATTAAATTTGGCAATGAAAATAAATAATCAAAGAAAGTATATAATTCACTCAAATATCCATACAATATATCAAAGTCCAATTCAAACATGTATAATTCACCAAACTTACAAATTCATGGATATAGTGGTAAAAGAGGTTCCACTAAAAGCATCCATGTTTCTTGAATAAAATAACAAAGTCATCCTAATAACTAAACTTAGATGTAAATTTTCCTATTTGAAAAGAATAAAAAAATAAGATTGTAGAACTTCAGCTTAAGTAGGATCTTCACACTTGTTCAATGCCCTGAATACTGTCAGAATATCAAACACTACACCTTCCTATATTACGATTGCAAGTGTTAAATTCTCTGTGCCTGCTTGATGCATCTGTAGCTCGATTACCCTTCAGGAAAAAAAAGATTCATTAGAGCAAATTATATAGTATTAATAAATCAAACACATCCAACTTCTTTTTTTAAGCATGAATTTTTACTAAAATAAATTCAAATAAAACTGAAAACATACATTGTGTGAGCTTGAAATAGTGACATATATGATGCTTATGGGAGGAGAGATTGGGAAGATGGTTCGTCAGAGAGTGAATGAGCTCAACTACGCTGCTAAGACAGCCATGAAAAAAGCTAGGACGTCCTAGCATAATCTTGAATTGTTGCTGAATGAATTAGAGATGAAGCTAACTATAAACTACAATAGTAATAGAAACACCCTCAATTCCTAAAATTTCTAATGAGGGTGAAAAAGAAATATTGACCAAACACGCCACTTTCACAGTTCTTTGCAACCCTCTCACCTTGCTTCTTCACTTCTTCCTTCCATTTTGATCATAAATAATGAGAAATGGCAAATCATTTATGAAACAACCGAACACACAAGCAACTTGTTCCCTACAATGTTTGGTCCAAAGGAAGATAAATATTAGACTAATTGACTCTTTGAAACCATAAGGGTAAGAGTGCTGAGCAAGGCAGACATGACCCAGCAAACAAATTCTTCACAACACAGTGACCGAGCATACAACACAGTGAGACGGCTCAACAACACAGTTATGCTCATAGCAGCCAGCATACAACGCACTTTGTACCCCAAAAAAAAAAAGAAAAAAAGAGAGGGATGGAGTGTTTGGGTGGAAGGGTTTCTGGGTCAAGTGAATCCCATATGTTGGCATCCCTAAGTTTGCCCACATAATCATCTCCAAATGTATACATTGTGCAAATTAGAACAAAAATTCTCAAAAATATGGAATAGGCAATATGCTACAAATTAAATGTATTACCTGGACGTTATTCCCAGCGTCATTATCCCGTTCTTTAGATCCGAAAGATGTGGGAGTGATAGATGCATTTGGGCCCCAAAATTATTTACTAATAAAGAAGTAAGATGAAGAAACTGATAATGCATTTCATTTTGCATCTGTTGGTGCATCCCTTTCATTTCCTTCATTTCCTCAACTTGTGCAGTTAGTTAAGATTTCAAGCCTGCAATCTAAGCTCTTAACATCACCACCTCCTCACTAGCATTGTCACGTAATACACAACCTCTTTTTCTAATCTCTCTATCAACCCCAAACACTTGATTATAGGTCCCTCCCACCCCATGACCAACAATTCGTTGGTATTTCTTGTCTTGGTCGGATTAAGACCCATACATAATTTCATGAAAAACCTCATCTTCTACATCCTTAGCTAGGGCACTATCAATCATAGCTTTGCAATCAAAGCCTCTGCTGTATCCTATAATTCAAAATAAAAAATTTAGAATATGTATATTGTGATTCTGAAGTTGTCTAGTTGTATAAACTTCAATTTTAAAATGCATAAATATAGAAGCTAAATATGTGCCACAAAATCCTTTGAAGCGGAATCTTCCTTAAAGCTCCCATCTTTTCTCTTATGTGAAGCAATATAGAACTCGAATGGTCCAGGCTTTCTTCCTGTTTCCTTTTCCTTTAAAAAAAAAAGACATATTCTCATAAGCTCATTAGTTGTTGAAAATGTAGAAAGTAAAGCTAAAATACTCACCAATTAATCTCCCTTCATTGTAAAACTTTTACTTCCAGTAGTGAGCTAGTGATCTTAACTAGCGCGTGCTTCTCTTCCTTGCTTAGAAAGTTGTTGCCCAATGATTTTATTAAGTACTTTTCACTAAGTTTGAAAACCCATGCAAAAGTAAAATATTTAATGCATGATTGTGGTAGTGATAATACGTAGCACTCATCAGATAACCAACAATTTACAAGATTTATCCATTGGTCTCCTATCACATGATCTGGCACCTTATCTTTCACATCTTGCTTTGTTTTCCCAGGCACCTTGTATTGTTCTTAAGGAGGTATCTATGATTCGTCCATGCTTTTCTAACACGTCGTAGTAACTTCTTCTTAACAATTTCATTGGAAGGAAGCACAAACTTTTGCTACAGAGTTTACAGTTCACATAGTATTTAGTGTGTATAATAGACACATTCATTTAAGAATAAGACAATGAGAATGAAGAAAATATTGGACCTCACCTGAACCAATGTTATAATATTAGCTTTGTACACTTTATCAACTTTGTGCCAATTTTTTCCACCAATGGGACACAAGTCACCATTTTAAGCTATATCTCTAAGAAACCATACTAAGACATGACCTCCTTTTCTTAGCAGTTCGTAAAAATCGTTAAAAGGCACAACAATTCGATCACCCAGAGGGAGAGACCAAACATGGCTTGGAAGTATAGTTCCCCCCTTCAGTTTGCTATTCCTATCCTTGTCTGCCCAAATCAAGCGAACACGAAAGTATTTTATTAGTATAAATGCATATGTCATATATGGTTAACTAATTATTTACCTAAATAACAAACATTATTCAATCGTTTTCGATATAATATTGTAATAGTGAAGTGCATATTACCTCTTATTTGCACCTTCTCTTGCTCGTCAGATTCTATGGTGTCATTCCATTCTGGGATTTGAGAATGCTGAGACTGTGTTTCTCCATCACGAAGATCATCATCATCTTCTTCATCGTCTTCTAAGCGTCTTGATTGTTGTTGAGTTTTAATTAAGCTATTACGAAGCCTTTGGTTTTGCAAAGACAATGGGATGTTTGAAATAGTAGTAAATTGGGCTAGACCTCTGCCACGTACGAGATTAGTTTGAACATTCTGCTCTAAAATAGTGTGTTCACCATTAGTTCCCCAAGTAGTCTCCTTTCTACGAGCCTCCGTTCTTGTTCATTTGCTACGAAAGCTCATTATCCCTTAGTATGATAACTACAACCATATAAAGTTTGTAAGTATTACTGGCAGTATAAGAAAGTAACAAAATTCCAACTATAAATATAGAGATACATTGAAGAGGTACATGTTTCTAGTTCATAAGTATTACTAACCATTTACATTATCCCTATGCATCGACCACCAAAGTATTGCTAGTAGTACTAGCCATTTCTAGTTTCTCAAATACATTACAAATACAAGTTCAAACACCAACCATAAGAAATAGCAATCAATTTCAATTGTAGAAGTACAAAGCATGGATATGTTACCTTTGAATTAATTAACAAAGCCAGAACCTCATAAATTATTTCCATGTGGACACATTAATCATTTTGTTCTCACAACTACCTCCATTCAAAATTAATATCCTAAAGCAGATAACAATTTGTATAAATAAGCTAATGTCAACACAAATAATTTAAAGTACAGAAAAAAGTGAATTACATCAATAAACCAATATAAACTAAAAAAAGAACACACATTCACAAAATCATAAACTGGAAACTTTGAATGACAATCAATTATCCTAATTAAACGATGATATAAATAAATTATATAGCTAAGATAAGCATTAAGTGTAAGCATCTCCATCATCATCATCATAAATCCTTTCAGATGTTGCATGTAAGTCATGCAAATCTCTGGGCTTAGTCTTGACAACATGAAGCCATCCTTCATCTTTTGCATTTTTGACATTAAAAACTTGCTTCTTTGAGAAGATAAAATGAAAGGATCATCCTTTAAATATTGACTAGTGTGAATCAACTTTGAAAAATTAACACAAGTGCTCCCATATGCACCTCACTTTATCCCTCGAGAAGAATTGATATCGACCCATTCACATTGAAAAATCACCACCTTATAGGCACTACAATAATCGAGTTTTAAAATATCTGCTAGTCTCCCATACCAAATTTCACCTTCAACTTCGACCATGGCCCCAGAATTTTGAGTCTTTTTTTCCTTCTCAAGGTCCTTTCTATGAAACCTATAACCATTAATTATGAATCCTTTAAATCTTTTAGCAATGGGATTAAGCCCACGAGCCAAGGCTTTGCGCAGTTTCCATTCTTTGTCATTCCTATCAATTTTGTGCACCTATAAAGTCGATCAGATTTCTTAAGAGAGGTATATTAATAGAGAAACATTAGATAAAATGCATACTTAAGGTACGTAACAAAATTATAACTTGTGTTTTCAACCAATCAGAAAATTGATTGGCAACCCAATTGTCTCAAGTGTTGGGTTACAACGAGTTCCTTTTCTTCGGCGTTCTTACTGCTTTTCATTTAGAAATTCCCTATAATAAGTATTTACCAACCTGTTACTGATTCTAATAATATGAATATCACTAATGCCATTGTTGCGCAATAAATAAATCAGAATTTACTCACGAAATGCGTTTATCTCATCCGAATGAAGTAGAACATATCTATGAGCCTGCTGAACACTTCTACAATCTAGATGAGTAATATTCTCATTAGAAATGATTCAACCACTAGAATTGAAAAGATAATGCTCACCATTATGAAGATCATCTTCATTTCTTTATGGCCGACTAAATATATTTTCGATACCACCAAAGTACCTTGAACAAAAGGTTAGGCACTCCTCTACAATGTACCCTTTGACCATAGATCCCTTAGGTTGTGCTCGATTACGATCATAGGATTTTAAGCGAACTAAGAATCCATGAGGAAATTTCATTTTTAAGCCATAAGTTAGAATCAAGATATGTGGTTAAAGATTCGAAAAATGGGAAGTAAGTGAAGGAACATATATGGTTATCTTTCAATAGGATACATCCATCTGTAATGAACAGGACCGCCAAGTTTAACTTCCTTGACTAAGTGAGTAAGTAAGTGAACCATAATTGTGACGACACTAGGAAGGAATAATTTTTCCATGCGACAAAGTATAACAATAACCTTTAACTATGATTCCTTAAGTTTATTTAGATCAAGAGCTTTAGAGCATAAGCCTTTGGAAAAAGAGGACAAATTAGAAATGAGATCTTCCACCTCTGAAGATTTGGAAACACACAAGGCAATTCGTAGAATATCTTGCATCAATATATGATTATCGTGGCTATTTAGATTTGAAATTTTGGGATCTTTAAGATTCACGCGTCTTGAAATATTAGATGCATATGCATTAGGAAATTTAAGGTATTTTAGCACCTTAAGAAACCTCTCCTTATCATCAGAAGACATTGTGTATTCAGTAGGAGGCATATAAGGTTCCTTATTAGTATTCTCAATGAGCCAAAGATGTGCACTTATCTCCATATTTTGTAGATCCTTCCTAGCCTTATCATTGTCCTTACTCTTGCCTTCTAAATTAAGAAATGTCCCTAGCAAATTATCGCACACATTTTTCTTTATATGCATAACTTCTAAGTTATATTGCAGGTAATTGTGTTCCCAACATTCCAAGTTAAAGAAAATGCTTCTTTCTTCCAAAGTAGTTCATGAATTGTTAACCTTTGATATTCTTCTAGTACAACCTGAGGGTCATTATCAAATTCTTTAATTTCATTTGAATTCTCCAAATCATCAAGTAATTAAGCAGAAGTGCTTGTATCATCTCTTGCTCTCTTCCTAGAAGGCTTTTCTAACTTGCCATAATTAAAGCTAATCCTTTCTTACTCTCTTAAAATGATAGATCCTGTTACTAGACTTGGAGCTTGCCTTGTCTCTATGGTTCCATCAAAAACATCAGCCTCTAATCGAAATGGATGATCATTAGGTAGCCATATACAATGACCCATATAGCAAGTTTTTCTTCCAAAAGGAAGATACATTGAATGGGTTGATTGGGCACAAGATGGGCAAGCATAGTATCCTTTTTTTATCTAACCAGATAAGTTAGCATATGCTGAAAAGTCATTTATTGTCGACATAAGCCTTCAACTTAAATGCTTCTCTTTTGAATGCATCAAAAGCATCAACACCTTCCCACAAGAACTTCAATTCATGTATGAGTGGTTGCAAATAGACATCAATGTCTTTACCTTGAGCTCTTGGCCCCGAGATAATTAAAGAAAGAATCATTGATGATCTTTTTATGCAAAGTCAGAGGGCAAATTTTATGGAATTAGAACGACTAGCCCTATACTATATGTGGAATTCATCAGGTGAAAAGGATTAAACCCATCAGTAGCTAAACCAAACCCTACACTATGATGATCTGAAGCAAATTCTAGATACCTATGGTCAAATTTTTTCTATGCCAAACCATCTGTCGGATGCCTTAAGACCCCATCATTCTCACGCTCTTTATCATGCCAAATCATGTCTTCTGCTGTTTTAGAGGACATAAAAATCCTCTTTAATATGGGAATAAGGGGAAAGTATGGTAAAACTTTCACAGGCTTTCCCTCATGCTCCACAAGATCGATAGTATCACCTTCTTTAATCTCAGTTATCTTCCACCAGGAGGTTTGACATGTATTGCATTTTTTCATTATAGCATTATCACCCCAATACAGCATACAATCATTTGGGCAAGTATGTATCTTCTCATATCCCAACCCCAGTTGTATGGTGAATTTTTCAGCTTCATCCCAAGTAGAAGTAAATGAAGACATTTGGGGAAATGCTTCATTTAAAAGTTTTAATAACATCGAAAATGATGTTCTAGACCACCCATACATGCACTTATGATGAAATAAGTGAAAGATGAAAGATAATTTTGAGAAATGAGTGCAACCTGGGTATAAATCTTTCCCACAGTCTTCAATTAGGTTCTTGAACTCAGTTTCTTCCTCAATAGAAGAAAATCGATTAGGTTCTTCTAACTCTTCAAAGGACATAAATTGAGAAGGCATATCATCATCAAATATGTCATTATCTTCTACCTCTCTCTGCCTCCCAAGAGGCTCACTACTAGACATAGGAGTGTAAAGTCCAAAAGCATCATGAATCATTCCCCTAATACCATCACGGTCCTCAACCCTTATACTGGTAGGCCCTTTAACAGAATGGGTATGGGAAGGAGTTTGTATAAACTTTGACTCACCATGATGAGTCCATACCTTTTAATCCTTAAAAAAACCATTGTACAAAATATGCTCTTGAACCTCTTCTATTGCTTTATAAAAACACAAGTGACACTTTTCACATGGACAACATATCCATTCCGCATGCCATGTTTACTAGCAAAGTCAATAAAGTACTTTACGCAATCTATATAAGCTTACGAACCAGGTTGGTCAATCTAATCCCTTTTTATGACTTTATGGACCTAATAGACAATTGCAAGTTCACATGAAAAATATCTTTTGAGTTAGTAAATTGAAAAGACATACTAATTATAAACCACAAATGCATTCACCCAGGAAAAATAGCCAGGCAAATTAACACAAAAGTAAGGCATCACTAATAACAGAACACGTATGGACAGTCAACACAAGAAAAAAATACCAATGTACGATACATCCATATTACAATCAGACATAATTTGGTTTAAGTGTGGAAATGGCTATGACAATACATAAATTAGACATAATTTGGTTTAAGTGTGGAAATGCATTCATCGTAATCTTTAAACGCCAAGGTCAAATATAACTCTCAATGTGCCCAAAGACTACAATGCTTTTAAATTAAAAAACTAACCCATAACCCATCATGACTTATAACCAGAAAATAAGCCAAATCAAAATGGAAGCTTAACACATCTTCATTGTATATTATTTACAAGCAAACTAGATAAGCAAACATTTAACCAGATGCCGCACAAACAGTACCACTAACCCTTCATTGAGAACTCCTATAGATTTGATAAACTCTACACTCATTATTTCATTTTAGGGTAGCAAGCATTAGCTATAAAAGTATAGAGACAACACAGCAAGTTATAATAGTGACTTACTTGACAACTCAATCAAAGAGACAATCATAAACAAGGATAATCATACATTAAATAAAATGAATAAGACAGTTGCACCATTTAAGCAATCATCGAAATCATTTTTTTCCCCAATACAGAATGCATCCACTATGATCAAATCCCTCACATGTATAACACTAGCTCACGGCAAAGAGCCAAAGGCCTATATAAGTAAACCTTGCATAGTTCTCCCTATAGAGGACCGGATCAATGTGCTCATGTAATGAACACAAGATCGAATCTAGAACTGTATAAATGAATTGGTGCTCTATAAACATCAATCACAAAAAAATTATTCATGTTTTCAAAATGAAGCAATTCTCATGAACATATAAATGAACATGGTAATAGTTAACATTACATAACTAAATTAGTGAATAAACTAAGCATAGAGTCTTTTCATTACATTATTTCATTCGTTGAATCAACAAACGACAGTGTGAAGAACAACCAAGTAGAGATTTAATGTTATAATACTTGTTCAAAGAAAATCTTACACTGAGTGATAAATTTGTAACCACTATACACAGTCATTGATATTGCAATTCTCTAAAACCCTAAGTGAGGAAAGTGAGTGAGTGTCACCACTTTAACTCTATGAAACAGTTCTGAAAGTATTAATGTTCTACCAATCACCCTCTTCACACTGCCTCTGCGTAATTTACCATGACAACTGGGAATCACATTACACGTATATCAACTTCGTAGATGATTTTAGGAAAAATTTAAGTATGAAGGAAAATTTTAAGAATGGGGTGAACAAGCACCCATGGGATTTCACAGTATTGTCGATCATCTAAATCCTTTGACATTGGTGAATACTGCCCCTAGATACTAATTTATTCATTAAAAGAGACAAAAACACAAGTAAGACAACAAGTTGGACACAAAGTTGACAAGTAAGCTAGTCGGATGGGTATGGATTACTCCCATAGGGCTTTGGCATAACCTGCTCCAGCACAACAAGATAAGATTAGGGGCAACCAGATATTCAGTCTAACTGGCATGGCCTTTCTTTCTTGAACATAATGATATTTAGTCAAATACATCCCAGGTCAAGCACACATTGGACGTTTAAAATGTGAACATTATGATATCAAAGTCTCCACCCTTGACATGCAAACAATGAAGAACTAACAGTCAAGATACAAATGTGAAGTTTCTCCTCAACTTAGAGTTAGGTTATTTGCAAAGAAAGGGAAGCAAAAGAGGCTAATCCTGATATAACTCTTAGGCTCTTCGTCTCCATACCTTATCCCTAAGATCCAATAATAACATAGTAATCTTTACTCAATTTCTAAAACGTAATACTCTATAGCTTGCATTTATAATACAGGTGCTTCAAAATACTGTCACGTGTTTGGCACATGTGCTTGCGGAAACACAAAGAATAACAATTTATTAGTTGTTAGGCCTGTGGGCCCTTTGTTTGTTAAGGTAGTTAGAGGAGAGAGATTATCATGGACAGATAATGGGGGAGAGAATAAATAGATGGAATTGTAGGGAAATTGGTTGCTTTTTTGACGATCAATGAAAGCACTTCTCTCTCTCTCTCTCTCTTCAGTTTTTCTCCACTTATAGTTGTGAGCATTTGTGTCTCCTCGAAATAGAATTTTCCTAGAGAAGCATTATCAATTGGTATCAGAGCTCGATCCCGGCCCTACCTGATTCAGTTCAGATTTTGAGTTTTGCAATTGATTTCCCTTTGATTCAGTAACTCGCATTTCTACTCGATTCAGCTCGCTATAACTACCTACACAACTCTTTCATTCAACTCGATTACTGGATTAGACTTTCTAGTAACCTAGCTCCCTTTAAGAAAATCCAGGATCTGCTGTTCTTGAGGACAACAATGGCAGTTTTAGATAATAGCCGATCAAATGACAATCGAAGGTGGGAAGAACTGTATCAACAGATGAGAAATTCTATTGAGGAGTTCAAGGAATAACACGGGCATGTCAATGACCAACTTAGAGAGTTGATTACAGGCTTGAGCAGACAAGTGCTGTAAATTGCCGACACTGCAGTATCCACGAGAGAAAACTCGATTGGTAATTCAAACAATTCTCTATCTCGACTCTCTATAATTTACTTTCCAAGATTTGATGGGGAAGATGTCCAGGAATAGGTGTATAGATGTGAATGATTCTTTGAAGTAGATAGCACTGCTCAAAATTTGAAGGTTAAAATTGCATCAATATATCAAAGTAGGAAAGCATTCTTGTGGCATCAAACATTCATGAAGAGTAGGGGTGTGGGAGGATGGCCAATGTGGGAACAATACAAAAGTGCCATTGCTGGAAGGTTTGGGGCTAAGCCTTTTGATGATCCCCTGGCAGACCTAATGAAACTTAAGTAGACCGAAAGTGTGGTGCAATACCAGGAGGTTTTTGATTCCCTTTTGAATAGAGTGGAACTTCCCATTCCCCATGCTGTGAGCTGTTTTTTGAGCGATCTGAATGAGGAGATCTAATATGCCATCAGGATGTTCAAGCCACAGACCTTATGTGATGTTGCTTGTTTAGCTAAATTGTAGGAGGCTACCTTGGCATCCATTGCTAGAAGGTCAAAACCCATCCTAGAAAGAAACGTGTCATATTTTAGGACTGCAGGGTCTGGGTACAGGCCTATTACACAAGGCTCACCCCCTGCCCAACAAAGACCTACTCCTAATTTTCCTTTCCAGAGGAGTTCTTCAGCATCTAGCACAGGATCAATTTCACCTAAGCCCAGGACTATAGGCAAGTCCTTTAGCCCTAAAGATATTGAAGAAAAAAGGGCAAAGAACTTATGCTTTTTCTGTGATGAGAAATATTTTTCGGTCCACCAATGTAAGGCTCAAGTCTACCGGTTAGAGGTGGTAGAAGATCAGGATGTAGGAGAGGAAGGAAGGCAGGAGCCAGAATTTGGGGAAATAGAAGAAGATGCACTTCTGTAGCACGAAAGCCCTCAATTATCATTAAGCGCCTTGAATGGTATAAGCACATACTACACTATGAGAGTTACTGGTAAGATTAAGAACAGCCCCTTGCATATCCTCATAGACTTCAGGAGCGCGCATAATTTCTTAGATCTTTCAATAGCCAAGTGGCTCCACTGTGAAATAAAGAAGATACCCCCTCTATTAGTGATCATAGCTAATGGCCTTCAGTTACAGTGCAGTTCCATGTGCAAAACCTTTTCATGGACACTGCTGGGAGTGAGCTTTTCCACATATGTGATGTTGGTCTCCCTGGGCAGTTGTGAGATGGTTCTAGGGGTCCAGTGGTTGTCGAGCCTATTCTCTGGGAGTTTGAGAAGCTCAAAATGGAGTTTAACTACAAGGGGAAAAGGGTACAACTGAGAGGGACTCAGAAGACGGACTTGGAATGGATGGGGGGTAAGAGCTTCAAGCAGTGTCTGCATAAATCTGCCCAGCTATTTGCACTCCAAGTGAAACCTGTATTAACTCTTGTACAGCCAAATGCAAAAACTGCACCTGAAATACAAAAACTGCTAATGGAATATGATAACGTATTCAGGGAGCCTAAAACCTTACCACCTCACAGAGATTATGATCATAGGATCATCCTGAAGCAAGGTACGTCTCCAGTTAATGTGAGGCCTTATCGATATCCTGCATTACAGAAAGATATCATAGAAAAAACTATCTAGGAAATGCTACAAGCAGGGATTGTGAGAACCTCACATAGCCCTTACTCTTCCCCTATTGTGTTGGTCAAGAAAAAAGATGGTACATAGAGGTTATGTGTCAACTATAGACAATTGAATAAGTATACAGTTGTGGATAAGTTTCCAATTCCAGTGATTGAGGAACTTTTGGATGAATTACATGGAGCTATGTATTTTTCCAAAATTAACTTGAGGTCAGGGTATTGGCAAGTAAGGATGCATCCTGA
The DNA here is from genome assembly GCA_029747015.1 of Carnegiea gigantea. NCBI lineage: Eukaryota > Viridiplantae > Streptophyta > Magnoliopsida > Caryophyllales > Cactaceae > Carnegiea > Carnegiea gigantea. Next base: position 1,122,144 of record JAKOGI010000114.1, read on the forward strand.
AGACATTGAAAGGACGGCTTGTAGAACGCATGAAGGACATTATGAATTCTTGGTCATGCTCTTTGGGTTGACTAATGCCCCATCTACCTTCCAAGCCCTCATGAACCATGTGTTCAAGCCTTATCTTAGGAAATTCATCTTAGTTTTCTTCGATGACATAATGGTATATAGTGAGTCTTACAGCCAGCATTTACAACACCTAAGGACCACCTTAGAAGTTTTGAGGCAAAACACCTTGCTTGCAAAGAAGAGTAAGTGCAGTTTGGAAGTAAGAGAGGTAGAATATCTTGGGCACATTATTTCACACCAAGGAGTAGCTGCTGACCCAGCAAAGGTGGCTACCATGAGAGACTGGCCAGTGCCTACTAATGTGAAGTAACTATATTAGAGGAGGTTTGTGTAGCATTATGGCCTCCTTAGTAGGCCACTTACTGAGCTACTGAAGAAGAACGCTTTCCAATGGGATGAGAAGGCTCAATAGGCTTTTGAGAAATTAAAAGAAGCTATGACGTCAGCACCAGCTCTAGCTATGCTTGATTTTTCTAAACCTTTTGTGATAGAAATGGATGCCTCAGGGTTGGGAATAGGTGTTGTACTAATGCAAGAAGGCCATCCAGTGGCTTACTTCAGCAAAGCACTAGCTCAGAAACGTCACAATTTGTCAGCTTATGAAGAGGAACTCATGGCTGTGGTTTTCGCTGTAAAGAAGTGGAGGCCTTACCTCATGGATAGGCACTTTGTCATCAAGACTGACCATTTCAGTCTTAAGTATCTTTTAGAACAAAAGATAACCACCTGTTTTCAGAGTAAATGGCTGTCTAAATTAATGGGGTATGGTTATGGGATTTTTTTTTTTTGGTAAGTCGACTATGAGATTTTATACAGAAAAGGCAAGGAGAATGTAGCTACAGATGGGTTGTCCAGATTGCCTGCAACACATTTTTTTGCTCTTACACTCAGTACACTCATGTCTGACCTTTTGACAGCCATAAAAGACTCTTTGTCCCAGGATACCTATCTGCAACAGCCTATAAACATACTCTCACTAGGGCAGCAGCACAGCAAATACACTAGCCAGTAAGGAATTTTGTATAGAAAAGGGAAGGTGGTGGTGGGTAATGTACCAACTTTAAAGCAACAACTCTTGCAACTGTTTCATGACTCATCTACGGGAGGTCACTCAGGGGTAGAGGGGTAGAGATAACCAAGAAGAGATTAGCTAGCGTGCTATTTGGAGGGGGCTTAACAAGGATGTGAGGACTCATGTTAGGGCATGTGTGGCGTGTCAGAGGTACAAACCTGACTTAGTAGCCTCAATGGGGCTATCGCAACCTTTGCCAATTCCCAATGCTATTTGGGAGGGCATTTCCATGGACTTCATTGAGGGCCTACCTAAATTAAGAGGGAAAGACACTATTCTAGTGGTGGTAGACAGGTTAAGTAAGTATGCCCATTTCTTGGCTCTGTCTCACCCCTTTGCTGCTGCCACTGTAGCTCAAGTATACTTTAAGCACATTTTTAAATTGCATGGCCTGCCTAATACCATTGTATCGGATAGGGATACGACTTTCCTTAGTAGATTCTGGCAAGAACTCTTTTCCTTAATGAGCGTATGCTTGCATATGTCGACTGCTTACCATCTTCGGAGTGATGGACAGACGGAGGTAGTAAACAGGTGTTTGGAGGGATACTTGAGTTGTATGACTGGGGAAAAGCTAAATAAGTGGGTTTTATGGTTGCCTCTTGCGGAATGGTGGTATAATTCCCATTGGCATTCATCCATTAGAGTCACCCCTTTTGAGGTGGTATACGGGCAGCCGCCACATCTACACGTACCTTACATACCCGGGGACGGCAAGGTAGAAGTAGTTGATAGGTGTTTAAGAGCTAGGGAAGATTGCATCAAAATGCTCAAGTACCATTTGGAGAGAGCACAAGCAAGGATGAAATCATAGGCAGATAAGCATAGGACTGATAAGACTCTAGAAGTAGGGGACTTGGTCTATGTTAAGCTACAGCCTTATAGGCAACAATCAACGGCCCGCAGAACTTCTCATAAACTGGTAGCGAGCTTCTTTGGGCCTTTCCTTGTGATAGCTACAGTGGGGGTTGTGGCTTACAAGCTACGGCTTCCCGATGACTCTAAGATTCATCCCGTTTTCCATGTTTCTTAAATGAGGAAGCATGGGGGAACTAAACCTATAACCAGCACATTGCCTGTGATCGATGAAGCTGGACTAATGACAGCAAGGCCTGTTGTTGTGCTTGACAGAAGGTTGGGAAAGCAGGGATATAAGGCAGTGGTATATGTCCTCATTCAATGGTCTACAGGTTCAAAAGAAGATTCTACATAGGAACTCTACTCAGACATCGAACAAAAATTTCTAGATTTCGATCCATCAGCTTCAGGACAAGCTTCTCGAAGGGGGAGGCAGTTGATACAGGTGCTTCAAAATACGATCACGTGTTTGGCACATGTGCTTGTAGAAACACAAAGAATAATAATTTAGTTGGTTGTTAGGCCAGTGGGCCCTTTGTTTGTTAAGGTAGTTAAAGGAGAGAGATTATCATTAACAGATAATGGGGGAGAGAATAAACAGACGGAATTGTAGGGAAATTGGTTGCTTTTTTGATGATCAATGAAAACACTTCTCTCACTCTCTTCAGTTTTTCTCCACTTGCAGTTGTGAGCATTTGTTTCTCCTCGAAATGGAATTTCCCTAGAGAAGCATTATCAATTTAAAAGAATCATATAGCCTCTGTTTGCTAAAATGACTGAGATTGTTTAGTACTTGAGATATACATGGTTTCCTCTCACTGAAACTCTCATTCAAGATTAAACAAGAAGATCCGAGATGATATGGAGCCAAGTGTCCATGATCATAGAACTGTCAAGCAGAACAAATGCTATTGAACAAATGGAAAACCTAATTTGGGGGTTCTAAAATCATTCCTTGTTTGATGTAAATGTACTAAAATAAGGCTCCATATGCATCAATATAAGCCACTTGCACAAATTAGGTCTAGGGTTATCAAGATCCAATTTAATGGCAACTCCATGTGCATCAATATAACCAAATTACAACAATGAGGCAAAATACAGACTACAATTGCTTAATTCACAGAAGATTTAACGGAATTAAGAGACTAACATTAGAACTAATATGATGGCTCTAAAAGATTTGAGTTGACTGAATGAAGACACCGCTGATGAGGGGAGATAAGGGCACCAATACCTAGTCTTTAACTCGCAAATGCCCAGAGCACTGGAGTACCTACGACCCAACCATGGAGGAGAATTAAAGTAGAGAATTTAAGCGGAGAGGTCTGGTTTGCACGACCATGTGAGATACGAAGAGATGGAGAGTCGAGAATGGATTAGGGCTTGGTCAATTTTTTGCGACCAAGAAACATAATATATTTTCTTTTCCTTTTTTTTAGTAACATATTTGACTAAAAAGAAGCCAGCGCTTTCCTTTAGTTTAGTGGAAATTTTGTGGCAATTTTTAGCTAGTTATTTGTGGAATAGAATAATGCCTTAAATTTTTACCACATTTACCCGCTTCTAATATTTGTGAGTATGACACTTTTTTAAGTTGCCAAAAAAATAATGCCATAAATATCCGTTTTTCTTATAGTGCATATTCATCCACCATCTTTGTCCGCCTTCATCACTATGTACTACCCAACACCAAATCACCCTCATCTTGGCCAGTGCAACACCCATCACCACCATCTTTGTCCCCGTCTCAATTCTTCTGTCTCATCTAACTAACAAACAACAACACCAACACCACACCCTCATCTTCCATCTTCATCCACCATCTTTGTCCACCTTCATCACTAAGTACTACCCAACACCAAATCAACCCCATCTTGGCCAGCGTAGCACCCATCACCACCATCCACGCCATCCCTAAATCAATGGCTATGGAGAAGAAGGAAGTCGTATAAATTAGAGTGAGCATAGCAATTAAATGTAGCTAGGGTTTTACGATTACATTTTCTAGTTTAGCTTTAGATAAATTTAGGGTTTAATTTACTCCGAATTTTCACCTCGGTTTGCTCTGCTTTTCCATTTTAGATATAGTTAATTATCCACAAATTAATGTAATCAACCTGGCTCTTGCTAATTCTGAGTTTAATATTATGATTTTGGGTTTAAAACTCCATAATTTTTGGGTTAAATTTGAGGTTTTCCTGGCGGTATTTTGCTTCTGGGTTGCTCTGTTCCGTCCTCTCCGTGCTGCCATTGATGGAACTCGGTGAAATACTCTCCTTCTTCTCATAATCTTATCTTTGATTTATTGTATATTGTTTTCTGCCTTTGGTGTATATTGATGACTATTTCCGACCTCCTTTCCCCCTTTTTCTGTTGATCTGTTCTATACTGCTTCTTCTTCCCTTTTAGCTTGAGTTACCCTTCTTTGACTTTGCCTTGGTTGGATTTGGGCTTGCCTTGACACGGTCTACGTTATGGTTTTTCTTTTTCTCTGTTTTGTTGGTTTGTGCATGATGGAGCCATCAATGGTGGCTAATTTGGGGATGTACTTTTGAGGTGGATTCAAAGCTTGGGATGAGCTTGAAGCTAGGGTGCCATGCCTCCTGAATTCCGTTCTCCCTTATATATTTTGTTTATTCTATTTACTCTACTGCTTTCTGTTTGTTTTATTTTCCTGTTTGTTTTAACATTGTAGTTTTCATTTGGGTTAAGTTAGTGTGGGAATTACTTTTTAAGTGGTGATATAGATTGTGATTTAAATTTACCTAGGCAGCCTCTCCTTTTTCTTTGGTATTCTGGCAGCTTTGTTTGATTGAATTTGTATTGCTTGGTGTTCTTAGTTAATTAATTAGTTTTCAAAGTGGAAACTTCAGGTTAGGTTTAGTCCTTCTCTTTAATTAATTAAATCTTATGAGCTATTAGTTATTAAGCTTTTGTAAATAGTTTAGATAATTTGGTTAACTCCAAGAAATTGATTAGTTACTTTGATTTAATATTTAATGACCTTAATCTGATCCTCGTCCCCAAGGAAACAACCCTTAAATACTACAGCGAGAGCTGTACGCTTGCGGCTTTAAATTTGCATTCGAAAATTATGTACAAGATGGAAGTGACTAGCTTGTTGGAAAAGTTTAAAATTCAATATCACAAATCTTCTCCATATTATCCACAGATAAATAGTGCTGTCGAAGTAGCCAACAGGAACACATGAAGGATAACTGAGAAGGCGGTTGAAAATTATAAGGACTGGTCAAAAAAGCTACCGTTTTCCCTATGGGGTTGTCGAACCTTAATTAGATCCCCAACAGGAACAACGGCTTAGTCCTTAGTGTGTTGAATATATGCTGTACTTCTAATTAAAATAGGAATACCCTCACTAACGGTAATAGTAGGAAGCCAAATCCTAAATTATGAGTGGGCAAAAGCTCAAAATGAGAAATTGAAAATATTTAACGAAACAAAATTGCGGGCATTATGTAATGTTCAATCGTACCAAGCTCGGATCTCAAGAGCCTTCAACGAAAAGTTTAACGCCTAGGGACCCACAAGAAGACATGGTGCTAAAAGAAATTAGAGCCCCTGTTTAAGATCCAAGAGGAAAGTTCATGCCCAGTTGGTAAGATCCATTTATCATTAAAACCACCCTACTCGGTGAATTTAAAAGGAGATGAATATGATCAATACAAAAATATCAACAAATTGAAGAAGTATTATGCTTAAGCGGTCAAAGGAGAGCACATAACAAGTTTTCTCAAGTTGATAAATCACGGCCCATAATAGGCACGTAAGGCCCATGCTAGCCCAAAAGAATGAACTCCGATGGCTTGATTTCATAATGTAGATATGTAGCAAGCCAATTGGTCTGGCCCAATTAATTATCACTCTCTTCTTTTAACATAAATTTAAAAAATTAGAATAACGTAGTAGGCACATAAGGCATTGTTTAAGCTCAGTTGCCAAACATGCTTGAAATTGGGCCGCAAACAAAAATGTGGAAAGCCGGCCAGGTTTCGGGGAGGACTAGGCTTGCAAGACTCATAAAAGGGGAAAAAGGAGACATAGTAAATGACCCGAGCATGACATCGCTTTTATTTGTTCCTTAAAGATTTCAAAGCATACAACTTATTAAAGATGCACTGAAAACATTATTAAAGTAACAACAGGAAAAATAACACTTTATTTCATCTAAGGAGGTAATGTTAATCAACCCTCAACGTCTTCCCCCTCTTCACTTTGGGGGAGAGGGTGTTCTCTTATAAGGACCAGGTAGGACCCTTGATTCTTTTCTCTCCCATCAGAGGTGAGTCACCTCTTTCCTTGACCTCTCCTTCTTCCACACCTTTTAAAGCCCCAGTGTTTTTATTCTCCCGAAGAGCCTTTTGCCTCTCCACATTGAGCTCAGTCATCCACTCTATGTTGAGTTTAGAAATATATGTGTAGCGAGGTGCCACTAGCATGGTGATAGGAGGGCGATAAAGTCAAAACTCCATCCAAGAGTGGACACAAATAGGGTTATTCACTCAACTCTTTAGAGAGATACAGTCCAGCTTCAGAATCTGCTGCCTATGAGCACATTATCTTAAAAGACGTTCGACGAAGAAGTAGGACCCCATCATAAGACCAATAAGCTGTACAGCAGCACAGTGATCTCCATGGATCACAAATCGATGAATGTTCCACCAATGAACAACCCAGTGGTTTGAGGGAATTTTTCCAGGAAGCCAACCCAATTCGCAATAAACTAGTCTTTGAAAAGTCTTTTCCCCTGACAAAACTGTGTTGTAGGATAAGTGTTTGCATTCTGAGAATGTGCAATCAATCTTAGATGCTCCAGTAGCCATTTTTTTATGAAAAAAAGAAACAAAAATCTCAATAAAGACCCCAGAAACCAAGGTAGGTCCCTATGTCTACAAAAGAAAAAAAGAAAAGGTGAGGAAAGGAAAAGGGAATGGCAACCTATAAAATAGGCCCAGGCCAACAAGGAACAGTCTTGGTTCCCTACAACAATGAGCAGCCTAGACTAGTGAGAGGAAGGAGGGAGTAGGCATATTGGCCCAACATATAGTCTATACCTGAAGCAGCAAAGGACTTCCCAAGACCAAGATGATGGCAAAGACGGTCGAGGCAAAGAATGGCTTTGGCTTGCATAAGGTGCACGGAAGTCTGACGGTGATGAATGTCGTCTTTCACTGCGCACTACTTAAAAAGTGCGAAATAAGGATGGAAAATAGCGATGGAATTTTAATCCATTATAAATAGCGATGAGTGTGGCGACTGATCAGATAAGGACAAATTTCATCCGACATAGCAATGCAAAAAGAAATATATCGCCTATTTTAAGTATGTGGCAACAGAACAGGATTTTTAATTTTTTTACTGTGCAGTGACGGATTATCTGTTGCCTACAGCAAAAAAAAAAAAATTAAAATAACCTGGCGATAGAAATTTCATTGCCACTTTTGTTAGAAGAAACTAGATCTGGTTTCTGTCTTTATTTCTCGAAACCGAGAGAGAGAGAGTGTGTGCGAGCGACCCAGACACCAATGCACTCCCGCCGCCTCCTGCCGCATATCCACCTGCCTCCGGCGCCCACAGCAGCCATCCGACCTCCTCCGCCATCGCTGGCCACTCGTTGTCCGGCGCCATCGACCCTCTTCTTCAAATTCAAGGCTTAATTTAGTTAGTTTTCTAACACTAATTTAGTTTTAAATCCTGAAAATTATAGTTTCTGTTGTTCAAGATTTTTTAGTTCGTTTATGTTTATGTTGAATTATGAGATACGTATTTAATAATTGCTTTAATTTGGTTGAACTTATCCCTTAATGTAATTTAGGGCTTTGATTTATTTGAAATTAGTGGCTTTTATAAGTGAACAAGTGGTGAAAATTGAAACTTATGTGAAGTAATTATGTAAAATTTGTGGGAGTTGAAGTGAATGATTTGTGGGAGTGGAAATATATATGAAGGAATTCTATGAAATTTGTGGGAGTTGAAGTGAATAATTTTTTGGAGTTGAATTATGTGTGAAGTAATTATGTCAAATTTGCGGGAGTTTAAGTGAACAATTTGTAGGAGTTAAAATTTGTGGGAAGCAATTGTGTGAAATTTAGTTGAACTTCTTCATCAATGTAATTTATTTAGGGGTTAGGTATGGTAAATTAGTTCCAATTTAGGTTTCAAGTTTATAAGTAGGTCAAATGTATTAAATTATTGCAATGCATATTTGAATTGTGAAATTAGTTGGACTTAAGGTGAAGAATATTTCTAAATTGGCATGCTTTGAACATGATAATTGCTGATATGGAATCATGTATTTAAATGTGATTTTTGGCATAAACTTGATATTATAATGTAGGTTGTATGCTAATGTCATTTGATCTGTTTGTTTGTACTTAGGAGTAATTAGCAAAATGTAATAGAATCTTTTGAGAGTAAAGTTGTGAACATTTAGGAGAATGATTTAAAAAAAGTTTAATATACGTTAATGTACGTACCTATATATATTTTTGCGGATGAAGGTTAATGGATTATGGCTATTAAACTATATGTATTATATATTTTGAGTATTTTATATAACTATAATCAGATAAATTGAAGTTAATACTAATCTGATAACTTATATAAATATTATTGTTTAAGCAGAATATGACTGACCATCCACATTGTTCATGGACAAATAATAGATTATTGTCCGATCGTAATGGTTATTCATAAGAATTTCCAAAATGGAGTAAATCAATTTGAGGAATTTGCACGTAAATAACCAAAGTTTCATAGTTGGCAGAAGTATAGATGCCTATGTGCTAAATACAAAAATAGAGTGTACTTAATAGCAGATAAGGTAAAGATGCACCTTATGTATAAGAGTTTTGTAAAAGGGTATTCGTCTTGGATAAGCCACGGAGAAGTAGAACCTCAACAATGTATTTTGGGTATTCTACTAGTGAAATGCCTGAAATTGGTGGTTCAAGTCATATTAACCATGACTACAATGAATCCCATAGATTGTATGGAGTATATGGTTGGTGAAGTTGTAACGGTAAATCAAAATGTAAGGGAGGAAGAGCAAGCACTTGTCCAGAACAATTCTATAACATAGTTCAATCTACTCAACAATCCTTATGTGGTGGTTGTTCCATAAACAATGAGCTCTCTACTGCTATTAGGCTGTTCCGAATCAAGTCTGATTATAACATCGCACAAAATTGTTCAATTTATGAAGCATATGTGTCCACCTAATAATCGCATGCCAAACAACTATGGCAGATGAAGAAGGTTGTTGAATATCTCATCAACGATATCGTACACAATGACTGTTAGCATAAAGGTTACAAGTTATTCTTTAAAGAGGACTCAAACATTGATGCATGCAAGTCTTGTGGGCATTCAAGATGGAAGAGGTAAAGGCCACAACAAAGGAATCAAAAGTCATTACCATACGCAAGGATGCATTACTTGCCATTGAAACCTCAACTTTAGATGTTGTATGCATCAAGAAACCCTGCAGAGCACATGAGATGGCATTATAAACATCGACGTAAGGGCGGCGCTTTATGTCATCCATGAGATGAAGCAGCATGGAAACATTTCAATAACAAGTACCTTAATTTTGCTGTAGAGCCTCAAAATGTTAGGCTTGGCTTATGATCAGATGGATTTAATCCTTACACACTTTCTTTAAGATCTTACTCCATTTGGCCGGTGGTAGTTATAACTTGTAACCTTCCCCCTGAAATGTGTGTGATCACGCAGTTCATGTTCCTCACTTGTATAACGCCCGACCCTAAAAATCCTAAGAACAAAATAGATGTGTATTTACAACCTTTTATTGATAATTGAAGGAACTATGGGCCGTTGGAATAGAAACATATGACATTTCTCCAGATAGACATTTTAATTGAAGGATGCACTTATATGGACCATTAATGATTTCTCGACATATGGAATGCTATCTGAGTTGAGTGCTAAAGGTCAGTTGGAATGTTCAATATGTATGAAGCAACGGAAGGCTTTTAGACTGAAGAATGGAGGTAAATTTTCATGATTTGATTGTTATTGGTGTTTGTTGTCAAGCAATTATACGTTTAGAAGAAATCGAACCTCATTTAGGAAAAGCAGAATTGTTATGGGGGGTCCTCCTCACCGCATATTTGGGGATCAACTTTATGCTGAGGTGGAACACTATCCAATGGTAACCACAGACGGTGATTTTCAAAAGCCATAATTTAAGGAAAATAAGTATAACTGGATGAAGAAGAGCATATTATGGGAGTTGTCTTACTGGCAACACCAATTACTTTACCATAATTTAGATGTGATGCACACAGAAAAGAACTTCTTCAAAAACATCATTAACACTATTATGGATGTTCATGGAAAAACAAAGGATAATGTCAAATCAAGGATGGATGTTGCACATGTATGTGACAGAGAAGAATTACATTTGTAACCAGACCTCACTGGTAAAATGGCCAAACCAAAAGCGAAGTTTGCTCTTCTTATGGAAAAAAGAAGAGAGTTGTGTGAATGGGTGAAGGAACTTCAAATGCTTGATGGATATTGCTCCAATTTGAGAACATTGTGGACGCTAATGATGTAAAGTTTAACAATATGAAAAATCATGATCGGATCATGTGTTTAAGGAGACTCTTTTACTAATTGCATTTGGTGTTGCCCTAGATGATGTGTTGAAATCTCTCATTGAGATAAGTCAGTTCTTCAAGAGCTTGTGATTAACAACACTATAAAAGGACGCACTTGAGAAAATGCATTGGAGCACTATCGTTACTCTCTTTAAGTTAGAGACGATATTTTCTCCACGCTTCTTCAATTTAATTAAGCACCTACTAGTGCATTTAGTAGAAGAAGACAACTTAGTGGTCCTGCTCAATACCGATGGATGTATCCATTTGAGAGGTAGAATAGATTGTATTTGATGAAAATGGATTAAAAAAATAAACTATCTTATGATTGTTAGTTGACATTATTTTGTTAGATACTTTGGCCGATTGAAGAAAAATATAAAACGATAAATATGTCCTAAAGGTTCAATCACATAAGATTACCTAGAAGCTGAAAGGATGTTCTTTGCCTCCTATAATTTTGGCTCTAATGTGCTCTCCGTGCGCCCTAGATGTTAAAGAAATGAGGATGGCGATTAAGACAATAATCATTTTCCAACTATATCAATGTTTGAACCACAAGGGACCGTTATTGGGGGAGAAAGGTCAAGGTATCTCACATATACTAAATATATTGCTGCTCATCTTTACGTGTTATTGAATTGTGATAGAGTTAAACGTTATATTCGGTGAGTGCCACCTAAGGCATTGTAAGTTTCCATTGACTTTATCCTTTAGAACACTAATTTATTTATCACTTTTATAAAATGTGATAGAATTTTCACAGATCAAGTACGAACTGCACATCCCATAATTAGTGTTGTTGACGTTGACACCATCATTAAAACTCACTTTGCTAATTGGTTTAGTTAAAATGTAAGTCATATAACTTATTCCCTGATAATACCATGACATGATTGAGTGTACTGTATTAACTAAAACCATATCCTATGTCTCCTTAGGTGCATTAGATTCAAGTATTTGACAACTACAAATATTAGTACTTGGCACAATTGCCTGTGAAGCCTAATAGGGATGTGTCCATGTGGATAACATATAGAGTTAATGGATTCAAATTTCACACAAAAGCCCACACTGTCGGCAAGAAAACATGTTATTGTGGTGTTGGTGTACGCAGGACTGGAGAAGACGATATTGAAAATGATTATTATGGTGTACTTAAAGATATTATTGAAAATGAGTTTGTAGGTGAATCACTTAAAAGATGTGCAGTATTTAGTTGTGAGTGGTTTGATCCCACATTGAATCGTGGGAAATAATCTCACAAACTAAGCAAACTTATTGAAGTTCATCGCACAAGGAGGTGCATAAAGTATGATCTATTCATCTTCCTAAATACTACATCACAAGTGTACTTTATACCATATCCAGATTGCTCAAGGGACAGTGTCAATTGACTTATTATTATACCAACCAAACCAAGGGATAGAGTGGATAAACAATACTCTCTACCTCTTGTTGTCTAACAAATGGGCATGACGACACTGGTGGAACCTATGAATAATGTTATCCCTACATCATTAGTGGATGAAAGTGCACCATTGGAAGAGGTTAATGATAATATGGCTTTTTCATTTATTCAAGTAAATGACCACATAGATAAGGAGGAAGAGGATGATGGTGATGAAGAGGTTGCATGGGATGATGGGAATGAAATAGATGATGTAGAGGAAAATGTACATTTAGATGATGATGACGATGACGATGATGAGAATGATGATGAGGAAAAGGGTGAGGATGACGATTAAGATGATTTAGACAATTGATTGCTTATGAATTGTCATATATTTCATTACTTAATTCTCTAACACTTTGTTGTTGATTTACTTTAACTGTATACGTTAATTTTGAAACTTGTTATTCTCTATATATTATGTTGTGTGAGTAAACTATTGATATGTACAATCACTATTTGTACTTGCATTTGTTATTAACTATTTGAGGTATGGATTCCACCCTTTGTCGAGGTAAGTCCTTTACTCGAGGTAAGGAAGAGGTAGTAAGAGCTCTGGCACACATCCTAGTGTTATGACATTGATTAACCTTCCTCCTAAACACCTCATACCATATTTGTTCCAACAACAACAATGAGTGCTTACACGCCAAGTGTTTCAAAAGCAATCCCTAACCAATTTGGGATAGTTCCTATAGGGTCGTCATCACAACCCATCTATCCCTAACCATATATTAATGTACGACAGTTTGCATATAATAATCTAAACAACACCCCTATCGCTAACATTGTGAACCCTACCATAGACACCCGCCCAACCATTGACCCTAACACTAACCGGTCCCAACAAGACATTGGAACTGGAGATAGTGTAGCACAATCAAGTCATGGAAGCACTCGAACCAAGACATATATTACATCATATGGTAACAGGTAAGTCCGACCAAGTTACTGATTTTGAACTTTAAGTATCTGTGTAATCTCGCGTTAATTTGATGTGTTATATTGAAATAAGTTTCTCCCAAATTATAGTGGTATTGCTAGGATTTCTCTGATCTTTCAAGTCAAATATGATGCAACTTGACCTTCTTGGGGTAAAGTACCTCAACAAGTTCGGGATCTGTGGTTTGAAAAGTTCAAGGTAACTAAAGTGACTACATATTAATACTTTTTGCGAACCTGATTAATTATTATAGCATTATTTGATGTGTTCGTTGTCTTCCTAATTGTAGAAGTGGTTCACTTGGGATCCTATCCATGATGAGCAAATCAGAAAAAATTTTAAAAATAGAGAAAATGCACTCTAAAAGGGCTTCTTTGGCAAATTAAGTAAGTACAACAAGTATCCTAACTGGCAGCAGGGTGAGTAATGGAAAGAACTCGAATAATATTAGGCAGATGAAACCCATAATAAATTGTGTGAAGAAGCCTTAAAAATCCTCTTGGTGATCCAAATAGTCTTAGACCATCTCTTCACACCTGTGACTAAATGCCTATGCAAGAGCATAGGAGGCATCTGGTAACTAATTGTACATCTTACAACTTTTTGTAGTTCTTGGGAAATGGGGGCTGAATCTAATTAGCAACATAATTAATAAAATAAGATGAATTGCTACTCAAGACCACCAAAAGCTTTCTATACTTATTATTGTCATTTTTGTTTTTGGTCGGGTTTTTTAGGAAATGGGGGATAAATCTTGCACTTTGCATTTAGCACAAAGGTCTAATTGCGTTTAAAGTAAATTGCAATACAAAGTTAGCATAATAGTGTCATACATAAGTCTGATAGGATAACCCTATTCATCATCCTGGAACTCGCTACTGATTCCACCAAAGAAGTAGTCAGCATAGTTTGATGAGAAGCCAGAATTAGTTGAAGCTCTGCTCATGTCCATGTTTGGATGAGAGCTATCTCCAAGAGCTCAAGAATGGTGAGGAGGTCTACCATGCATTGTCCCTCCGACCTTTCGCGACATAAGACTTGAAGAACAAGTGTGCACTGAAAGAGGAAAGCCAATAAGTGGGTACGTGAAATTTTGGAACAAAGAAGTGTAAGTAACATACTCAGACCCCTAAATGTTAGAGGAATCGAAAGCTCAGGACACTCAGATTCTAATGCTAGTGGAATCTCCACAATTGCTAAGGTTTCTTTCTAACACCACATTGATGTTCAAGTCATTTATAGGGACATCGGCACGTGTTCCCTGAAATGAGGAAAAGGAGGTAAAAATGGCATCACTTAAATGTCCAAAAAAAAAAGAGACTGTGGTGTAGTGGACTACCAAATCGGTCATCATTCGCTAAAGATACACCCCATAGTCACAATAATGGTTAATGAAATTGACACAATGAAGGCCCACTTTCATCTCCATCATGTCTACTAGGAGCACGGAGGATTCATTAGAACATAAGCACTCTATTGGTGAATACTTTAGGGTGTTACACTTTCACCTGAATACCAAATGAAGGAGAAAGGTTCTTCTATAAAGAATCTCCATTGGGTGTAATATTGAGCGGCCTTGACCTTGGGAGGAACAGTGCGAGTATCGCACGAGCCAAAGTTAGCCAACAAAAATATAAGTGTTGTAAGCAATTGCAAAGAATGATAAACAAATTAGTTATCATACCGTTGTTAAATCATTTATGGCTGTTAAGAGAAATTTGAGTTTTAATATTTGTAACCCCAAGTGTAAGGTCTATCGTCGAGTACAGGGTGCCGTCCACTGGGACTTAGCTTTCAAGTACCGGGATTAGCTCAAGTGGTTCAAGCTAGGCTAAGTGAAAAGTAAAGAAAGACAAGCTAAACTAAGCTAACAAATATACAAAAGGAGGCTTAGGATTATAATTGGGCCAATTGACGAAACAAGTAATTGAGTAAGTCCTAATCTACGAAAGCTCAACTAAAAACAAGAAATGGTTAGTTATGCTATGGAAGACCATCAAAGCCCTCTCTCAAGGGTTATGAGCTAGTCTAATTAGTCTAACTACCTATTTTCATGGGGTTAGCCCAATTAGACCACAAAATTAGCAACCCTCGAAGCTGACGAGGATCAGGGCTATTTTCATGTCCCGAACCCAGCTATCTTCTCCCCCACACTAGCTAATCAACCTTGCCTCTCAGCATAACTCAATCACTTAAAAACATAGATGAAAGCTCTCGTAAGTATTTCATCGAACACTTGGCGGGCATGAGAGAAAACTTTAAGTTCTAGATATAAAGTGAGTGTGATTAGGCCTAATCCTAGACTAATTAGCCATTAAGCGGCTAATCACAATCCAAGCCAACCAAAATTAGCAATTAATCATCAACAAAACATAAAAACGCCAATTTAAACCTAAGCTAACAAATAACTCAACAAGCATGAACTAGGAGAATTAATCTAATCTAACAAGGATTAAAACAACTGATGAACACAAAATCATAATAAAACTAAACATTTAAGCTAAATATAATCCAAACTAACAAGATCAAACAAGAGAAAATAAGAACAATCATGAAATAAGAAGAGAGAGGGAAAGGAGAAAACTTACGGATTGCTTGGATGAACTTGAATGTACAATGCTTTGAGTCCCAAAAACAACCCAATTAATCAATGGACTATCTACTTTATTTCCTCCTAATGAGGTTTTTGATGCTAAAGCCTATGCTAAACTAGCCTCAAAAATCGCCCAAAACGAACCCCCGAAAAGTCTCAAAGTAGGCCCTTTAAAAAGGGAAACAAACTGAGCAAAACGGCATTGGGGGAGGCGACGACCATCATCTAGACGATGGCCTATCTTGTTCGAGAAAGGTTGGCCATCGCCACTCCCTAGCCATGGCTGCAGGCTTGTCTGACAGCCACCGTGCCTCCCCCGGCTACCCATCGCCCTACTGCTTTATTTTCTTCTTTTGTTCCTATTTTACTCCTTTTCATGGCACATACTTGGTTGAACTTATCACCTACAAAAGTAAATAAAATAAGTAAAAATCTTAAAGATTATATTATTATATGAGCTAAAATTAGGTGAAAGGGATATGTAAAATGCGATAATTTAGCATCGAACAATGGCCTTCTGGAGGCACTCCAAACTTCCAGACTAAAACTTATACTGAATTTGGTTATCTGCAGGAAAACGGATAGGTTCCTATGCTCCACGTAATAGCTCTGAAAAATATTCATGAAATCAAAACTGCAAAAACAAGGAAACAATCATGAAAGTTTCAAAATGAAAGGAGGAGTCAAATAGTTATGGTGTTATTACCCTAATTTCCCTCCATAAACCATCGAGAGGCGAAGTAGAGCTCTTTTCTCCAAGGCTTATGTTAGTCTTTTGTACTCCACTTCGCATTCTGCAAATAAGATTGGCATATGGAGCTATTCCCTAAGTCAAGCGCCTCACCCTATCTAGATCAACAAGGTTAACCAAATATGAAAGTAACAATGGTTACCTAATTCGGCAAAAATGATGGTGCTAAGAAGGGCGGCTAAAATAATACGAGACTGTTGGTCAAGTGTATGTGCAGCCCAGCCAGCGTCATCCTGCGTTACAGCCAAAAGAGTGGTGTAAGGAAAGCTACCATCATGAGGTATGCTCTCTACGACAGGACCTAGAGCTCAAAAAAGCTCTCACGGCCACGACGAAAGTCCTCCTGTGAGTGACCCAACGGTCTATTAGTTGGAATATTCCTTCTAAAGCTAAAAAAAAGGATCCAAAGCCC
Organism: Carnegiea gigantea; assembly: GCA_029747015.1. NCBI lineage: Eukaryota > Viridiplantae > Streptophyta > Magnoliopsida > Caryophyllales > Cactaceae > Carnegiea > Carnegiea gigantea. The sequence goes on from JAKOGI010000114.1 coordinate 1,138,940, forward strand.
GCATTCTCTAGAATGGCTTTGACTTAGATTTCCCTACATTTCAGGTCCGTTATGAACTTCTTAGGGGCACCTCTACCCCTGATAAGGTCATCCTGAAAAAGGAAGAAAATTAGACATGATGAACAAAAGAAATAAGGGAACATAAAAGAAGAACTTTCAGCTTTTTGGTAGCAGCTTGACTTAAGGCATGGATCCGATCACAGCTCGAAGATCAACACCATCCGAAGCTTTAACAAGTCTCTATTCCCTTTCGATAAAGAAATCTTGAGCAAGCCTTTTTTACTAGGATTGGTGAAGAGGAGGAGCTCTTATCAAGCTCATATTAAGAGCACTTGTCGATGAAAATAATGAGAGGAAAGCAAAAGAAAGCAAAGGAGAACAAGAGAAGGATGACTAGCATGGTTAAGGGATAAAGTGAAGACTCCAAAAGCATGCTATTTGTAGAAAAAGTAAACAAATGAAAGGGAGAAAGCAAGAAGATGTTATGTAGGAGGACCCTGCTAGGTTCTCTACACCACATATGAGCATGCCACATGACGATAACATAAAAGCATTGAAGCAAGAGGAAGAAAGCAAGCAATGAACACAAACACAAGAGGACCTAGCCAAGTTCTCTATGCCTATAGGAACATACAATTATCAAAAGAGTACACAAGCATGCAAACCAAAAGGGGAAATCAAAGCAAGAAAAGGTGGCCAGGGAACCTATGGGCTTCTTTACCACCATGTGTTTATTTTCTTTTGAAACAATGCAAAAGAAAAAGAAGCCAAAATACATAGGATCAAATCCAGTACCTCCGTCAAGATTACACGCATCCATGAGAATCCCAGGAAAATAATTAATACATGTAATCTTAAAAAAGCTAGTGTTAGTAAGGAACATTAGTAAATAGACAAAGAAGAACGAGCATGCTTGCGAAGGTATCTCGAAATACTACTGGCTCCCAACAACATAAAACTTATCAAAACTCTGCCAAACCAGCGAAAGGTCTGCCACTCCTGTGAGAATGGAACTCGCTAGATCACCCGAAAGGTCCGCCAATTCGGCGTCAAGATAAACTCATAAAAACTCCACTAGATCGACGAAACGTCCACTACTTTGGTGAGAAGGAGACTTGCTAGACCAGCTATAAGTCTGCTAATTTGGCTTTCAAGGATAAACTCATCAAAACCTGCTAGACTAACGAAAGGTTTGCTACTCCGATACTCGCTAGACCGATGAAAAGTTTGCCACTCCAACGATCAGCAAACTTGCTAGAACGGCAAAAGGTGCGCTACATAAGTGATAGGGAAACTTGCTAAATCGATGAAAGGTCAAAATTCAAGAATTATTGGCTCCTGGCATAAAGGGATCCCATTAACCACCACCACGATGGAAGTTGGCGAGTGCCAAGTGTCAGGACCCTTAACGGCCAGGCTTGGACTTCTGCATCATTGGCCACTAGACTTGTCAGTTCGGGCGGGTGGGTTAAATACAGGTCTAGTGTATTCGGGTTCGGATAAAATACAGGTCGGGTGTATTTCAGATTCGGATAAAATACGAGCGGGTGTATTTCAGTTTTACGGGTTTCGGATTAACCCAATGAATTTAGAGCGCCTTCTCTATGAGCTATTTTTCTTGTTTCAAAATCAAAAATTCTGCATATTTGTTACTCAAAATTGTTGATATTTAATGAAAAGCCATAATAATTGTAATTTCTCAAAAGAATATTAAAAATATTCAAAAGTTTTTTAAATATATGTACATCTTGGCTGAGCGAGCAAAGAATTAAGCACCACTTGATTTTGGGTAGATCAATCTGTATATTAAAAGAAGATTAATAGTGGGTCGGTCATTTATGAAGCAGCCCATCTAGAGCATTTTAATAGGTTGTACTAGTTTGGCCTCTAATAACCTATTTAATAAATTTAATATTTTTATTAACTAAGTTACCAATACCCAGTCAGGTAAAACTTTATTAATGGACTGATCCCAATATGAATATGACTAGCCATTTTCCTATCACTAGTATCGTAGTTCAAGACTAGTTAGAATGAAAATCAAATAAAATTGAATAAAAGAAGTACTGAAGTACAAGCTGTTGTCTTGTAGTTATACATCAAAATTTTAAATTATTACAAATTAATTATTTTAAAATATTATTAGACATATTTGTTTAACTAAGTATATAATGATATGACTTGCTCATCTTTAGTGCTTATCTTCTTTTAGGTTAACTTTTTTTAAAAGACTAGATGGTTATCTCATACAATTTTATACCCATTTTTAACATTTTTTCATTTATAAGTTGTGTACGATATTATTTTCAGAGAATGGAGAAGAAAAAATAAGGTTATTGTTGTTTAATTTGTAAATAGATGCAATAGTTATATAATGTCTTTTTAAACTATTCGATAAAAATGACTAACCATTATTGTTAAGAGGGATAAATTGGAGAAAAATCAAAAACTAAGGATATAATTTTCAGGTTAAACGGGCGAGTTCGGGTTTAACTCGCTATTTTATAGATTCTTGGGGTTCGGTTTATTTGAGTTCGGGTCGAGAAAATCGTGTTCAAAACCCAAAATTTTTAGGCGGGTTCAGGTTGGGTTTTCAGGTTGGGTCAATTTTTTCCAGGTCTATTGGCCATCGTCATGGTATAAGGTGGCAGGTACAAAGTCTCAGGACCTTCAGCGACAAGGCTTGGATTCTATAGCCAGACAGACAACTACAAATGAAGACCATTACTTCAACCTTCACCATACTCTATTTTAGCCAAAGTGGGGGCTAATTATAGATGCCTAAAAATGGCGCCATAATTTTAATGGCTTGATGATGAAAATAATGCCCCAGCTTGCTCTCTAAGGGGCTCAGCAGAGTAGTAAGTTAGAAAAAAAAAAAACCGAGCCCAATAATAAAATAAGGAGGTCCACACAGAAGCGACTGGGCCAATGGGCAGTCTGAGGCAGAACCAGGTCGAAATTCCTTTTTTGCTTTATCGAGTCTAGTTTTAATTAGTTTTATTAAACATACCCTTAGTAGAATGAGCTTTTTGAGTCTGGCTAAGTAGAGTTCTAATTGGTTTAATTTCTTTTGATTAATTAATTACAATAAGATTAATCCTTGTGGGAGTAGATCTGGTTTCGTTTTCCTAGATTGATTCACTAAGCCTCCTCAACCCCTATATAAAGGGGGTTGATCCTTTGGTTAAGGGGAAATAATTATTAAAAGTCACAAACAAGGTGTCAGGAAATATAGAGGAAAGCTTTAGGGTTTCTTTTCTAGGAGAGGGTGCGAGGGTTTAATGAGGGAAACCAATCATCAATTTAAGAAAAGCATCACTCTACTGGGTTCCCAAATAATTTAGGTGGTTTATCCCTTTCTCTTTATTTCTTTTCATTTAAATTTAATTAATTGCAATTTGGTAAACATGATACCTTTAATTAGTTTCATCCCTGCTTGTTGTAATAATTTGAACTGTTTATCTTTTTACTCTCCTCTAGTGAACATTGTACTGTGATTTTATATGAATGAATGGTTCTAACACGTTACATGACTGTGTGATAGTACGATTAAGTTTCAATTTCCTATGTTGATTGCTAGAGGCCGTCAATGATGACCAACGATGACATGATGCACTCTATCATGGAACCGTACCATGGCCCCCGAATCTAGATCCTCAGTTTCTGTACATGGAGTCAAGATGGTTCCCACACTAGGGATTACACGGGGGCATTTCAAAAATGTTTTTGAAGTGAATTAATAGTCCTTTTTGCTGTCCCTTTCTATTGTTCTTATCAGTAGAGGTTCAATTCAAAGAGTATAATTGGTTAAGGTCTTCTTAATTCACTGGGAATGCTATTAGCTTAACCTTACTGCTTTTTTTCATATTTTTCCTCCTATCTGCACTTCTTGAATTGGGTCAATGAATTCAGATCCTAATAGTCGGTCATGTCTAGACTAGCATTCAGGACTGGAACTAGCCCAAGACCCGACCAACTTCCTGGATCAACCCTGTGCCCAAAAACTATGACAGACTGAGCGATTGGCACAGACAAGGCAAGGAAGCTGGGCCATGCTCTGGCTAGGAAAGTTGGTTGGGTTCCTTGGTCAGGGCTAAGGCCCAATTCTCCACAGGCTTGCAACCTAGTTTTAGTTGTTTCAGCTTTGTAAAAAAAATTAAATCTACTTCTGAAAGATAAAGCACCAAGCAAATTAGTCTAGCCATTCATCGGAAAATTGTGCTCGGATAGGCTCCTTGGGATCTGTAGTCCTTACAAAGTGTTATTATACCATTGGCTAATAAATTGTTTATAGTTAATTAATTGTGTCTAAAAGTGTTCAAATTGCAATTTATTTGTCTACATTATTTATCAATCCTTCATATTACCCACCTAAGCTATTTGCTTTTAGTTCGTTGGCATAAATTTACATATTAAAAGTTTATAAACAATTGGTTCTGGGATATTTGCCTTCACCAGTTCAAGATATATGTTGTTCGTATTAAAATATACGAAGATAATTATTACAACCAATTGATAGGAAGAATTCGAGTTTTAAATTTATAACCCCAAGTGCAAGGTTTATCGTCGAGTGCTCGGGGTGTCATCCACTGGGACTTGGATTTCAAGTTCCGAGATTCGTTTAAGTGGTTCAATCTAGGCAAACCAAAAGGAAAGGAGGGTAAATTAAACTACGCTAACAAACATAAAAAAAGCGACTTGGAGTTGTGATTTGACCAATGGACGAACCAAATAATTGAGACGAGTTCTAACCTATCCAAACTACATTATGAACGAGAGATGGTCGGTTGCACCATCGAAGACCACCCAAGCCCTCTCTCAGGGGTCATGAGCTAGTCTAAGTAGCGTAATCACCTATTTTTATGGGGTTAGCCCAATTAGACCACAAAATTAGCAACCCCTGGACCTAACTCGAATCGGATACTATTTTCGTGTCCTAAACTCGGCTATTCCCTCTCCCACACTAGCTAATTGACCTCACCTCTTAGCATAAGTCAATCGCCCAAAAATATGGATGAAAGCTCTTTCAAGCATTTTATCGAACATTTGGCGGGTGTGAGAGAAAACTTTAAATTCTGGGCATAGATTGGGTATGGTTAGGCCTAGTACAAGACTAATTAGCCATCAAGACGCTAATCACAATTCAAGGTAACAAAATCTACCAACTAATCAACAACAAAATACAAAAACCAAAATTCAAAACTAAGCTGACAAAGAGCATAACAAGCATGAAGATGGAGGAAAGAGAATAAAACTAATCAAATCTAACGGCCTAATAAAACAAGGATTAATAATGAAAACTAAGCATTAAAACTAAATACAATCTAAACTAACATAATCATAGCAAGAACAAACAAGAACGAAATTGAAATATAAAGGTAGAGAGAGAGAGAAAAGAAAACTTATAGATTGATAGGAAGAACTTTAAATCTCAGTGCTTGAATCCAAAATTAATCTAATACAACCCTAATCTAATCCTCTCAATGGAGTTTTTATTCCCTAAAACCTAAACTAAACTACACTAAAAATCGCATGGAAGAACCCCCAAAAGTCCCGAAGGAAGTGGCATTAAATAGGAAGCAGCGAGGACGAAACAGCGCTCGGGAGTAGAGGGAGAGGCACGATCGTGCCAGGGGGCACGGGCACACCATGCCACCTTGCTGGCCACGGTGGCACAGCCACCCAGTTTGCCGGCTTTGCCCGCTTGCTGCTGCTTTTCGTCTTTTCACCCATTTTTGATCCTTTTTCGTTCCTTTTCGCAGCACTTGCTCTGTTGGACTTATTACCTACAAAAGTAAATAAAACAAATAAAAATCCATAATAAAACAAGTAAAATCCTAAAGATTAGATTATTATATGAGCTAAAATCAGGTGAAAGGGGTATGTAAAATGTGACAATTTAGAGCCTAAGAAATACCCCCACACCTATCTTTTGTTCGTCCTCGAGCAAAACAAAAGAAAAACTATCCTAGGACCTAACTCACATTCGTAGGAATCACAGTTGTATTTAGTGTACGCAATAAGCCCTTTAAACCCCTTGGTTCCCCCAAGCTGACGAGTAAGGTCTCGTGAAAGTTTGCAGAAGATATACTTACAAAATCTTTGAAAAAGAAAAATCAAAATAGAAAGGAAAAGAAAAATAGAAATAGAAGAACAGAATGGATTTACAAACAAAGCACAACTATATACAAGAGAGAAGTCTGCACACATTCTAACTAAACAAGTCACCCATGCACACAACGATACTAACCTAGATATAAACAAAATGTACACATCAAGAGTCTTTATCCCCATGGGCGACATTAAAGTACCAACTTTTCACCTCACTGTACATTAAAACCTGGAATCCATCCTAGTGCATGGTGTATAAGTGTATCATCATCCTAGGACTAATTTTACCAAAATCAAACTCGTTCCCATCTGACTGACACATGCTACATTATTGACTTATTTACAAGGGAAGTAAGCTTTCGCAGTACCAGTATTACCTCAAAGGGTAACATCCAGTAGCATGTGCTTCAAAGGGTAACGTCGAGTGGCGCATGTCTCAAAGGGATACTTGTCATTCCAAATTTTATTTTTTTTCTTTTTTTTCCTCATTTTTTTGCTTTTGTTTTTTTTGGATAAATAAAAGTGGAAACTAAACAAGAACAAAAGTAGCTGTGCACATGACAAGTGGGAGAGCCGATCATGGAAGATTAAGACCCTATGATAGTATAAATAAGGACGGGATTGCACATGTATAATGAACTATTGGGGTTAGAATTGGAGCTAGAATGACTCACTTATGATAAAGATCTATCATGTACATCATAGTTATACACAAGCCAATAGCCAAGGTGCAAGAGATCAAAGCCGATCAAAATGGTACAAAACTCCACCAAAATAAGGCAGCATGGAGACTACTCCTCCCCCACATCTAGATCTCACAATGTCCTCATTAGGAGCCGAGGAGTCATGACTACCACAAAACACATATATACAGAAAACAATTTTAAAATAGTATATAAAAACAAAAGACAAACAAGAAGAAGAAAAAGAAAGACAAAAAGAAAATTATATACAACATAAAAATGAAGAAACAGAAAAGAGGGGACGAATTTACCAGGTTAGGTGTTGAGTACACCTAAACTACTATCTCCCTAGGACGATGCTTCAGAAGGTTGGAGGAGTATCAGCCACTCCTCCCATCTCAGGATCCAAGCCACCAATTCAGATGACGTCAAAGCTCACAGGAGCTTATCGAACACCTGAGCATGCAACTCATATGAATGTAAGTAAGAGCACCCAAATATGAATCTAGGAATGTCAATAAGTGCTCTCCTAAACTTATTAAATGCCTTGGAGAAATCAGCAGAATAATCAAATACAATAATCAACATGATTTTTCCAGGCATGTCCTCTAGGTATAGGCGATAACGATCAAGGGAGGGGTTATACTCTCAAAAAGTACCTAGAGACTTAGAACAGTCAACCTCATTCCCCTCAAGCACCGCATGAGAATCAATTAGTGATAGATTACAATACTTGGGGGAAGAGGAGGGCAGTGAACATGAAAGAGAAGCATGGAAAATATCAAGGGGATTGGGAGATACAGGGTGAACAAGATCAGGACTAGATGAAAGTGCAACCACAACATCCACACATGACCTCTCTACGAGAGTCTCATCGGGATCATGCACCTCAATAAAAGCATCGTCTGACTCATAACACATATCATCCTCATTGACACTAGTATCAACACAAAATGTCTCACCTCCCACGAATTTCATTGGCTGAGCTAAAGGAAAAGGTGGATCAAGATAGGTTGTGTGAAGTGGAGTGTTGTCCCTAAGGGTGCTAGGTAGAGATGGAGCAACAAGAGGTAAAGTAGTCAAGGGAGGATCAAGTACTTCCTCTAGTCCAAATTCTAGAGTAAGAGAAGACGTACCATCATCACATAAATTAACATCAAGTTCAGAAAAATTAACCCTAGGGTCAGTCTCATGTGATAGGTCATACTCTCGTGTACAATTAGCAAGCTTAACTTGTTGCTCATTCATTGTCTCTATCATGCTAGCAATCCTAGCAAAACTATCAGTAGAAATATGATAGGGATAAGAATTACTGTCATGGTCAGAACAATGGCAGATCTCACACACAAGAGGCGTATAATTAGGGATGTAAGGGAATGGGGTGTAAGAACTAAAATGACTAGTCTCAAAATCATAAGTATCCCTAACCAACCACTCAAGCAATTCTCAGGCTTCATTAACATTTCGAGCACAGAAATTCCAATGCTCTAAATGAGCACGGGTCCAACAAGTCACACCCTCATAGACCATGTTTAAAATTTCCCACTTCTCTAAGCAATAACCACAATGAGCAAGAAAATCATGTAATCTATTGTAATATTTCCAAAATAATTCATGCTCATATTGAGGAAAGTGGAAAATTGTCATTATTTTATTTTATTTTATTCATTTTTTTTAAGAATGTTTTTCGATTTTTTTCCAAATAAAAGCCTAGTCTCAAATGCTCAAGTAAACCCCAACATTGAAAAACGCCAACTCCCCAACAACGGTACCAAAAACTTGATAGGAAGAATTCGAGTTTTAAATTTATAACCCCAAGTGCAAGGTTTATCGTTGAGTCCTTGGGATGTTATCCACTGGAATTTGGGTTCAAGTGCCGGGATTCATTTAAGTGGTTTAAGCTAGGCTAACCGAAAGGAAAGAGGGTAAACGAAACTAAGCTAACAAACATAGAAAAAGCGACCTGGAGTTGTAATTTGACCAATGGATGAACCAACTAACTAAAACGAGTGCTAACCTACCCAAACTACATTATAAACGAGAGATGGTCGGTTACACCATCGAAGACCACCCAAGTCCTCTCTCAAGGGTCATGGGCTAGTCTAATTAGCCTAATCACCTATTTTCATGGGGTTAGCCCAATTAGACCATAAAATTAGCAACCCCCGGATCTAGCTCAAATCGGATACTATTTTCATGTCCTGAACTCGGCTATTCCCTCTCCCGCACTAGCTAATTGACCTTACCTCTCAGCATAAGTCAATCACCCAAAAATATGGATGAAAGCTCTTTCAAGCATTTCATCGAACACTTGGCGGGCGTGAGAGAAAACTTTAAGTTTTAGGCGTAGATTGGGTATGGTTAGGCCTAATACAAGACTAATTAGCCATCAAGAGGCTAATCACAATTCAGGCCAACATAATCTGCCAACTAATGAACAACAAAACACAAAAACCAAAATTCAAACCTAAGCTGACAAAGGACATAACAAGCATAAAGATGGATGAAAGAGAATAAAACTAATCAAATCTAACGGCCTAATAAAACATGGGTTAACAATGAAAACTAAGCATCAAAACTAAATACAATCTAAACTAACATAATCATAACAAGAACAAACAAGAACGAAATTGAAATATGAAGGTAGAGAGAGAGAGAGGAGAAAACTTATAGATTGATAGGAAGAACTTCAAATCCCAGTGCTTGAATCCAAAATTAATCCAATACAACCCTAATCTAATCCTCTCAATGGGGTTTTTATTCCCTAAAACCTAAACTAAACTACCTTAAAAATCGTATGGAAGAACCCTCCAAAAGTCCCGAAGGAAGTGGCCTTAAATAGGAAGCAGCGAGCACGAAACAGCACTCGGAAGCAGAGGGAGAGGCACGGTCGTGCCAGGGGGCACGGGCACACTATGCCACCTTGGTGGCCACGGCGGCACAGCCGTGCTAGGTGGCACGGCCACCCTATTGGCCGGCTTTGCTCGCTTATTGCTGTTTTTCGTCTTTTCACCCGTTTTTGATCCTTTTTCCCTCCTTTTCGCAGCACTTGCTCAGTTGGACTTATTACCTATAAAAGTAAATAAAACAAATAAAAATCCTAAATAAAACAAGTAAAATTCTAAAGATTATATTATTATACGAGCTAAAATCAGGTGAAAGAGACATGTAAAATGTGACAATTTAGAGCGTAACACCAATCATGCCACGCACAAAGCCCATGGTAGAGTGTGTTATTAGAGCTATCCAAATACTACTGTCCTAAAAGGAGTGATGTATTATAACATACTTGCAGCACATAAGTTCATGAAAAATTTCAATGACATGAAAGGTAACCAAGTTTACGTACTCTGAAACTAGAGATAGAAATGGCCTATGACAAACATAAATTGGATTTTATTCCCTCTTGCCTAAGTTATCTAAGATATCATGTTATGTGGGTTACATGGATAGTGAGTGTATAACAATTGCTACTTAAAACTATCATGGATGTCCTCACTCAAAGATTACACATTTGCGCCGACAAAAAATAAATCTAGAATTGGGATTAAAGTATATCAGAAAGTGGAAATCTCTTTTCTCCGATTTACTGATGATAGTTTATTGTTTTGTGAGTTTAACTGTGAAACGTGTTGTAAGCTTAGTACTTTTGCTTTCGCAGGTTTGTAGTCAATTTGGACAACTGATTAATTTTCAGAAATCATTACTCGTCTTCTCTAATAATGCTTATTTAAGTAGACAAATCAACTATAGATGCAGTCTTTATGCACCTCATCGAGATCCTCTAGGTAAGGACCTTGGTCCCTGTTTCTAGGGACTGGCTTCCACTACAAGAAAGCGCCCAGTTAGAGAAACAAGCTTTTCGGTCTCTAAATAGGGAAACCTGGTCTCTAAATAATTTTAGAGACCACATAGAGACCGAAAAGCTTCGGTCTCTAAACCTTTGGTAGCAATTCAAATTTAGAGACCAGTTTTTGGCACAGTGGTCTCCAATTGAGACCAAATCTGGTCGGTCTCTAATTGAGACCAAGCTGGTGGTCTCCAACTGAGACCAAGCTGGGCCGGTCTCTATGTGAGACCAAAATGGGCTGGCCTCTAATTAAGACCAAATGTTTTGGTCTCAATTGGAGACCAGACATGTCGGTGTCTGATGTGGATTTTATATGTATGTTTTAAAACCCTTTTTACTTGCAAGTGCACAAGGTTAATTGTAGACTAGCGAGTATTAAGGTGTCGATCCCGCGGGGAACAATAGTGATTCTTAAACTTAACCTTTCCGATTACAAAGAATAATCACAATTTTATGAGTTCGATTATCAATATAATTTAAGGAACAAAAGAAGAGTAAGTGAGTAGCAAAGTAGAGAGAATTCAAATAGGAGAAAAATCTAGGACTTCGGATTTCACCTTTGATGCCAATATTAATTACTAATTCAAATGGAGATTCAATTTGTCTCTTATTCAACCTAAGCTACAAGCATTAGGTCATAAATTAAAACGATGATTATAATTATAAAGTGACATAATTTATCTAGTGGTTTAGCATGAATTATTCTTTTTAGACATAACTCATCTAATTTCTAGCATAAATTATTCAATTTAAACAATTATAATTTTAAGTCCAATTACATAATCATCATATTAGCCTACAAGTCTAATATTCATTTGAGATAGCAAATTAAACTAGTGTCATCAACATGATTAAACATTAGTATTAAAATGCATGAGTAGATGATGATCAAATGTAAACTCAAGATTATGCAAAAGAGACAAGAACAACCCCATAAGAATTTAGTAAACTAATATTATTACCAAGGATCCATCCTAATTCTAGAATGAGTAGTTTAGCCGGCCATAGTCAGCAGAAACACCATTGGAATTGGTATATTTCACTTCCTATGCCCAAACCTTATACTCAATTACACAAAATTATGAAACTTAGTGTAAACTCTCAAAGTTGACTCACAAATCAGATGAGAAGAGAAGAGAAAAATAGCTAATGAAGCTTATTTTCTTCCAAACCTCTCAACCCAAATGGTTTTGTCTTCCAAAGATTCTCTCTAGAAAAATGAAAGATGAAAGAATAAGAAGATGCTTGAGTAAGAGAGTGGATGAATGTGTGTGTGTCCTTTTTCCCTCAATCTTGGCCCCTTTTATAGTGGAAAATCCACCCTTAGGATACCCCCAAAATTAATGGAAATTAATTCCAATTAATTTGGGATGTTACATGCATGGTTATGGCTAGTCATAAGTATAATATTAATTTGCTTAATTGCTTTGACTAGGTAAACAATTGATCATGCGGAGAATAGAGATGAAGAGTAGATGAGTTGATGTTGGCTTGGACTTGCCGGGAGGCACGACTGGGCTGCAGCATAGGCCCAAGCATGGCTACCTTGCTCTTCTTCTTTCCTTCTTTTGGGCTCTTGGACTTGGACTTTAGGCATTGCACTTGTGAAAAATCCAAGTAAAATTGAATAACTCCTCCCAAATTCTTTCATTTTATTTCTACTTGAAAATCATATAAAATATGCATTATTTTCCATAAAAATATATTTCAAAGACATAAAAGTAGGTGCAATGAAGGAGAAAGTTATATATAAAATATGAATTGTCAACTCCCCCACACCAAGACTTTGCTAGTCCTCGAGCAAAGAATATCATTAATGCATGTATTCATTTAAACCATCAAGTAGAACAAGATTAAGGAAGAAAATCAAGTGATCTAACTATGAATGTCCACTCCAAATCACATATATCAATTCACTACCAACCCACAACTCATTATCAAAGATTTCCAATTCCGACCAAGTCAATAGGCCAAAATTCAAGCAAATTAAGTACACAACGAAACCAAGTAGTAAACCATAAGCACAAAATTTCACCCCACATAACAAAAATCACCAGAGCATTTTTCAAAATCGAGTCCCCAATGCCAAATCAAATGATTATTTTTTTTATTTTGTTTTTTTTTGTGAGCTTTTCTATTTTCATAAGTTACTTGATTTCATGTGCTTTCTTGAGTGAATAAAGATATGAATAATGATAACACTCAGAGAAACACTTAGTACATATTTAGGCAATTAAAGATATGGATATAGATAGGACCTGAACATTGGTACCGAAAGCAGAACTTAATTAATTTCATTTATTTGATTTTTGTTTTTTTTTGATTGAAAAGTCAATGGGAAACTCAATGCTTAACGAATACTCATCACGACATTATAAATGGGGTTACATCTTATACTCAAAATCGATTACATAGTGACATTAGCACAGCAAAAATTTTGGCCTTCAACTAGTCAAGGCTAGAAATAATCTCTAATGAGCATGGGTCACATGAATCAAATCCATATAATAGGAATAAGACATGCACAATTAGGATACTCAATCTCTTCCCAAAATCAAATTCACCCATAAATTTTCAAGTTTAATCTTTCTCAAAATTTTCATTTTGCCTTCCCCCCACACCTAAACCTCACATTGTCCTCAATGTAAAAAACAATAAGATAAAGAAAAATGGAGAAAAGAGCATTATAACCTGATAGCACGAGGAAAGTTGTTTCCATGTAAGCAAAGCAATCACACTCCCAAAGCGCCTTCACAACCATTACCAACCTCAAAAGCCAAAAACCAAGTACAAAATCACATTCAATAACACAAGCACACCTTGATTAAAAAAAAAATAATAAAAATAAAAATAAAAATAAAAGACTCAAAATCACCTAAAAAGATTGGGTTGCCTCCCAACAAGCGCTAAGTTTAATGTCTTCAGCCAGACAATGCCCCACCACTAATCACAGTAGACAGGGTCGACCAAGTTGATGGATTCAATCAAACCAGGGTTAATATCATGAGTCACAAGCAGGTTTCAAACGTTGACCATTAACCATAAGAACTCTACCATCTTGAGGATCCAAAATTTGAACTGCCCCAGAGGGAAACACTTGTTGGACAACAAAAGGACCATCCCATCTAGATCTCAACTTGCCAGGAAACAGTTTAAGCTTAGAGTTAAAAATCCAAACCTTTTGATTAGGTTCAAAAGATTTACGAGAAATGGTTTTATCATGAAAAGCTTTGGTTTTGGCTTTATAAATCTTAGCATTCTCATAGGCTTCATTACGCAACTCTTCCAACTCATTTAATTGAAGCCTACGGTTAGAACCTGCTTGTTTCATATCAAAATTAAAAGTTTTAATAGCCCAAAAAGCATGGTGTTCTAACTCAACCGGCAAGTGACAAGCCTTACCAAAAAGAAGCCGGTAAGGAGACATCCCAATGGGAGTCTTATAAGCAGTACAATAGGCCCAAAGAGCATCATGCAATCTCAAAGGCTAGTCTTTTCTATCAGGTCGAACCGTTTTTTCAAGGATAGACTTAATTCCACGATTTGACACCTCAACTTGACCACTAGTCTGAGGATGATAAGGAGTAGCTACTTTATGAGTCACAGAATACTTCCTAAGGAAAGCCTCAAAAGATCGATGACAAAAGTGACTCCCTCCATCACTAATAAGGGCTCTAGGGTTCCACATCGACAGAAAATGTACTCTTTCACAAACTTAACCACAACCTTGTGGTCATTAGTCCTAGTAGCTTGAGCTTCCACCCACTTTGATACATAATCAACAGCAACCAATATGTATACAAAGCCAAAAGATGGGGGAAAGGGACCCATGAAATCAATGCCCCACACATCAAATATTTCAACAATCAGAATAGGGGAAAGGGGCATCATATCACGACGGGACAGGGCACCCGTACGTTGACAACGCTCACAAGCAAGACAGAATTTGTGAGCATCTCTAAACAGAGTGGGCCAAAAGAACCCACTTTGTAGGACTTTAACAGCTGTCCTACGACCTCCAAAGTGACCACCACGAGCATAAGAGTGACAAAATGTGAGAATACTATGGATTTTACTCTCGGGGACACATCGTCGTACCACTTGGTCAGGGCAATGTTTGGAAAGATAAGGATCTTCCCAATAGTAATGTCTTACCTGTGAGAAGAACCTATCTTTCTCTTGTTTGGACCAGTGAGGAGGAATCTTCCTAGTGACGAGGTAGTTCACAATGTGAGCAAACCAAGGGAGAGGGGCACGTGACACAGCAAATAGTTGCTCATCAGGAAAGTGGCCAGAAAATCGAACTGAGTCATCAGTATACTCAGTAATGATTCTAGACAAGTGGTCTGCAACAGAATTTTCAGAACCTTTCCTATCTTTTATTTCAATATCATACTCTTGGAGCAACAAAATCCATCTAATGAGTCTTGGCTTAGTGTCATTCTTAGCCAATAAGTGTTTTAATGCAGCATGATCAGTAAACACAATCACTTTAGAACACAAAAGGTACGGACGAAATTTATCAAGTGCAAATACAACAGCTAGCAATTCTTTCTCAGTAGTAGAATAATTCTTTTGAGCATCAGTGAGAGTTCTACTAGCATAGTATATGACATGAGGCATTCTATTGACCCTTTGACCTAAAACAGCCCCAATAGCAAAATCAAATGCATCACACATGATCTCAAATGGCAAAGAAAAATCAGGGGGTTGCACAATAGGAGCTGACACCAACAAAGATCGAAGCTTTTCAAAAGCTTGCACACAAAACTCATTAATCACAAAAGGAGTATCTTTGGTAAGAAGATTAGTAAGTGGACGAGCCACTTTGCTAAAATCCTCAATAAATCTCCTATAGAAACCAGCATGACCAAGGAAAGATCTGACTTGCTTCACAGAAGAAGGCACAGGAAAATTAGAAATCAGATCAACCTTGGCTTTATCAACCTCAATCCCTTTTTCGGACACTTTATGTCCCAAAACAATCCCTTCTTGGACCATGAAATGGCTCTTTTCCCAACTCAAAACAAGATTCACTTCTTCACATCTTTTTAGCACAATGGATAGATTAGCAAGGCACATATCAAAGGAAGAACCGAAAACAGAGAAATCATCCATAAACACTTCTATGAAATTATCAATATAATCAGAAAATATGGCCATCATACATCTCTGGAATGTGGAAGGTGCATTACACAACCCAAAAGGCATCCTCCGATAAGCAAAGGTACTTGACAGGCATGTAAATGTGCTTTTCTCTTGGTCCTCAGGATAGACAGGTATTTGGTTGTAATCAGAATACCCATCTAAAAAGTAGTAAAAACTTTGTCCAGCTAACTTTTCCAAAATTTGATCAATGAATGGGAGGGGAAAATGGTCTTTTCTAGTGACAGAATTCAGCTTTCTATAATTAATGCACACCCTCCACCCCGTAGTCTGTCTAGTGGGAATTAGTTCACCTTCATTATTCTTAACCACAGTTATGCCAGATTTCTTAGGAACTACTTGAACTGGACTGACTCATTGACTATCAGAAATAGGGTAGATAATACCTGCATCTAAAAGCTTAACTACCTCTTTCTGGACAACTTCTTTCATGTGAGGGTTCAGTCTACATTGCATTTGCCTAACAGGTTTAACATCATCCTCTAAATGAACTCTGTGCGTACAAATTATGGGACTAATCCCTTTCAAATCAGCAACCGACCATCCAATAGCACCCTTATGATCAGACAAAACACGAATCAACTCTTCCTCTTGATCACAAGATAGAAGAGAAGATATAATAACCGATAGGGTCTCTTTGGGGCCTAAAAACATATACTTGAGTGAATCAGGGAGAGGTTTTAACTCAAGTTTAAGTGGAGATACAATAGAAGGTGGCATAGGAGAACTAGCCAAGGGGGGAAGAGGTTTATATGTGGACACCCAAGAGGAAGACTCAAGATAAGGAGTGGAGTCAAGAATAAAATTCATCTCACTTATGGTACTTTCCAATTCAAATCACCTCAAATCCCATGAGAAAGACAGGTTCCCAAGGGATCACTATTCAGAATAGCAGGCAAGACTTCTTCAATCATATCATCAATCATATCAACAAAGAAGCATTCAGATTCATCTTCAAACACAGGTTGAGCAGAAGCTTTAAAAACGTTAAGCCTAACCCTCATGTTCATGACCGAGACATCCATGATTCCCGACCTACAGTTAATGGCAGCATTAGCTGTGGCTAGGAAGGGACGTCCTAAAATAAGAGGGATCTGCTTAGAAGCATGACTAAGGTCCATATCCAACACAACAAAGTCAACAGGAAAGAATCCTTTATCAATTTGCACTAAGACATCATCTATTCGCCCCCTAGGAGTCCTAACCGACCTATCAGCAAGCTGAAGGGTACCGTTGGAAGGTTGCAGTTCACCTAATCCCAACTCTAAGTAAACAGAATATGGTATCAAATTGACACTAGAACCCAAATCCAAAAGTGCCCTTTCAATTTTGTGATTACCATTAAAACATGAAATGGTAGGGACACCAGGATCTTTGAACTTAGGGGGAGTATCACATTTCAGAATTGAACTTACTGTTCACTTAGAAGAACCTTTTTAGACTTGTCATCTTTAGATTTTCTTTTAAAAGTGCACATGTCTTTAAGGAACTTAGCATAGGTTGGGATCTGTCTAATTGCTTCTAAGAGGGGAAGATTAACTTTAACTTGCTTAAAAGTCTCTAAGATGTCATCTCTTTGCTTGTCTTTCTTGGAAGAGAAAGGCGCATCCAAAGCTTGAGAGTAAGGAACCCTTGGCTCATATGTCACAATGGGGTTAGACACAACAGGAGAGGGGGATAGGTCATTCTCTTTTCCAATCCCACGGTCACTCTTCATGGTCTTAAGTCCTTCATCTTTATCATGTTTCTTCTCGCTCACCTTGTTATCCACTTTTTTACCACTCCTAAGAACCATTACAGCTTTCAATTGTTCAAATTGCTGGCCTTTAGGGTTTTGGATGGGATGACTCGGAAGTTTTCCTTCTTCTCTTTTACCTACAGCTATGGCTAGTTGCCCAAGTTGGGTTTCTAATTTAGCTATAGATTATGAGTGAGAGTCAACTATATGCATTTTAGACTCAATGCCTTGGACCTTAGAATCAACATTTTGCACAACAGAGGTCAAGGTTCCAAGGGCAAAAATTACCTTGTCTATATCAGAGCTCCCAGATGGAGCTTGATGGGAAGAGGGAAGAGCATATCTCTGGTTTTGAAAACCAGGAGGGGTAGGTCTGCTAGACTGGGTCTGAGGATTCTCAACATTTTGAGACCTCCATAAAAAATTAGGATGATTCCTCCAACCATGATTATAGGTATTAGAATAAGGGTTGTTGGAGGGAGGAAATCCTTGGGCAACATTTACTTGTTCAGTCACACAGTCAGACTTACCAAGACACGGACAGTCAACAGAAGCATGCATGGGACTAGCACAAATCGAACACACATCTTGCATATTAGGGGCATTAGACACTTTATTCATACATAACAATTGATCAAATTTCTTATCTAAAGCATCAACTTTACTAGAAAGGTCAATTGAATGTGAAACCTCATAAATCCCCCCTTTACTTCCTAAGTGTCTGGGCAAATCAGAATGTGAGGAAGTAGCATGCAAGTGTGAATTTTCACTCAAATGTTCAAATAGTTCCCAAGCTTCTTCAGGAGTTTTGTACAAAAAACTACCACCACATGATGCATCCATCTGCCTATTATGCTCATCTAAGCCAGAGTAAAAACTCTGGACAAGTTGCCACATAGGGACCTCATGATGAGGAGAACATCGCAACAATTCTTTAAACCGTTCCCAACTTTCATGCAACTGCTCATTTTTATTTTGTGAGAAGGTGGTTATAGCACGTCTTAAGGTAGCGAGTTTACCAATGGAGAAAAACTTTTTCAAGAATTCCTTTTGCAATTGATCCCAAGTGGTGATATTGGTCTTAGTGTCCAACCAAGTTTTAGCTTTATCTTTTAAAGAAAAAGGAAAAAGCCGCAAGCGAAGAGCATCATCAAAAATATTATTTAAGAACACAGTAGAGCAAATCTCCAAGAATGCATCGACATGCTTGAAAGGATTTTCAGACTCTAGCCCATAAAACAACGAAAGCATTTGGATAAGAGAATATTTAATCTCAAATGGCACCGTAACAGTGGGCATACGGGTTCTTGTTGGTGAGTCATAAGTTAAGTTGCTTAGGTGGTGGGGTTGGTTGTTCTTCAGCCATTTTGTTCTTAGATTCTGATTTCTTAGCTCTTATCTCACGAAGAGAGCGTTCAATTTCAGGATTATATGGTTCAAGATCTAAGCATAAAGAATGTCTACCAAGCATATACTAACAAACAACAAAAAGAAAAGAATGTAATCACCATAATAATAACCACCAAACAAAATAAAAGAGAAAAAAGAAAAGAGAGATAAGAAGAGAGAAATGAAAAAAAATAAAATAAAAATAAACAAATAAACAAATAAAAGAAAGAACCAAGGGAACGGGGAAAATAACAAAAAATAATAAAGCAAAATAAAATAAATAAATTAAAAAAAAAGAACAAAGGAAATAAAAGGGGAAGGGATTGTTAGATTAGGTGCAATAAATAAAATAACCAAAAAAAAAAAAGTTAGATTAGGTTGTTAGATTAGTGGGGAAAGGGGAAAAAAATAAATTAAAAAAATAGATTAGGTTAGAAGGGATAGGGAAAATAGTTAGATTAGAAAGGAGCGGGAAGAACAAAAATAAAATGGTTAGATTAGGAGGGATTGGGGAATGAAATAATAAAAGAAAAGGGAAGGGGAAGGAGAATAAACAAAATAAAATTGTTAGATTAGTAGGGAAGAGGGAAAAAAGAAATAAATAAAAGGAAGAAAAAATTTAAAAATCACTGTTCGTTCCCCGGCAACGGCGCCAAAAACTTGATGTAGATTTTATATGTATGTTTTAAAGCCCTTTTTACTTGCAAGTGCACAAGGTTAATTGTAGACTAGCAAGTATTGGGGTGTTGATCCCGCGGGGAATAATAGTGATTCTTAAACTTAACCTTTCCGATTATAAAGAATAATCACAATTTTATGAGTCCGATTATCAATATAATTTAAGGAACAAAAGAAGAGTAAGTGAGTAGCAAAGTAGAGAGAATTCAAATAGGAAAAAATCTAAGATTTCGGATTTCACCTTTGATGCCAATATTAATTACTAATTCAAATGGGGATTCAATTTGTCTCTTGTTCAACCTAAGCTACAAGCATTAGGTTATAAATTAAAAAGATGATTATAATTATAAAGTGACATAATTTATCTAGTGGTTTAGCATGAATTATTCTTTTTCGACATAACTGATCTAATTTCTAACATAAATTATTCCATTTAAACAATTATAATTTTAAGTCCAATTACATAATCATCATATTAGCCTACAAGGTTTAATATTCATTTGAGATAGCAAATTAAACTAGTGTCATCAACATGATTAAACATTAGTATTAAAATGCATGAGTAGATGATGATCAAATGTAAACTCAAGATTATGCAAAAGAGACAAGAACAACCCCATAAGAATTTAGCAAAATAATATTATTACCTAGGATCCATCCTAATCCTAGAATGAGTAGTTTAGCCGGCCATAGTTAGCAAAAACACCATTGGAATTGGTATATTTCACTTCCTATGTCTAAACCTTATACTCAATTACCCAAAATTATGAAACTTAGTGTAAACTCTCAAAGTTAACTCACAAATGAGATGAGAAGAGAAGAGAAAAATAGCTAATGAAGCTTATTTTCTTCCAAACCTCTCAACCCAAATGGTTTTGTCTTCCAAAGATTCTCTCTAGAAAAATAAAAGATGGAAGAATAAGAAGATGCTTGAGTAAGAGAGTGGATGAATGTGTGTGTGTCCTTTTTCCCTCAACCTTGGCCCCTTTTATAGTGGAAAATCCACCCCTTAGGATACCCGCAAAATTAATGGAAATTAATTCCAATTAATTTGGGATGTTACATGCACGGTTATGGCTAGTCATACGTATAATATTAATTTGCTTAATTGCTTTGACTAGGTAAACAATTGATCATGTGGAGAATAGAGATGAAGAGTAGATGAGTTGATGTTGGCTTGGACTTACTGGGAGGCACGACTGGGCTGCAGCATAGGCCCAAGCATGGCTGCCTTGCTCTTCTTCTTTCCTTCTTTTGGGCTCTTGGACTTGGACTTTAGGCATTGCCCTTGTGAAAAATCCAAGTAAAATTGAACAACTCCTCCCAAATTCTTTCATTTTATTTCTACCTGAAAATCATATAAAATATGCATTATTTTCCATAAAAATATATTTCAAAGACATAAAAGCAGGTGCAATGAAGGAGAAAGTTATATATAAAATATGAATTGTCAGTGTCTAACAGAGACCAACTCTGGCTGGTCTCTAATTGAGACCAAGTTCAGTGGTCGCCATTGGAGACCAAATTTGGCTGGTCTCTAATTGATACCAACAGTATTGGTCTCAATTGGAGACCAATACATTTGGTCTCAATCTGAGACCAAAATTATTGCTTTGGTCTCTGCTGGAGACTGATTACCGGTCTCAATTGGAGACTGATTTTCAGGTTGGTCTCCAACACAGGCTGATGTTCCTGTCTGCCTGTGTTTGAGACCAAACTTTCATTTCGGTTTCAAACAGAAACCAGAATATCAATTTCGGTCTCCAACCTGGGCATATTGTTTGCCATATACATACCGCGTATTTCAGCATCCCTAAATTACATCGAAATTACACAAAATGCACCAAAATATCCACAATTTTGCATTCCACGAACACAACAATTACAGAGTTCAATCGATCACGTGCATGAAATTCATAGCCCAATGTTACACAGTATGACGATGCCTACATCTACACATAGCCGAAATTACAATTAACGTGTACAACTACACATACCTACATCTATGACGATGCCTGAGAGTTGTTCGCACGGGTGGGGTGGCCAAGCAGCGCCGAGAAGCTATCAAACCGAGCATTAAGCTCCAGCAGCCCAATCCGTTGCACATCCATCTCCTTCCTGGTAGCATCCAAATCCACCCTAGTACTACTCAACTCCTCCCTAGTACTCCTCAGCTCCTCCTCTGTCGAATGAAGTCGAGCTTGAGTCATTTGTAACTCATTCTATGTCGCTTGCAACTGATCTTGGAGCTGGGTTACAATGGGAGAAGAATATGCCGATGATGTGCTGCCGCCACTACGCATGGACGTGATCGGTCTGTCAAACATGGCTGCACCCTCTCTTCCAAGTCCGTATATGGAGCCCTTGTCACTCCAGCCTCCACTTGCCTTAAAGAATAGGTGATCATCTGCTGCGGAACTGACTTGCACATCAGTTTCTACTTTCAGTTGCTCATATTTTTGCTGCATCGTTTGAAACAAATCAGGAAGGCAAACAAATTACATATGCGTACATTTCAGGCATCTACGTAGTGAACGAAGCTTCAATGCAATACTTACATACACACTCTGTGCGTACTCATCGCACCAAATGCGGTGACTGCTCTCATCAACCTTGGAATGAGTGGTGACAAATAACGCAGCAGCCGAAGGTCTTCTTCCCAGTTGCTTCGCCTGTCACATACACATATATATTTCCACATGGGCAACTTTTCAAAGTGAAGACAATATATTTCACTACAGCAGTTAACATTTTCGTACCAGTCTCTAAGCTCACATTGTTGCAGATATTGACCCCTGACTGTGCCCAATCTTTACCTTCGGCCCCTCTACCTTGTTCTTCCTGTTTCGCTCTGACCGCTTCTTAAAATCCTCATCTGTTTCCCTCTTGGTCTTCATTGCAGTGCGAATACCATCAGTCATCCAATGAATGATCTTCTCTGGGGGGTCCTTCGCGGTCTTGTGCACTATATCCTTCAGTCTGACACGGACCTTCTGCTGCCATTCTCTTCTGACTAAGTCCTCATGCTCAGGATCCCATGTGAATCGTTCCTGCACATGCAAGTCACAAGATTGATTTAGTAACATACATATTTAGTGTACTGTGCATATGGGTTACTGCAATTATGAATAAATCAATGTGGAAATTAATCTCACCTGTTAAATGTACACAAAAATCACTACCATATATTAATATATTTACGCCTTCATATATCTCACTCTTGGTGCGCATGGGGTGCGGATTTGTGTGCGTGGTTATGTATATACAGTTCTAGAATGAAACTGACACAACTCCGTCGAAAGAAACGGACAGAGTTCCGGCTTAAAATTGACCATTACACTGGCTAACAGCCACACATTACCTCCCTGCAATAAATAGAAATACAACATACATTTCCACGCTCAACGGGCCACACGCCTTGAGTACACCAATTACACATTTCAACGGATCACACATCCAGATTATTGGGGATGACATTCGAAATAAAGAGGACAACCACCTCATCATACATTTATTCATGTCTGTATGAACATAAATATGCACATTCGTATTTATGTATACGTGTTTATGTATGTGTGTACACGTGCACAGGTATGTGCATATGCGGGCAAATGTATGTGTATACACGTGTGTGTACATATATGTATATATATACACACACACACACACACACACATATATATATCCCTCGAAAGAAACGGACAGAGTACCGCCTTGAAATTGACCATTACCCTGGTTAACAGCCACACATTACCTCCCTGCAATACATAAAAATACAACACACATTCCCACGCTCAACGGGCCACATGCCCGGAGTAAACCAATTACACATTTCAACTGACCACACATTCGGATTATTGGGGATGACATTCGAAATAAAGAGAACAACCAACTCATACTGCATTTGTTCATGTCTGTATGAACATAAATGTGCATATTCGTA